>JANRMT010062838.1:10290338-10309060 GCA_026402145.1 Polypterus bichir lapradei | reverse complement strand
ATAGATAGATAGATAGATAGATAGATAGATAGATAGATAGATAGATATTGTCACACACATGTGTTTAGGAGACAACTAAAGGGCTTGAATAGATGGGGTTCCATGCCAGACCAGGGGGTGGCAAAGTGCACTAATTTTCCCTCTCGATCTTTTCCAGACCATTCTAGGGAAATCCCGCCCACTCTGGGGCAGCCAATAACGTCACTTCCGGTTCCGGTAATGATGACATCACTTCCGCCACTGGCCTTTAAAGCTGCCATCTTGTCTCAAGAGAATCAGTTCTGTTTTGGACTCAGTTGAATGAACATGTCTTTATTTTTCAATCAGTTTTGCAGCCGGGAACAATTATACGGGTGGCTGCCCCAAATCTTCTCAATGTCTTATAGTCGTTTTTGTGACAATAGATAGACATGAAAGGCAGACAGACAGATTTCTTTCTATATAATTTTTAACAGAAGCTCTAGAAATATTAAAACAAGCAACAATAACACACACAAGAATTACAAAAAGCAAAAAAAAGCTTCTAAAACCAGCAGTCACAGTGAAGTACCATACGGACGTATTGCTGTTGGTATAATGGAGCCCCTGTACCGTTTCTTGACACACTTTTGGTGACTAATTTGTTGGCTGAAAGCTCTTATTGCAATGTGTCACAAAGATGACATGCAGTATTGTTCATAATGGCCATCAAGTTAGTCTTCACTCCCTCAACTACTACCTCCAGTGGGTGAAGAGTGTGTCTCATAACTGAGCTGACCCTTTTAATTAGCTTGTTGATTTGGTGGGCCTCTCTTGAAGTGATGTCACCGGCCCAACACACCACACTGACCATCACAGAGTTGTAGAAGATGTGAAGGATGACATTGCCCATAGTTAAAGGAACACAGTCTCCGAAGAACAAAGAGCCTGCTTTTCCCCTTCTTCTCTAGTTCCTCTGTGTTCCAAGACCAGTCCAAACTGTCACTGATGTGGACCCCCAAGTACTTGTAGCGCTACATCCCCTCCTCATTCACTCCCTGAATAGTGACCGGGCGTAAAGGATGTGGCAAAACTGAATAACCAGTTTTTAGTTTTGCTAATGTTAAGTTGCACAATATAGCTTCTTCCTATACTCTGTGTCCCCCCCCCCCCCCCTTGTCACCCCAGGATAAAACTGATTTAAAATGGCATTGTGATGGCATCAATGATATAACAATAAAAAATTGTAACCTACATGAAAAATGCACAGAAATTTTTAAAATGAAACAGATAAACTCTTTGGAAAAACAGTTCATAGAAACAGGGGAGACAACAGACAGACTTGCACACAGGGAACTGAACTTGGGTCCATTGCCAAAGAAAAGTGCTGATTTTTATTTAATGATTCAGGAGAAAAGAGAGAAACGCAGAGGTCAAAGGATAGAAAAAAACAATGATGAAAACTCCAGTACTCAAAACGCTAACAAGAAACAAAATTCAAAAATAAGCAAAAGTTCAGAATCACCAAAAGTACACTTGATTTTAGTTTTGCTTTAATCCAGAAACTTGGACAAAGGTAACTGGTGTATCTTACAGAGCCATAACCCACTAACTTTACATGACATGACTTTCAGGGGACATGTTAAAGACAGCAAAGGACAAAATGGAAATCTAAAAGGTAGCAAAGTAGCACATGTGGCGGACAGCCGAGTGAAGGCCCCGGCTGGAACTCCTGCATAATGGAAGGACCGGGGTAGAGAGCATGCAAAGGGCATTATCTTCCTTGGATCCCTAGATGGCCGGCGCCCCCCCCCCCCCTTGGGTTGCAGCAGTGCCTTGGATTCTCACAGGGCATCATGGGACTTGGAGTTTGCCGACTCAGCAACTCAAGTGCTTACGGACCATGCTAACGGGCCACCAAAAGTACTGCCAGATGTAACATAAAAGAAGCCCGCCGCCTTCATTTGGGGAGCCAGAGTCGGGAGGAAGGAGGGCAAAGCTTGCCAGGAGGAGCAGAGGATGCTGAGTGGTGCTGAAGACAGAGAGAAAAAGAGAGAAAGAGTTGCTATTTGCTGGTGCTTGTGCTACAGTGTTTGTACTTATGGATGCAGTGGGAAACACTTACACGGAAGCATTTCCCACAGTAAAAAATCTTTATTCATTTTATACTGCTGTCTGAGCCTGCCTGTGCCAGGTTTGGGGAGATGAAAGCCCCTACGGTCCACAAACGTAAAGCAAAATCCCAAATGGGGAAAATTAAAAGGGATCTCAAAATGAGGACCGAGATAAAAGCAAATCAAGAAACCCAAACACTCCTAACAATCTCCACCCATAAATAAATAAGCCAATCATTATTCTACACTACTTCATGGCTGTCCCGTCGATCCAACGATGATGCCATCCATCTCTGACAAATGGAAGGAAGAGCCTACGCCAAGGAGTAGTTGATACCAGTGGTAGTGAGGGTGCGCCGTTCTCCACCACACTGTTTCACTGCCTTCCGAGACTCCATGCGGGAAGCCGAATGCAGGACGACAAGGAATGGCAGAAAGTTGCACCACTTTGGATGGATCCTCAGTGGGACCGGGAGGGTTGGTTGAGTCAGTCTTAGTCAGGGCCTCACCTCTGACCTTTGCTGCCACTGGTGGCCCTACCAGGAGTACATGACTCTTGACAGTATCACTTGGGGGATTACCGATCATGCAAACCACTCTGCCACGTTAGCACCCCAACTCAGTGGAGGGTACTCTGCAAAACAGTTTCACAACAAACACCTGATCACAATGCACAATGTGTGAAAGATGAAAAATGATGTGGTAGTAAGATAAGTAAATGAAATATCACAATTATAATGGCAAAGCCCAAAGGACAGAGCTGGGACTTTATAAACCTTGTGGCACTTAGAAAAGGCAAACAGCGCCTAAGAGGGCTTCAAAACTGACGGTGAGCTACAAAGACCAGGCGCTGCACCCCAAGGCTCCACGTTCGTGCAGGAAGCTCAGCCAGCACATCCGTGCTGCAGAGACCCAACTGATCTCTTTTTAGCCTTTCTTGTTTATTTCCCTCAATTATTGCAGCACACAGAGGTGCGACCTTGACATGGCACTAAACACCTTAAAATGATTGCTTTGGGTCTGAGTTCCTCTTTGCTTGCCTGGCTGCCACATTTACTAAGACATCATATGCGTGATGCGTGCGGCAGGCTATAAGGAGCCGCTCCGGGGATCGATAAATCTGCGGCGTGGGCTGACAACGCTGTTTTGGCGTTGCGCTGTGAAGCAGGTTTCGCTTTTCTGGTTCCTTGGCGCATTTGCTAAGCCTAATCACGACACTTCTGAAATCACTTCTAGCAAATCGACACATGTACCGTAGTGATTTTATTTCACAAATGGTTTTGTTCTCTGCTGCTCTACTGCACCTCCATTGTCATTAACCTGTGGTGATCCTTCAAGTGGTGTGTGAGGCCTGCTGCTTGAAGGCTTTACAGGGAGAAGCACCATAATGGCCCGCTCGACTGTGATGGACCCCGGGATGAAGCTGCAAGTCAAAAAATAAAACACGAGGCTCAGGGTAGTTGTCTGGGGCCACGCTTCATTTCTTCCCAACATTTAATCTTCAATGCCACATTGTAAATTGAATGGATATCACACGCATTTGCCTTTATTTGATGCACTGTGGCCTAACGGCTGAACATTACAGCACAAAGATGTGGGTTCAGTTCTCACCAAGGATTCACTGTGTAACCCTCAAGCAGTAAGAGCTAATCTGTAATTAATAATTAATTAATTAATAAATAATAATTAATTAATTAATAATTAATTAATTTGTAATCTAACACTACTGGCAGAGGCGTTGCTCTACAAAACTATCACCAGCTTCATTTGAGGCCCATGAGCTGTGCACATGACGTACTACATTTTCTATTCTGTGATAACTGCAAAGTTTGGACATTGGCAGACAATGCGGACAACAGACAGCTGTCCAGATAGGTCCGGTGGACCAGGCCAACATCAAAATGACATCATTGTTAGTTTTTTTTTTTCGCCTTATACAATTTCTCGTATTAGGAATTTGTTAGTTTTCGCATACCCCTTGGGGTCAGAGTGCAGGGTCAGCCATTGTACAGCACCCCTAGAACAATTACAGGCTAAAGATCTTGCTCAAGGACCCAGCAGAGTAGGATCTCTTTTGGCAGTGACGGGGATTTGAACCGGCAACCTTCTGGATACCAGCACAGATCCTTAGCCTCAGAGCCACCACTCCACCCCTAATAGTTTGCATGCATGGGTGCAGTTCAGCGTAGGCGAAACATAAGAATTAGTCTTAAAGAGTTCACTTCATCCCCAGGATGTTGGATTAGAAAGCACAAGATGTCGGTTCAGCCTTGGGTGACTCACTGTCTGACGATGATTGTGTATCACCTGAGAATCTCATTAGTGAGGCCTAGTGTTTAAGACATTGAAGTGTAAATCACAAGATGCTGGTTTAGCTCCCATCACTGACCTGCTGTCTGAGAGTGATCGATTCATCTAATCGGCCTGAGCTACATTATCCAATTCTAATCCATTCCTGAAAACGGAAAAATAAGAATGTATTCCTGGCTGTCAGAAAACCCCAAAACAACTGCCCCAAAAATCACTGAAACAAATGTATGGCCATTATAAAAGCTGTTCACGCATTAATTACCTAAATAAACAAACCTCTAATGAGGTCATGAAGATCAATGCTTCTGCACATTAGTCGAAGTTCGGGATATGCCTGTACGCAGGGAAGGCCGAGACTCGTCTCACAACAAAATGAAAATTATGTAAAATAAAATTGCACTACTTTTTCAATTGCTTTAAAATATTCCACTTATTTAGAGCCATTTTCCAAAATTACACAGCTATTTAGTGTGCTGTAGCAAAGCGAATAAAGGCAAAGCCTAGCAGGAGGCGGCTCAGAGTGCGTGGGCATTGTGGCCAGCGGCACACACATTAGCGGCTGACAGAGAGAGAGAGAGAGAACGAGTTTCTACCCGGGCTGGCACTACGTCACAAGGCTAAGTGGCCATAACGCTGAGTGACTTCCAAAATTTTTTCATAGGTGCACTGGCTAAAGTGTGCCATGTAGCAAATAAACAGTCCGGATACCACATTTGTGCTATAAAAAAACATGAGCTGTTCTAACAAAAAGTTATAGTGACTGCATAAGTGTAAACTTGGACCTCAGATCTGGAAATGCCCCTCTTCTACTGAAAACAACTCCCTTCTCAATGTGCCAGCACTGATGATGGCGCATTGAGTGCAGTCACCAAGAAGTCCTCCGTCGCCTCTTGAATGGATTACTGTAATTCTCTTTTCAGTGGTCTCCCCGTTATAAACCAACTTCAGCAAGTTTACACACCGTTGTTAGAGGTTTGACACACACCAAACTTCATGAGCACATCTACATTCATCGACTACGCTGGGCACCTCTAAAGGCTCACTTTATGTTCCAAACTGTCCAGATGACTCACAAAGCTGTCCGATTCAACAAGTCACACTACCTGTCATGACTACCAGCATACCAGGTAGCTGAACTCCTCTTCTCAAAACTCCCAAGACCACTTGTCATAACCGTTCATTCACCTTTGTGGTCTCCTACTCTCTGGAGCTCTGTCCCTAGGCCTGTTTGTAAGGCTTGTGATGAGCGGCCACGGAATGGAAGGACTGGGGGAGAGAGCATCGCTGAGGCAGTACCTCCCCTGGGACGCTAGAGGGCAGCCCTCCTGGGCGGCTGAGGCACCACGGTTTCCTGCAGGGCATGCTGGGAGCTGGAGTCTGGGGTAGCCCTGTTGTGTTCCGTGGGGGGCCACCAGGGGGAGCTGCAGAGCCCTGTAGAGGACTTCCACCACACCTGGGAGTGATTCCAGTTAATACTGATAGAGCCACCTGAAGCACTCCCAGGACCTGAATAACAGGAGCCACCTCACTCCATTCAGGGAGCCAGAGTTGGGAGGAAGTGGACGAAACTTACCAGATAGGAAGTGGAGGCGGAAGGACGGACCGAGAGACGGAGGGAAGGAAGTATTGAAAGAAACTGTGTGTTATCGTGACGTGCTAATTTGGTACTGTGCCGTGGGGAGAAAGAAGGGCTCCCCGCTTGTAAATAAATCATGTGTTGTGTGGCCTGTCTGTGTCGGGTTAGGGCGGCTGTACGCACCCCGGTGGTTCACAGGCTCCATTGATTGACTCATTCAAATCTTACTCAAAGCCTCTTTTTTTCCTTCTTTGTCTTTCTTACATTTAAATAATTTAAATAACTGGTACTTATCTGCAGTAACAGTGCTAATTCTGATTCTCCCTCTCAAGACTGTTCATTTACTCCGCTGGACTATTCTGCTGTTCTTTAATTATGGACAGATTGGCCTACAAGTGCTGTGGTTAGTAGGGGGCGTTTCGGACCTCCACATCCTCAGCACAACTGCACAAACAGCCGTCACGGGTTTAAGTAACCTTTAATTTTAAAAATTGCACCTTTGAAGGACACAGGCAAGTCACAATAGACCAGTCTTTCCTTTTTCCTTTCCTACCTTTTCTCCATATCTCCTCCAGCAACAACAACATTCATTTCTGTAGCACATTTTCATACATAGGATGCTTTACAAGATGTCAAACAAATAGTTACAAAAAAAAAAGAAAAAAACAAATCAAAATTAGGCAAGAATAAGAATGCAAAAATAAATAAAGCACACTTACATAAGATGGATATTTAACTAAGAGAAAAACATAAACACAGAACTCTTTTAAGCCTTTAAATGCCAGTCAGTTTGCCAGGGTGGACAGAAAAATTAAAGCAAACCAAACAAAAAAAACAACATAATCTATTGGGGCTGCAGGCCAAAAGACCACCCAATCCCCACTGGCCATTCTGCTCAACACAAATATTCTTTTGTTTTTTAAGGCTTCGTCTTAGAGGATTTGAGGCAGTGGGTCTTGTGGCAGGTGGGGATATCCACTTTCATTTAAACATTCAGACACCACAGGGGGCTGCAGAGGATTTTGATCAGATGGAAAAACCGGAAAAAGAAAACTCCAGCAAGTATTGTCTTCCTCACAACTTGGTGAGATGAGGAGGCCCCTTTCACGACGGATGCAAGGGGGCTAGTCCTGGTGTCATGTACATTGCACGAAGGAAGCACTTCTGGGTCAGATGGAAGCCCCTCAAAGCAGAGATAGCCATTCCCTCCAGCTCTCCCTTGTGAGCCAGCAGGGCTGCCCAATGGGACTAAAGTTCCCAGGATGCCTTGTGGGCAAGAAACACTGGCACCTAGAGTACCAGGGCAGCATTAAAAAGGCTGTCTCCCCTGACGTTCCTTTTTTATAGTCCCGTCTGGGACGAGGAACACAATCCAGGGGCATGTAACTGAACGGTCGAGTAGTTACTGCGTATTTTGAAATGCTTGCTTTGTAAAAACCCCTAGTGATTATACTGTACATTCTATGACAAGTGATCTATAGAATAAAGATGGAATGACTGACGTAAAGTGCCTCAGGGTGGTGCTCATTACTGACAACGTGGCTGGTTGTACCCTCGCCCTGGGGCCCTGCTTGCTAAGGGGTCTTTGCATAGGCGAGAGAGAGAGAAAAGTCTGTAAACATTCCAGTTTTCACCAGCAGTACAGACATTTACAACACTCCAGCGCACACACCCCTAACCCCACTTCAATGCTCACGATTATAAACTCATCCAATCCGACAGAAACAAAAAGCTTTTCCAAAGAGAAATATGAGTCCTGGTTGACAGATACGGTCGGGACACGATCAGAGTTGGCATCTAACAGTCACTTTTATGAGGTTACTGTTCAGTTTGAATGTTCAGCCATTCAAAACATGAGCCCATTGGTGTAGCAAAAACAAAAACTATAAAAGAAATAGAAGCAAAAGACAACTGTTTGGCTGAATACAATACCTGATATTTAAAAATAATAATAATAAGAAGAATGATTTGAACAAGTACTGTGAACAAGCTGTAAATACTGCAGTTGAGACTAATGAGAGTGACCTTACAGATAGTCAGGAGAGGGCTGGCATCGCCGCTTCTAGCACAACTCTGTGGCGTCACCGACACAGACGACAACAACCAACAATGTGGTAGATAACGAGATGCACTGAACAATGCCAAACCTTGAACAAAGGGTCCTGTTTCTGGCCTTTTTATTTTATTTGGCCCCAAATCGGACAGTTTGATATCCCCTTTCTGCCACAGTCCTTTTTAAAATGTTTAATCAAATTTCGTTAACTGCGAGATCAGACAAAATTTGCCTTCCTGTACTCATTAATCCGTTTGTTTCTCTGAAATACAAAGCTTGACCCGACAGAAAGCTTTGGGTTTTTTTCTACTTCGGTCCCTGTACCTGACTTATTATTCACACTAATGTCCACAATTTGTGAGCATATGATTGTGCCTGCTGGTAAGGAGTGGGATTTGGGAGCTTCGAGCTCCTGGGGTCCATAGGGGTCTTATTCTGGTCCTGATTTACAAGTGCAGTATAAAACAGTTTCTCTTTATTTGCTGTTGCTACATTTTTTTTTAATTACACTAGGGGGCTCTGCCCACTGCTCTCTTCGCTCGCCCACGCCCATGTTTGGTTTACCGGATATACAATTTAAAGAGATTGTTATTTTCATGGGAATTGTTACGTATGCATTATTTTCACTTTTACTTTAAATCTTTTGTAAAAACAATTCTTGTCCTTTATTTCCGGCCCTGGGTGTGGTTACATTTCTTTCTTGTCAGATGTATAACGCTGCTTGTGTTGTGAAAGGGGTGCGGCTGAACGCACGCTAAGGAGATGCCATCGGATCATCTGCTGTCTTTCTGCTGCTGCTGCTACTGTTGCGCTGCCCGTCAATCATTTTAAAGTCTGTACAGCAGCTGTCCTTTTTGCCACTTCGCGTCTCTGCCGCTCGCATTGTGGGGGGGGGGGGGTTTGGGTGACTGAATACACGCAAGGAGAAGCGGTCGGATCATCTGCTGGCTTTCTGCTGCTGGCGAGCTGCATGTTTTGCTTGCCACTTGTCATTGTTTTAAGAGCTGGGAGCAAGTTAAAGTGTCTCTCGCGGGACTTCAAATTGTCTTCCGAGAAGATCACGTCTCTTTTCCCTAGTCTCCCTCCCCAAGATTTTTTTTTTTATAATAGAGAGATATTGTCACACATGCGCTTAAATATGGTAAGCAATACCACCCCAAACCAAAAGGAGGCACTGTCGCTATCTGCCCTTTTCAGCCCACAGTTCCAAGGAGAACCTCAGTGAAAAATGACCCCACCTGTGGAATCCCAGAGAAGGCTGGGACCACTTTAAAAAGAGGTATGTCCAGAGAATGGTGCCTCATTCTGGACCCAGATGTCCAGCTGGAAGGAGCTCCTGAGCAGCCTGAAGATCTTATTGAGAACCATTGTTAAGGCAGAGTTTCTGTTTAGTACACTTTAATCACAACAGTTTTGCTTTACTTTCTTGAAACGTGGTTGCCCGGCTGGTTCCCCAATAATTACTGGGGCTATCCTGACCCCTCCTGATTGTGACAATATTTATTGAGTCCATGTATGTTACAAAGATCAAATGAAACTTGAACTTTAGATCAATGAAAGGACACAGCACGAAGAAGAGTATTTAGGTCAGACACACCACAGGACCTCTGGAGCTTGTCTGACTATGAAGAACGTGCTTTTGCAATTTCTTATCGCATTTAGCATTCCAGTTTGAACTTGAGAGTGGGCAGATGTCATCATTCGTGGGAAGAACGTTACCGTCTGTTCCTATATTCATGGTGGAACCATGTGGATTCTGTTACAGGAGTTGCAAAGAAGCCAGCCGCAGTCCAAGTGAAATGAAATGTGGGCAGCCATCCCAGATGATATAGATCGGCGAACATTTGTCACTCAGTCATTCCGTGCTGTCAGCAGAAGCTAACGGCGTTCATTTTGAACATCTGTGACATTTCATCAACTGCCATGAACTATGGCTGCTGCACAAACAGAAACGTTTTTGAAGGTATGGAATTTTCATCTTTATTATAAATTAGGGTTTATATAGGACTTTGTAATTGGGCTTTGTCCCTTTATTAAAATTACAGCAAGTAAAGGAAACTAAACAACACAAGATTTTCAAACTCTCTTAATGCAGTTTGGGGTCATGGGAGGACAAAGCCCACTGAGGCAGCAACAGCAGCAGACACAAAACCAGAATCTACCCTGAGCGGCACGTCAGCCTATTGCAGGATGCAAGTAAGCAAATGAAAGCAAACGGATACAAGTTGTCACATGGAAAGATGGCACTTTAAATGTGTGTGCACCATCGAGGATGCCCTCTTATAGTCAAATACACAAAAATCATTTGCTTGTCTGAGGGGATTCTTTTAATTGGCTGGGACACCCGACTTCATTCAGAAAACAAAAAACTCCCACCAAAACATGCCAAGTGACAGGCTAGGACTTAATGGCTTTAATATTTCAGCATGAAAATGGCTGCGGCTTTAAGACAAGTGGCAATCGGACGTTGCTACATTATACACACTAACCTCCGTTCACTGGAAACTGCTGTGCTTGTATTACAAATCAGGGGAGTAAGAGGACATTGCGTTACATGTAAGTTGAGCAGCCTGGCAGGTGGGTGCTGTATGATGGTGTTGAGTGATTCCTGAGACCACTCAGGTGGACAGGCCTCTTCTCTGTGTCTGTTCTGCAGCATGTAAACACAAAATGAGGGAGAGCCATGCTTTGACCACCTGTAGCCATTGTGTCCCACGCAGGGTTGCAGGGCCGGCAGCGTTGGGTTCGCAGAAGAAAAACGAGCGAGTCTGTTAGTCTGAGACCACTATGCTGCAAACTGAGAGAGAGGGTCCAGCATACAGTTGTATACTGTTTTGCGTGGCATGGAGTGCCCGTACTTGGCATCCAGAAGGCCAGCTGAGTAAATCTTAACGCCGTATCGCAAGAATCCTTTGCACTAACTCTGCCAGAATTCCAAATATTATTGTGCTAACATGGTTTTCCAACAGAAACGCGATGCGCCCAAGCAAGTTACCAAAACCTAACAATCTTAAGTTGTAACAGAATCCCTCTGTGAGCAAAACCCTCTTCATTGTTTACCTTCAGCAACCAGAATTTCAGATCTTTGAGTCACCTTCATCAGCAGGATGGTTTGGATTTGTGAGTCTTCATAATATGGTTGCCACCACTAATCAAAGGTATTACTTTCAGAATTCGCTCATGTGGGACACTGTTGCTCAGGAATTCGCTCAGAATGACAAGACTCTCTTCTCAGCGTCACTCACCTTCCCTCAGAGAGGAGCAACAGCGTTAGCAGGACCCTCCTTTAAAGCAGCCCTTCAAGCCAATGGAGCTAAAGGGAAACGGCTGTCTCAAGAAGGATGAGCAGCTGAGAGGGACGTCGACCTGAAGCAAAATAATTTTATTATGTGGATTTAGGAGCCGCTAGCATGTGGTGGTCTCTGAAGCCAAATAACATCCAGAAGAACAAAAGTAACAGAAGAAAAAGAGTTTTACTGACAAAGCAGGCCAACAATCAAAGCAAATATCCGATAAACACACAGGGGTGAAAAATAACAAAAACCCGAGCCTTCCGGCCTTTCTGTTTACACCTTGCTTAGTTTACCTGTAATCTCTTTACCCGTCAAACCGTTACCATTGGCTTCCTCACCAACTCCTAGCCTGCCATGTACTGAATAGAGGAGCTTTTTAAGCTTGAATCTGGAAACCCATCATTGTAAGCCTTTCCAAGTACTTCTGGGTTCACCGCCGGCACTCAAGTGTGTGTGATTGGTGTACGGCCAGGCTGTCTGTCCTCTCCAATTTAACCCGCAGCTCCCTCTAGTGGCCTGGGGGGCATTAACAACGGTAGCAAAGCTATTTTGTACCCTTAAGGTTTTTCTTTAAGCACAAAGAATCTGCATATGACATTAGTTTTTGAGTTCAGTTAGTATTTAAAGATCTGAAAATTACAGCCATGTGCCAATTTACGGCCGAATGAGTTAAAACAATTCATACTTATGGCCAAGGGCCATGAGAAAACAATAGGGTAATAATGGTTTAGAAATGGACAAAAACAACCATAGCAATAAATCTTTTGTTAAGAGAAGGTGGCGCTGCATTGCCCACATGGAGCAGCACTAAACCTTAGAGATACGAGACCTTGTGAAATGATAAGTAGAATACAGTACATCAGCGTTTCTTAACCTTTATGGTCCTGACCCCTGTAACCCACTTTTGCCTTTTTTAAGTTTATTGAAGACCCACTAGCAGCAACTGCAAACCACTCCCTTGGTGAAACGAGCTCGATTGTACGCCCCCATAGGTTAAAACGAGTTAACATCACCCAGTGCTGCTAATCACTTAGGCAACCCACTACAACCCAGTCACGGACCAATGATGGCAACCCCCAAACCATCGCTGGTAACTTGGTTTGCAACCCTGTGGCTTACATTAGTTGACCCACCACGACCCATTCGCAAACCAACAATGTGACGAACAGTGTTTAAGAAACACTGCCTTACACAGACCCACCGTGCGGCCACCCAGACATGAAGATTGGTTTGTGCTCCTTTGTACCAGCAATTAAAGTATGTGTACCAGTGACACACACCAGACCCTTAGAGCCTCAATTGCAATGACCTGTACAGTTTGTGACCGACATACGGCTCCATTTTGACCAGCATTTTGCACCGTTTCCAAAGCCATTTTGTCCTTTTAGTGACATACTCATTTTGTGAGCCTCTTTGTCAGGATGTGAATCCTGATTGCCAGGATCGTGGCCTCTGAGGTTGTGACTTTTGATGTTGTTGACGTGACTGGTTAAAAGGTCAGTGGTGGCATCCATTTCTCAACTGAGACTGCAGACAGAAGCAACCTTTTCGTTACTGAATCTCTGTGTAAATATTGTTATTGTCCAGGTTGCTGATCTCTAGGCTCTGAGTTGTTTGAGTTCGATTTTTTTTTTTCTTATTGCGATTCCGATGACAGAATCGTGACCTTCCCATTTATGACATACGTTTTATCTCACGCTCCGATACCAAATTAAATCTGCTTGTTCTCCATCATGTAGCAGAAACACGTTGTGATGAGTCTCAGAATGGCTCAAGAAGGGCGAGTATAACGGCAATAGTGAACTGAGAGAGAGACTAAGAGTTAGAGAGCCATCAAGATGCACCCACACAGTCAGCAGCCTGCTTGGTCTCTGTTGTTTAAGGATTTCTCTTCTAGCTTCTTTGGCGGAAGAGCCTGTTCGGCAATCCCTGGGGTTGAATCCCATCATTACTGCTATCTCATAGAGGAGGAGCAAGCGAGAGCAGGGGGGTCACCCTGAGTGAATTCCACCATGGAACTGAATGCTGAAAACATTAGGTGACAAACCAGAATCAAACTGTATAGGCGTGACAATCAAAGGTAGACATGACATACAAATAAAAAACATTCTAAATCAATTTTGTAACTTGTTCTCATACATTGCTTGACATACTCCCACATTATTATTATAATTTTTTACCTTTTGCTTAACTGAAGACCTGAATTATTGGTTTTTAGCCAGCCAACAGATCAGCAGCTAGTCTCACACTTCTGGTATTGGCCAGCATCACCAGATTGCCACTTCAGCTCTCTCATTAAAAGAGAAGCAACCGTACTGCAAAGCAGATTGCCTCGTGTATTATCGTGGTATTTCCCTCTACTTGCCCTTTACCTGTTTCCTTAAGGGTAAGTGTTCTCATCAAGTTCGTTTTCGGGTTGGTCTACTGTTGCACTTTAAGATGAACACACACACACATAGATAAACACACACACAGACCCTAACCACAACAGTGCCCCATGAATGACACAAACACGCTGATTAACCCTTAGCACTTTAAACCACACAAGTGCTATAGGAATAACAGCCTGTCATTCAGCACTTCAAGAGACTTACTTATTTTCGGCACGAACAACATACGATGTTTTATTGATATCTCAGACCTAAATATTACTTTTGGTCTACAAGAATACATTTTAACACACAAAGACTCAGCACTCTTAAATATAGGCCATTTATCAGCCAAGAAAACCTTCTTTATCGTATTTGTCCCTTCTATTGAGTAGCGCTCTCACTCTCAGCCTTATAAACCTCGCAGCACAGAAATAATGCCAAAAATCTGGCTGTCACCAGGTGCTCAAAGAAATCTAACTTATTACTTCAATCACTCTAGACATTAAGACAAAGCATTGAAAGTTAAAAGCAGCATGGTATTTATTACAAGAATAATAATAATACCACAAGAACAAAGAATACTAGAAAATAGGTATTGACAGGAAAGTCTGAATATATAGTCTTTAGAAAAAGCTTACGAAAAAGTTACAGATGACAAGGATGAATGTCCCAGGGAGGCGTTTGATTTAGCAATCGATGTTCATGATGCCTTTCTGACGACCAGAGCCGTCTCTGTCTGTTCCTCTTCTTTTTCTCCTTCTTCTTCTTTGCTTCTTCTCTTTTTCTCCTTGCTTCCTTCTGTCTTCTGTTTAAAACCAAGGCATATTTATTATGAAAATGGCATGCCTTGGTTTCACAACACATGCACCTGATTGGCTGGCTGTCAAAATGATTGATTAATTAATTCACTGTCTGTTTTCCCAAACAACAAAACCTTTGATGTACTCTGAGGTATCAGTAGTTCTTCCTGTCCCAGGCTGTAGACCAAACTGTTGTTCCAGATGTCCATCCATAAAGTAATCAATAGCCTGAGGTATCAGCTCAGCATTCTTTCCCAAGCTGTAAACCAAATTAGCACTAAGATATGAACAAAAAGTAAGGTGTAAGGGAAGAAAACCTGCTTTAATTTGTCTTAGTTCATCTGTTGTCTTGTCTTGAACAAAATATAATGGAAACCAAAATGTACAGATTTTATACACCATAACACCTTGACAATGTGAAAAGCTCTGGAGTTACAGCACAAGCATGGAGGAGTGTTTCTATTTAACTCTCATTAATACTTGTCACCAAATATTGAATGAGTAGAACTGGGGGAGTTTGAGCAAAGGTTCTAGAATGCCGTCAACAAACGGGAATCTGACATGCCAGTAGGGCTAGGAGAGTACGACTTAGCTTAGACCTCCAGGCATCTTGTTCGACGATGTGTTGATGTCCAAGAAGATTAGGAAGCAACAGGAAAAATATTAGAAGAAGCTGGCCATTATGGAAACTCTGAACTGGGAGTGACAAGCAACATCTAAGTCAAAATACAAAATAAGAATCCTAACACTAAAATATTCTTGGAAGAGTCTTAGTCTTCTTCTAACACTAAAAGCAGCAAAAAAGAGTAACAGATACTTTGTTTTTTATTTCAAATTAGCCAAAGAATACTTGAATATTCAATCCACTATATTAATCAGGGGCCATATGCTGATATCACCTGACCAAGTGACTGGCAATGGACATCCATATGATACACAATATGGCTGCAACCACCACAAAATAATGCAAAATAGCAATGCCCACAGTAAACAATAATCCACAATGTTTTGAAATTGAGTCACCAAAAGAACGATGAGAAATATAAAGCACCAGAAACTACAGTCTCTCAAGGAGTTCAAACCTTACCGGTGTGCTTTCACATTTCACAGTGTGAGTGCTGGACATTTACCTACCCACATATCTGCCAGTTGATATGAGCAATGCCCCTTCAGTCTCAGCTTTTAAATCAGGCTGAAGACTTGCTACTTCAGACCAGCGTACCCCGACTAGAGCTGCTGATTAGCTGTGTATACTGCATCTCTGTTTGTCAGCCTTTTGTAAAGAAATATAAGTAACGCAATATTTATAAGTGTGACTAACGGTTCTCTATTCTGTTTTTCTTCAAGTGCCACATCTCTATTACCAGGTTGATCGCCTGCATATGGAAAAAGTCATCTCAGTTAAAGAAGCATTGGAATCATTATGTGGAAAGATTCTCTTATCAGATTGTACAACTCAACACAGACTCCAACACAGAATGACCAGGAGGAGGTAGGCGGCTAGTTGGCCGAGGTCTCCAGGCTTGTCACTGTGTCTGACTTTGTTTTTGTCTCTCTTACAATTTCATCTCCCGGCCATAGTTCATCAGTTAATTAATGCGGCAGATATTGTTGGATTTCATTTATGTTAATCAGTATCAACCTTCTTCTCAGTGTGTTTGCTATATATGTGAACCACTTCTGTATTTAGTAATTAGTATAATCTATACTTGTGTTTTACCTGAGAATTGTTCACAGTGCTTTGTGCCAGCAATCAGTGAAGAGCGTTATAAAAAAATAAGTTGGAATTGTAATATGAAGTCAGAGTAACAGTGGAAGACGGCACTGAACGCACTCCAGTACAGAGAGCTGACTTCAATAAAAGATACCATCATGAATGGGGACACATTTCAAATGAAGGTACAGTGCTAAACTTTGTCACTTTAAATGGGTTTGACTTTTGGCTGGCATACTTTTTTGTCAAAGGCTTACTTGTTCTCACAGTGTACACATAGATTTCTAACAACAATCTAAAAAAATCCTGCTAGGGTGCCAGTGGAGCCTACTAAGTAAGGCACTGGAGGGTAAACCACAAGGTGCCACTCTACCCACTGTGTGGTCTTGAGCAAGTCATTTAAACTGCATAAATGTCTTTTTATGTATATTTGTAAAATGTTTGTGTATGTGTATGTATATATATATATATATATATATATATATATATATATAATGTAATATAATACAGTATATATTTTTATATAGCATATAATATATTGTGGCAGACTGCTGGGGATCCTGCCCAGCCGGGACGCCTGGTAGGACTGGGAGAGGGACAGTTCCTCCCCTGGACCACGAGAGGACAGCCACCCTGGTCTGCCTTGGGGTCATGGGATCAGAGCTTAAAAGCTAAACCCTGCTGGGGGGCACCCAGAGAATTGTGGAGCCCTGGACTGTAGCACTTCCGCCACACTCGGAAGTGCTGCCGGAAGATCATCATCATCAAGCACCTGGAGCACATCCAGGGCATCATAAAAGGGGCCGCCTCACTCCATTAGTCGAGCCGGAGTCGGGAGGAAGAGGTCGGAGCTTGTGAGGAGAGGAGAAGAGGCGGCAGAAGTACTGAGAGAGAGTGAAGGAAAGAAGGGACTGTGAGCGATACAGCTGATGTATACATTGTGTGGTGCCGTAAACACAAAGGAAGATTAAACGTGTGTGATTTTGGACATTTGTTGTCTGTCTGTCTGTGTTTGGGGGACATATAATACAATACAGTACTGTGCATTGTCACATGCATGCACATGGGAGACACCTGAAAAGCTTAGGTGATGGTAATTACTGTACCTGCCGGACCAGGGGTTGGCGTAATACCTTCTCTTCTCCTCCCTCTGCAGAATGCAAGATTGACAGCCACTCCATCTCTGACATCACTTCCACGTCCGTCTGCCTGCACCCTCCCCTTCCTGCCACTTCAACTTATAACCCGAAAATTAGCCTTCTTGTTTCAGTTCCTATACAGAACCCCCAGTCTGAAACACCTACTCCACATTTACTGTGTGTTTTCTTAGTTTTTTTCTCAGGGGTCACCAAGGTGGTGCCCCATCTCTTTACCTTTCTTTGTGTCCAGCATTACAACATATGGTGTATACACAAATTGTACGGTTTTGTGTTATGAAGAAATTTAAAGGTGCTGAGCCCGCAAAGTCTCTTTATAAAACAAGGACTTGTGACGTTCATTTGTTCGCTGTCAATTATAAATATTCTTGGCATGGGTGTGCAGGTCACTGGTCTCCATGATATCCTCTAGGACTGTCTCTTGCATTGCATTCTCAGCTGACCACCCCATGTCCTGAAAGATGCAAATTCACAAAACGGAAACACAGTCAGTACTGTATGGTTACATAACGGCATATTACCTAGTTATCTGCTGATGGAAGGACCACTTTTTATTTTTTGCTTCAGGCATCCCAAAATGCATTAGTCAGTTTGTCGGAGTGCCTTAGGAAATGAGAAAGTATTTAAAGTTTTCTTCATCTTCATGCATGAGGATGAGTGCCAGAAACACGTCAGGGACCTCATGGCCCAGCTGCATGGGTGCAGCATACTAAATAAGTAATAATGCAGCCGGCCGTGAAATCTAACAGCAGTATTCAGAACAGCACTTCGACGGAGTGCTGTGTGAGACTCAACAGAAGTACGCCCATTCGTCTTTCTGATTTTACTGTGTTTTTTTTCTATTTAAGCAAAACTATTGCCATCATGACCCTGGTGCTGGCAGTGTTTTTGTTCTTTACCTTCTTAGCCGCATTTTAAATGTTGCAACATCATTTTTCTGACAGGTGAAACCATTTGGATTGAGATGACTAGAAACTGCCTGTTGTCAGTAACTGACCTTGTACTGTAACACGGCCCTCCTGCATTTGGCAGGGCTAATTAATTAAAATTTTATAGTTGCCAGCCTTGATACATCACAGTAAAGAACTGTAGGGATTTGCATCCTCGTGCATTTGACTGACAGGAATAAAGAAGACAGCCACAAGAGGGCACTGTTGGAGTGTGACTGCTCTGCATCTTCAAAAGGAGATGAACGCCAATTCTCATCTGCCCCGCTCTGCTCCGCCGTCTCACGGTAGCTTGAAAGGCATTAGCAAGGCTTTGACGAGCAACAGAAATAAATGATCGAAATTTGGATGCCTAATAATTAAATGTCATCTGCAGCCTTGTCAGAAGAAGTATACGGTAACAGAGTGGAGAAACCATTTGCAGAAGA
>JANRMT010062838.1:10262552-10290328 GCA_026402145.1 Polypterus bichir lapradei | reverse complement strand
GAGCTCTGCGATAGACTGGTGGTCTGTCCATGGTTTGATTTCTGCCTTTCACTCCATACTGCGGGTATCGGCTCCAGCACCCCAAGATCCTGAAATGGATCGATAATGAAAAGCATTTCAAATGAATTTCAAAATAACCTCAGAGATTGTGGACGTGCAACTATCCATCCATCCATCCATTATCCAACCCGCTATATCCTAACTACAGGGTCACGGGGGTCTGCTGGAGCCAATCTCAGCCAACACAGGGCGCAAGGCAGGAAACAAACTCTGGGCATGGCGCCAGCCCACCGCAGTACATGCAACTATCAGAATATTAACTTAAACCTGGGCCAGAGGGTACAGAGACAACTCTGACACATTAGTCTAATTGATTGCTTTTCGGCTCATTTGTGTTGGAGGGAAGGGGCTGCTTTTTAAAAGATTTACCACTGAAAGTGTTATTTCTGACTACAGACATAGGCCTCCATAACAGGCTAAAGACGCGAGACGCTGCTCTTCTTTGGGCATCGTTACATTCAGAATTCTGCGGTGTGCACCACTGTGATCTAAATAATTCATCAAGAGCAGATCCAGAAAGTTGGCTTTTCAGCTGGTATAGTAATGAGGTCTAAATATAATTATTACTGACCCGCAAGCTGGCATGAAGACAACATGAGAATAAGACAAAGCAGGAGGAGGCCAGAAATATTTGGGAAATGCTTCAGTGCTTTAACAGAATGTCAGCGCTATTAACTTGAGCTCTATTAATGGAGATGGTGCATCTGGTGTGTTAAGAAAACAAACAAATTATGTCCAATTGCTATTTTATTTCCTTGTATCGGAATGGAATGAGAGCCCAAGAGCATAATTAAAAAATATTCAAGTAGAAAAGTACAATTTGGCTCTACTGTCTGTACATATGGGGATGGGAAAGGAAAAGAAAGGGGGAAGTGGGGGGGGGGTGGTGAGAGGGGTGACAAACACACATGTCCACCAATAGGCTCTCTTTCTCTCACTCTCACACCTACTTTGTCTTCCAGACTTTGATTTTAGACCACGTCCAGACTCGAGATGGTGGCAAAAGACCTGTTCAAAGGCTTCCAGTTCAACATGGTCCTATCTAGTGCCAACCTCCAACAAGGTTGGTGGCGAGTATGGCAAGTCCCCTTTACTGCCCGTATTCTGCTCTTCTTGTAGCAGTGTTGATATCCATGCCCATCCTATCTCTGATATCATCCATCCACCTCCTTCTCTGTCTATCCTGCTTCTCTTTCCCTTTGTACATCCTTAAAGAATCTTTCGTCTCTAAGTGTCCCTGTCGACTGGCCACACTACTCCGCTTTCAGTTTCTGCGTCTTAAGCAGTGGCTGGCTGTCTTCCTTGATGTAACCCACCATCTGTTTTGTGTCCCATCAAAGAAACCTTCAACAAATCAATAGCATCCTGATCCTTCCTTACTGTCCACCCCTCACTTCCATACGGTGCAATCGCCCATATGAGTATTCATAATAGTCACAGTCTCCTCCTCATGTCCAGGTCACGCTTACCAGTTTCTTTTATCACTGAAGCAGAAGTATCTTTTCTGCAGTAATTATCTTCACTGAATGATATCCTCTCGCTGACACCATTATGTTTATGTAAGTGACATTGACTAGCTTGATTTACCTCGGCCTACTAGTTCTTGTAAATCAGATTCTGAGGTAGCTATCAACACAATGTCAAATGCATACCTCAAGTCGTTAGCGAGACGTCAGCCAATTTTGAATGCTTTCTCGAGTCCCTGTAACGCCTCAGTCCTCACGATTCCTGCATACAGATAAGAAAGGTAAGCGGGGACGATACACAAAGGTCTCACACCACACCTGCCCTTAAACCAGTCAGATTGCCTGTTGTCTTTGGAATAATTGAGACAATTATTTGGGACAATTCAGCGAAATCCACTAAACAGATCTTTTTCAGGGGTACCATGCCACCAATATGTCTTTTTTCTCGCCCCTCAGAGCCACTATCAGCTGATAAGCCATCTGACCAATGTCCAATGCTGCTGCACCCTACTTTACATGCCGTTCACGTCTCACAAGTCTCAAAGTCCCCTTATCTTCCAGCACTTGGTTCACTTACAATCTCCAGGTTGACAGAGTCAGATTGCGCACAGCTCAGAGGAGATGCTAGAATTCCAATAGCCGAGGTGACCTCTCCATTTATTGGACTCCGACGCTGTTTACACTATAAATTAGCTGGTTTCCACTCACCCATGTAAATGTGTCCCTGCTTTTTCTTTCATCCTAAGGCACTCCCATCCCTTACTCACCATACGACTTTATGATCTCCAGCAGGAGAAGATGGACAATGTGCAGTATTTAACTATTCTGACATATTTGGCCTATGACTCGAAATGAGGCCTGTAGCCCCAAACCAGCAAAGTTACACCTTGCCATGTACAGCATATAATTTGTATGTGTCTAGAGGTTTGTGGGGTACTGTATATGAATAATATGAAAATAAGAAATTTGACAAATGAGAGGAGACCATTCAGTCCATTGCGATCATTTGTTTAGCAAATAGCCAAGCTGTCCTAATATCTCATCCAGATACTTCTTAAATTCTCCTTCACCAGACAAATACAATACAATACGATTCTGATATACTGTATTGTCTCTTGACTACTCTTCATAATTGCTCTAAACAGGGGCAGCCCGTGGCAAAAGCAATCTATAAAACGGAGCCCATTTTGACACTAAAATAGCGCACCTCAAATAATGGGACAGTAACAGATCACTGGCTCAGACAGTGATGAATCTGCAAAATTACGCCCATGGCCAACCCCTTCTTATGGTCAGCTGGAAAGAAGCAGGTGCTCAGAGGAGACAGAAGTCAGAGGACGAGGTCAGGAGGCAAAGTCGACAATGAAGGCGCAAGCAGAGGTCTGAAAAACTTCCAAACTAATCGTCAAATCAAAGACACAAAACTAAAGTCAAAAATAAGGCTGCAATGGCTCCTTAATCCAATTTATTTTAATTGTTCCTTGTTACAGTTTTGCTGGGGCTCTGTCACTTGTTTTAGTTTATTTTATTTGTGCTTGGTTATTGTTTATTTGCTAATTATTTTTGCTCATAAAAATGTTTGTATGGTCATTTCTTTGTTTTTTCCATACGCTCCTTCCTGTTTTTCAATCATTTTGTAACTTTTCTCTTGTGTTTTAATAATGTCAGTTATTAGTTACTAGCAAAATACCCGCACTTCGCAGCGACGAAGTACTGCCTTAAAATTTTTATTAAGAAGAAAATTAAACCTTACATGCAGAACTTTAGCTTAAGCATTTCACTCTTCTAGTGCTCCTGTGTAGAATAATTATCTCCTGTACCGTCATCAGTCCACACCTTGAACCTGTCCCAGTCATTCAATACATAAGACACAATGTTCCTCCGGATATCAAGAGTGAGCCTGATATGGCCGTGCAATATGTAACAAAGAGAATGGAAAAGGCAGGTGCCATCTCCGGGCATGGAAATAACTCGGTAAGTGACAGTTCTTTTGATCGATGGTGATCACCTCGATAGACATGTTAATAGGGGTACGGTTGGAACGATAAAGGAAATGGGTACCTGAACAACGTAAAGTAAGTCTAAAATACCTACACAATAACTATAATCGTAATAAACGAACAATAAAACAGCGGAGAAGCCATGGATTAAATAAAAAGGCTGTAGTTATCAGCAGGGAGACGTGAATCCCGTGGCGAAGCAAGGAAGGGAATGTAGAGACTGGAGCGATGGACGGCCTTATATAGGCAGGCAGCCAACAACGTGGGAGGTGTTGGGCGACCCAATGCCGCCTCACACGGTGACCGAGCTGCAGGCTATGGACGTATATATGTACGAAAGTAGGATTCAGTTAGCATTTGGAACCCGCATACCAAATTTCTTGAAGATGGGCCCATAAGTAACAAAGTCCGTTGGAAAGTTCAATATGGTGGCCGACAGTGGCGTCATACCACCCGAATAAGTACGTACATTACTTTCGGTTAGCGCAGGGGAACCGCCTACCAAATTTCGTGAAGATGGGGCCATAAATAGGAAAGTTCAACATGGCGAACGTTGTTGACTGTTATGACCGTTACGCGTAGAATTTCAAAATGAAACCTGCTTAACTTTTGTAAGTAAGCTGTAAGGAATGAGCCTGCCAAATTTCAGCCTTCCACCTACACGGGAAGTTGGAGAATTAGTGATGTTGGAAAGTTCAATATGGCGGCCGACAGTGGTGTCATACCTCCGAAATAAGTACGTACATTGGTTTCGGTTAGCACAGGGAAGCCTCCTACTAAATTTCGTGAAGATGGGGCCATAAATAAGAAAGTTCAACATGGCGGACGTGGTCTACCGTTATATCCGTTACGTGTAGAATTTCGAAATGAAACCTACTTAACTTTTGTAAGTAAGCTGTAAGGAATAAGCCTGCCAAATTTCAGCCTTCTGCCTATATGGGAAGTTGGAGAATTAGTGATGAGTGAGTGAGTCAGTCAGTCAGTGAGTCAGTGAGGGCTTTGCCTTTTATTAGTATAGATATTCTGTTAATCTGTATGTTGAGCCTAAGGGGATGGGGCCTCCTTTTGTTGTCGGATCCCTTTGTGATTCCTCTTTTCGGGTTTATATTTTCCTTGGTTTTCAACTCTTGCTATACTTTAATTGCTTTTGTATTTTGGACTTTGTGAATTTATTTTAGATATTTTTTGTATTAGTTTTGCTCCTTTATGTTTAGTTCTTTCACACACGTTTAACATTGTTGGAGTTTTCAGATTTTTGGATATGTTCTTCAACTTTTATTAAATTAAACATATCAGTCTTGTCATTTGGTCAGGAGTTTCTGCAGCTCCCCTCTGCCTTTTGGAGTTTTGCTTTTTTAGGCTTTTTTGAGTGTGTTATCCTTAATGCCTTTTTTGAAGTTTTATGGTCTGAATCACAACACCCCTAACTAACAATAACCCTTGCTGTTGGTTTTAGAAGTGAATCCAAACCCTTGAATACCAGAAGCTGTGGTACATTGTCCTATATAGACAGGACATGTAATAGATAAGGTTCGTTAAAAAATGTTTTTATCCTTGATTAAATTTTTAATGAGTGTCATCCATCCATCCATTATCCAACCCGCTATATCCTAACTACAGGGTCACGGGGGTCCGCTGGAGCCAATCCCAGCCAACACAGGGTGCAAGGCAGGAAACAAACCCCAGGCAGGGCGCCAGCCCACCGCAGTTAATGAGTGTCATTTATGGCTTATTCTTGGTTTAGGTTACCCAGGAACATATTGGATTGGTTAATCTCTTTTATATTTTTTTTAATTCAAAGAAGTTTATTTTATTTAACATCTTTCTTTAAAAAGTTCTACGATACCATTGTGTTTTCACATTGACTTATTTTGCTGATGCCTTTGTCTAGGGTGACTTACAACAATTGAAGTACAACTGAGATACATTTCTTTTCTTTTTCCAATTGGTGTGACTTTCTCAGGGTCACACAGTGTCAGTAGGGGCATTTGAACCCACAACCTCAGGGTTTCAAGTCCAAAGCCTTAACCACTACACCACATTGTATTTGTTGTGTGCACGGCCATTTAGAGCCATCATGGCCGTGGTGTGCATGGGGACATGTATTAAGGGGTCACACTCCAGACATTGTATTGGAGACGCTATAGAAGCTGGCCATTCAGACTGGTTGTCTTTCAGCTTTTTGGATAACTTTTTAAAAGAAAGGATCTCTGCGTGTATCTCTAGTTAACTCTTCGGTATTTAGACTTCTGCTCGCCTGTTTTAGACTTTGCCTTTGAATTAAGTTCTGGCTTTGACACTCAGTTTAATTTTTATCTATGGTTTCGATCCTTGCTTGATATAAAGGACCAAATTTTAAACAAAAGTGTGATGGTGGTCCATGTCTAAGTGCAGAGTGTTGATGATTTTGTTCATTTAGGGAAGAAGGTTTAGAAAGTGGATGGATGGCATGGCATTTTGTCATGGCATAGCATAGGGTTTAGTGCTGTCCTCTAAAAACTTCACCAAATCTGCTTTCATCTTACACCCCAAAGGCATACTGTCTTGTCTCAGTCAAGGTTCTCCCCCTGGCTGGGGTTCAAATTCACCTTTTGTTCATTCTTATTCTTTTATTTACATTGTTTATATGCATCATTCTTTATTTTTGCTTTGCTATGTTCCATGTGTTTTGTAGGTGGTCCCTCAAGAGGCTGGGCCACCTGCGAATTATTTTCAGGAAGTGCCTTCTGCCCTATAAATCCAGAGGGTCTCCCACTGACCCTGGTGGTTCCTTGTGAATTTGTTCTGGCGTTAGTGAGTTAATTGTGTTTTTGTGGTGCTTGCACTGTTGGATTATTTTGGAGTTTTGACCTTTATACTGGGGCGGCACGGGGGCACAGTGGGTAGCGCTGCTGCTTTGCAGTAAGGACACCTGGGTTTGCTTCCCGGGTCCTCCCTGCGTGGAGTTTGCATGTTCTCCCCGTGTCAGCGTGGGTTTCCTCCCACAGTCCATAGACATGCAGGTTAGGTGCATTGTAGATCCTAAATTGTCCCTGGTGTGTGCTTGGTGTTTGGGTGTATGTGGGCTGGCGCCCTGCCCAGGATTTGTTCCTGCCTTATGCCCTGTGCACGGGCAGACCCCCGTGACCCTGTGTTAGGATATAGTGGGTTGGATAATTCCTGACTGACTGACCTTCATACTCTGTGTTGGACTACGTTTCTGGATCACCGTATTGGTACTTTATTTGCCTTGGATTGTCTTTGTGCTTTTGGAGCAATTCCGTTGTTCCTTGTGCCCCACGGAGCTTCACTGCTATCGAAGAGCATTTTGAGAATACACTTTTGAGTTTATAAAGATTCTGTGCCTGCCCTTAGTACAAGCTTGGGTTTGTGGGTGATCTCCTCCTCTAGCGGCCATTTTTTGGGAGTGCTTTTGGAACTTATTGGGTGTCCCAGTACACGACACATGCGTGTGAGTTTAACTGGTCTGTACTTAGCAGAAAATGCAAAATAATCAAGTGCATAAAATAAACTTATGGCACAGGAACATTCTACAACGTTAGGTTTTCAGTCAAAGGGAAACCAACTTTGATACGTCAAAAATGACTACTAAACCCCTAAACCTGTCTAAGTAGTATAAAGACAGGCCAAAATGTCATGTTGTCCCTTATCATTGATTAATTTCAATAAATCAAATCTCTAACAACATTTAAAAAAAAAGCATTCTATACTTCTCTCTATTAGGCAGAGGTGCTTGGGGAAATGTTCTCAAAGTGAAATGCAATAGAACACTAAAATTGCTCTGGATAAAATTTGATGAAATGATGACATTCGAATAGCAAAACAATCTGAGTGTCAACATTTCTGTGCCTTTTACGTCTAATAAAGTGACGAAAATTGGTTTAGAAAATGGGCTTCTCTCTGGCATGCTGGGAGATATTCATGATGGCTATAATAAATTGTGACTCTCCATCCCAATAGACTAACGTCAGGAATATGATTCTTGTAAATGCAGCATGGCACACCCTGTTGCACAGAGGTGCTGTGGATCTGCGGTACAGATCTCTGAATGTTTCAGCCTACCACTGCAAGCTCCTCTTTTCACTGTTTCTGTTCGAACATCCACCTCAGGGATACTCGCGTGGGGGTGCTGACATAGAACTGGACAACTCGGGTCCCAAGTAAGCACACCGACGACAAGCCTTCTCAAGTAATGTCTTTTGAGTTATTGATATGAATTTCTTCTTTGGGAGCAGGTGGGACTTGATGGCATTCTGGTGGGGCCTAGGATCCATTTTAGTTTGGAAAGTAGTATAAAGTCAAGTCTTCTAGGGGGACACAACAGTCCAGAGTACATGCAGGGAATTATCTTGAGGCAAATGCAAATCGTCAAATCACTGAAACAAGTCCTAGTGGGCCCTTTTCCTATCACCGTCTCCCATAGGCTTTTCATTTACTGCTATTTTAAGCCCATTTTCTGAGACAAACTGGGCTTGTATTGCTATTTTGTGATAAGCATTTCAGACACATAAAAAGTTGAAGGGTTACATCAGGCCCAAGACTGTGTGCTCATGCCATTAAAACTAAGTGGAAGTGCATATGGAGTGACGCTCACCTTGACACTGCCTAGCCCAAGCCAGGCCACCTACTTTGTACCAGGCCGCACCCTTGGGCAGAACTTTTCATCTGCTTGCAGTTAGGATTTAACGTACACTATAAAATTGAAAAGAGAACCTTTAGGGATTAATAAAGCTTCTGTCTATCGATCTCTAATGACATGCTGGTGTCGAAGGATTAATGTAAGCAAGAAAAATAACCAGAAAATGGTAACAAGAAGTAAGGGAAGGCCAGGTCAAAGCAGAAAATAACAAATAATCGAGTAAAACGGCAATTAGAAGTCAAAGAAAAAGAAGAGATTCAAAAGCGAAACCTGACACTTGGGACTATTTGTTCAAGAAGCTAACAATCGCTAGAACTGATATTCAAGACATTTCAGCCATGGAGGGATAATGTGCAATCATTTATACCATTGTATCCCGTGACATAACCGGCACAACAATTGCGATCACGTGATGCATCCTACTGTCCCGCATAAACAAAGAAAAAAAAAGAAATGAGAGTAAAATAAAACATTTTTACAAATCAAATTCTCATGATTAAAAAACTTCAAAAACAGATTCGACGTGATCAGAAAAAATCTAATTAAACCAAAATATACATTAAATGTGTACATTATTGCAGTGAACTCCAAATAGGATAAGTCAATTGCTTAAGTGGTTTATTTACTATTTATTTGAATGTAATCAAGTGACTAAAGGCCTAATTAAGATTAGGGTTAAAAAGCAATACTACAATTAAGGCAAACGTCAAGCAAATCCAAAAAGCCAAGTTACAAAAAATACAATAATGAAGAAATATCAAAAATACAATAATAAGAACAAAGTCAAGCAGTACAACAGCAGGATAAGAAACAATAGCAAAACCAAAACTAACCTTCGGCTAAATAATCCAAATTTTGAGAAGCGGGAAAAGGGGACTGGGGGTTATAAAAACCTTTATACAGAAAAGTCTCCAGTCACTGCCTCATTAGCTGTACAAATGCAGCATTGGGAGGCCCTGTCCCCTTAGGCACCACACAAATAACACCAAACAAGTCCTTCTTCTTCTTCTTCTTTCGGCTGCTCCCTTTAGGGGTCGCCACAGCGGATCATCTTCTTCCATATCTTTCTGTGTTAAACTCACCATCTGCATGTCCTCTCTCACCACATCCCTAAACCTCCTCTTAGGCCTTCCTCTTCTCTTCTTGCTTAGTAACTCAATCCTTAGCAACCTTCTCCCAATATACTGAGCATCTCTCCTCTGCACATGTCCAAACCAACGTAATCTCGCCTCTCTGACTTTGACTTCCAGCCGTCCAACTTGAGTTGACCCTCTAATGTCCTCATCTCTAATCCTGTCCATCTTCGTCACACCCAATACAAATCTTAACATCTTTAACTTTGCCACCTCCAGCTCTGTCTCCTGTGCCACCGTCTCCAACACATATAACATAGCTGCTCTCACTACCGTCCAATAAAAACTTAACAAAAAACAACTCAACAACAAAACAAAGTAATTAATACATCCATCCATCCATCCATTTTCCAACCCGCTGAATCCGAACACAGGGTCACGAGGGTCTGCTGGAGCCAATCCCAGCCAACACAGGGCAAAAAGCAGGAATCCAATCCCAGGCAGGGTGCCAACCCACCGCAGGTAATTAATACAAATAAAACCAAAGTAGGAGAAGATTTAATAAAAAATAAAACAAAACATAAAACTAATTCCAGGAATGGAGCACCAGCAAAACCACGACTCTTGTCGCCTGCAGTTATTTAACAGAAATATGACGTTGGGGTCTAACTAATGTCCTTTCTTAGCCCTAAAAACTGCCCTTACAGTTTTATCAACAGGCTTTTGTTGTTGACGTCAGCAGCTTATGGTGTCTAATTGCTCTGCCGTCTTGACTCTGACTGTTTTTGAATCTTCGACCTTCCGTTTGGATTTTGACCTAGCACTCGAATGCTCCCTTCATTTGTATTGAACTTCGCTAATATGATATGTAGTTTCTACCATGGTTCCCATTTCAATGGCGCTCATTCTCATCTCTCTAAAAAAAAAAAATTAATAAACTTTGTTATCAGCATCTCTGCCCATAAGAACCGCTACTTAGTCGTCCTTGATCACAAACAACCTGGGTGTCAAAGGGCTGTTAATGATGAGGAGGTGAAGCATGGCCATGTGCAGGGTGGTGCCAGCTGTAACACAACTAGGGTTAAAAGACAGACATCAGCATTTCACAGCCACATGCCACAGGAAGAAATTCCTTTCTTTTAACTGACCATACAAGTGATATAAAGCCAATGCAGGCCCATCTTAGGGAGCACTCACTTGGTAATTTTAATCCTGTTAGCTAGAGAGAATTCACCCACCGTGCACTTTAGTGTCTACTCTGACCTGGCTGAAGAGGTTATTGAGAAATTAATGGACAGCTTTATAGATTTAACACAAATTAACTGTGGCGGTAAATGTGGGGAAATCAATCTCTGGTAGAAGAAATGTAAAAAGGCAGGCAGCTACTTACAATAAAAAACTTAATCCACTCCGACTCTATAAATACTGTAGCTAGACAAAGCCATTCAGGGAAGTAATTTGAAAGAAAGCCTTCAGGTTGATAATTGTGAAAGCCTCAAGAAGGCCATGCAGATGAGTTCAGGCCAAAAGTAGACTTCAGATTTCAAAGATGTGTTATAAAGAATGAATGTAAAAGTCCTGCTAAAAGTAAAGGGGGGTTGGCGGGGGTGGCAGCACAGTGATTAGTGCTGCTGCCCCACCAGCCCAGGACCCCGCATCAATTGTGTGCAGTCTTCACCCTGTATCTGTAGGAATTTTCATGGATTTTGGGAATGGTGTCCAGGGATTCTGCCAGAATAATTGCTATCTTGCAATCCTTCAATGAAGAAAGCAGGCTTGGAAAATAAAAAGACAGATAATTAAGTGGGAATCTGTTCCTACTTGAGAGGGTGAGGTCATTTTAAAATATTCTGGCTATCATGTGACAGGCTTCAGAACATCCTTGCAAACTGAATCCAGCTGATTGTCAAAACATATTTTAAGAAAAAAAAATAGCATTATGAGACCTTCAGTGGTGACATAACTGTGAATGTATGAATACACTGGCCTAAATAAAGAAGCTTTGCAACAGCCTAGCACACCTCACTCCTCTCGTACCCTCAGGGCTGCATTAAGACAAAATTGGGCCTGATGCTGCAGCGCAAAAAAGGCCTATTTGTTCTCGGCATTGGTGCCTGTGCATTCAACACTCACCGTACATGCGCACTCAGACCGACCAAGGAGCCTTAATTGCTTGCGACGCAACCAGCCAGCCTTTATTTAACATGAATAATAATAACGACGTAGTATCGTAACAACTCGAGATGAACATCAAACTATGTAACATCAACATTCAATAGCAATTGTCTGAAAAGTGCACTTAATGCAGAAAACCTAACAATGAAATACACAAAATTTCACAATTCGCTTACAAAACCGAGTTAAGAAAAAATGAATTTGCAGAGACATTGGGTCAAAGTGACTCAGCTCAGGCTCTTGAGGGTTAAAATTTGTCCACGATTTAAATTTCATAATAGACCAGAATCCTGTCGAGGATTTTAAAAATTCTAAACATCCATGTCAGGCCCGCGGGCCGGCTTTTAGTTTTACCTTTACAGATAACCATTTAAATAGCCATCGATTTTTACTGTACAACTAAATTTCAAGGTGAAAAATTTACTACGTGGCACTTAACGAACAATAATAAAGTGGCAAGAATCCCCAAGATATTGGAAAAAAACTCAGCTAAATTATTAAGTAAACTGTTTAAAGTAAAATTGATAGCATTAACTTGAAATCTTCGGTTAACAATAAACACAATGACATTATGGTTACGTCACAGTGCAAAGAACAATAGTAACTGTATAATAAGTAACGCTGTGTCTAGGCGTCCGAAAGTCGGACTCCAAATTTCATTCTAAGAATTATTTTGAGGTTAATATAGCAAAGGAAAACTGTTCAGGTTCCGGAAAATTCTCGTCTGTTTTCATCTGGGCCTATTTCAGGAATGGGCCTAATGCTGCAGCATCAATAGCACCCACCTTAATCCGGCCCTGCGTAACCTTATGTCTGGCCAGCTTTACTTTTGAGAGCATTTTATTCTAGGGAGGTGACATTCACAGTCACAAGAGAAGTCTCCTTGGTCATGCCATCAGGCTACAGGATGTTTACCCACGACCAAAAAAATATACTCAATACAAGATCCTTATCTAAACACTGGAACAAAAGAAACTGATCCATTAACTGAACAGGGTCAGAAGGGAGGCAGGAACGAGGTCAAAACCCAAAGCACACTGGGACAAAGACGGAAGAAATATGTCAAATCTAAATACAGGATCAGGACAAAATGAAATCAAGATTCAAAACCAGAGATACACCAGAGAGTCTGAGGACTCCATGAAAATCAATGAGACACTGCTGAAAGCCCCAGACTCCTGGGATCACGTGACTGCTGAAATGAAGCAGCTACCTGGCAACTGTAACGGGGAGGCTTGGCCAAGCGCAGAAGACAAGGATGAGGCTGAAAGTGCGAAGATGAGTACGGCAGGACTGTCTTGATGCCATCACTTTTTCAGTTTATTTCATGGAGGGGAACATTTACATTAAAATGAAAGCCTAAAGCAGGATTGTCGAACTCCGGGCCTGCAGGTTTTCATGCTAACCCTTTTCCTAATCAGTGACCAGTTTTCATTAATAATTAACTCCTTTTCCCTTCATCATAATAGCCCTGTTTTTAAGGATTCAGTCCTCTGAATCGATTCCTTTCTTCATTAAATGACAGCCAAACAGAAATGAGATGTGAAATGAGCCAACAGATGACCAGCTAAACTGGGAATTCAAACTCCAACCTATTTCACTCCAACCAATCTCTTAATGAGCAGCTGATTCTTGCTGTTAATTAAACTTGTTATTTAATTCCATGGCCTGTTGCTGCTCTCATTCTGCCACATTTCCAAAACTGTTGATTTTTCTGTTTTTTTCTAAGACCACTGTCAAAATGTTTTAGTGACTTGAGAGATGAACCATACTGTGACTTTCACATTTCTTTATTTCCAGATATTGTGTGACTGGCACAGGCGAGCTGGTCATTTGGCGGCTTGTTTTGTGTCTCATTATTGTTTGGCTGCTAATTTAAGGAAAAAGAGACAACTAAGGTGCCTGAGTCAAGTTAAATAAAACTAAGGCAAAAGAAGTTAATTAGCAGCAAAAACTGGTCACTAATGAAGAAGATGGTTAGAATGAAAACCTGCAGCCACTGCGGCCCTCCAGGACCGGAGTTAGACACCCGTGGCCTAAAGTTACTGTTTTAAGTGCATCTCTTCAACATATTGCAGATAAAATGTGTGTAATGTGCAGTGTGATGTTTTCGGTTCTAGAAGTGTTTAAAAATATAACACATCAGAAATAATCATAATTAAAAAGATGAAAACCTGAACACAGTACACCAGTCTTGGCATCATTACACTTGCTGCCTGTGTCCTTTAGCATTGATTTTAAAATACTCTTAAATGTATATAAGGCACTATCACTCTAGAACCTTATTATAATTTGGGGTATCTCTCCCATTAATAGCATGGACTAGGCGGTCCCAAAGCATATAAATACCAAGATGTCCAAAAGAACTTCCAAAAAAATGCCCACTAGAGGGGGACATCACTGTCAAACTCCAGCTAGTAATAAGGGCAAGCAATGACTTTTTACAAATTTTTTTTTTCTGTAAACATATAGAGCACACTTAGCAAAACAGAGTTGCCAGCAAGGGCAATCCAAGGTGAACATATCCCAAAACAGAAATCCAAGGCACGCAAACAGGTCAAAAATCCAGTAATTCACAAAAAGCACAGAAAAAGCAAACTCATCTCTCCCAAGCATGTTCGAAATAAACCGCCAGGTACCGTGGAAGACTTGACAGATTTATTGGGTGGAGGGCAGTCCCTGGCAGGGACTGGCAAGTAGGACCACCCACAAAACATATGGAACATGACTGACATGACAGACAAAACCAAAAATAACTTTAACTGGCATATCAAAACCATGCCCACCTTGAAAGCTGAATGCTGATTACATGAAATCAGCTCAGAGCTCGCGGTTTAGAACTCGTGAAGCGGTAAGAGGGAGTTATGGCTTTAGCCTGGCCCCTCTAGCTTTGACATATTCCTGTTGATGGCCCGAGCCACACAACTCCGTTCTCAGGTCATTTTCACCTTGTGACCAGTGACAGCGGCCTCATGAAATGACAGCCAGTCACACAGGTGGCGCAGTGGTAGTGCTACTGCCTGGCAGCAAGAAGATCATGGGTTTGTGTCCCATGTCCTCCCTGTGTGGTAGCACTTTGAGTAGTGAGAAGAGTGCTATATAAATATAATGAATTATTATTTTCACTATCATTATTCACCCTGCGGTGGGCTGGCGCCCTGCCCGGGGTTTGTTTCCTGCCTTGCCCCTTGTGTTGGCTGGGATTGGCTCCAGCACACCCCCGTAACCCTTTAGTTTAGGATATAGCGGGTTGGATAATGGATGGATGGATTATCATTAATATCAGCAGCAGTTTTATTTAATTCATTACTCGGGTGCAAGAGTTATGGAAGAAAGCAGGAATCTGAACTCAATGACAAGTGGAAGTTCATTAGTTGTGCAAGTTTTCCTACATAATCTGAAGAAGATGAAGCCATAATTTTTACACAGAGGCAGACTTTGCTTTTTTTAATTTAGGTAAAGAGTCTTTTCCTTTAATTTTCAAGTTCTAGCATCACACTGCTTTGGCCTTAAAATAGCACACAGTATCAGATGTCATCAGTTGGTTGCACAGCAAAAAGCATGTGTCTATAAACACAAAAAAGTGTGACACTTAATCACCAAGGCAGCACAAAAGAAAACGAACCCCAAGAAGATACTCCAAAATGACCAGAGACCGTGACACGTCCGTCACACAATTTGTGTTTCTTGATTGAAAAACAGCGCAGAATGCTTTTCCAATTTTCTTCATCAGGCAGACAGGAACGTTAAAGAGAAAAAGAAGAAAAGGATAGGCCTGCCAGGAGCTTTAGAAAACTTGCCATCGATGTGCAGTCCTCAGAGAATCCCAGCGGAATAACCTGCAGGAAAGGTGGCACTGACACAAACCACGGCTCAGCAGCTTTCATTTTTATCTTTTCTGCTCTTCTGGTGGTGCATCTTCAGGGATTTCAGTTACGCCAGGCCGCTCAATCACCCGCTCTTGGGCTCATTTTGTTGGCCGTCTGTAAACAACTGTGGGCACATGCTGCCATTCATTTTGGGGTGAGATGTCAGCACACCACAACGGCCTGGCACCACTAGTGATTCTGTGTTGGTAAATGGATGAATGCTGGTACAATATTATTATGAGGGGGTCACTATTATGTTAATGAAAGGCGAAGGGGGGTGATGACGGAAATAAATCAAAGAAAAATAACAAACTTGACATGGTGTCATCATACTGTATAGTGAAAGGCATCTCTATATATAATCTTCATTTGGATCTTGATCTTTGTTTGTCCGCGAATGAATTAGAAAAAGAAGCACTAGATGGCAGTAGAGAGACAGCTAAAACATAGGCATTGCATTAAGAATCTCCTCCAGGCTTATACTACTGAAGACTGTAGTACGCCAGTCACACCTCAAAACACAGACATTCAAACTAAACAAATTGTTGTGCTTTAAATTATAATTAAAGAGACATTCATTTAGATCTAAATCTTTGTTTGTCCGCGAATTCCACGCATGCGTAGACCACCTTCCAGTTTAGTACGTTGTTGTTACTCACGGATGTCAAGAATGTGCCGGAATAACAAAAGGGGTGGTGGACAGTGTTACGCTGGTTAGCTCCTGAGGCCTGGTTAGAGAATGAGATTGCCGAAGATAAAAGGTACGTGCCTACGTAACATATGAGTGAAAGAAAGACAGTGGGTAAAATGAATGACAACGTAACAGCACGTTCCGGAAATTATTATTGTTACGTTGTAGCCGGCAAGTGCTGCGCGTCTCACAGTTTTACCGTGGCTTGCTCACATGTCAGTGAAGTGACCCCTATTTATGCTTTAAAGAGCCTGGATACCTATGTGTCCCCCTTTTATAACCATTGCTCCGTGTATATTGCCTTACTCTTTGGATTGCCACAAAGCAACCTGCAAGATTGGAGAAAGGTTGAAAACGAGACAGACTGTGAACGGACAGAAGCAGAAATGCTCCTACACCACCACATAATTACTATTCGGACAGTGATTCCGTGTAGGCCGTTCCTATCGAATCAATATCCAAGAGTTTTCTTTTGTAATTTTGTTTCCCTTATAAAAAATCATAATGCTGTGCAACGAAGGGCCCAGTTCACGACTGGCAGCCGCGTTTAAACAGGGAGCCCTTCACAGACAACTTTAACACGTGCAGCGTAGTTGGGCGCACATGGCTAGTCTTAAATAAAGTACAGTAGATCAGTTCAATTCCTTCTACAACTAGAGCCCAAGAGGTTATGCAAGATGTAACCAGCGAGTCAGTGGGAGGAAAGGCACCAGCCGCCTCGTGCTCTGTGAGCCACGTCTAAAGCACAAGGCCATCCAGTCCAAGTAAGCATGCATGTTGTGAGATGGAGTCTCAGACATGGTGGAAGGGGTTTAGGCCTCTTAAAAACCAACTTCAGTGGCCATCTCAAAAGAGACTCACCCCTGACCACTCCCTGCAGGCTTTAGCCTGACTTGGCGCAAACCAGAGAGACTCGCTTTTAAAGTTCAAAATGCTCAAAGGAGAGAGAAACCATAAAGACTCTGGCATGTAGAGGCACGCTACACTAATTAATGAGGGGTTTTATTCATGAATTAAGTAAATGGAAAATAATTCTCAAAGAAGCAATAAAGGCAATCCACAAAGAGTCCATAAGCAGAAACCAGAAATCAGAGGAGAAAAATAATCAGAAAACCAGAAGGTCCACAAGACAAAACAATACTCACTACTGAAGCCAAACAACTCCAATGAACCGCTGCTGAATCCTTGGCAATGGGCTACTTATGAAACCAAAGGGAGGACCCAGCAGCAGTGATATCCAGGTTGCCAAGCTATTTTGCCTGCCTAAGGTAAAGTCATTCCTGTTGGAAGATCAGAAGGAATCTTGGGATAGAGGGGTCCTTTCATCGGATTGGCTGGCCCAGCTCTGTTTCAGCTGTGGAATGACCAATAGGGGGAGGCAGCTTAATGGCTGAGGTCTCCAGGACTCTAAACAAATCCAAATCCTATTATGTGATATCATCTACTGTTCAATTCTGCTCCATACTTGTAGTAAATTTTTTATGTTTATACTGTATTGAGAATTTGTTCTGTTCTGTGTATTGTATTGACCCCCTTCTTTTTGACACCCACTGCACGCCCAACCTACCTGGAAAGGGGTCTGTCTTTGAACTGCCTTTCCCGAGGTTTCTTCCAGTTTTTTCCCTACAAGGGTTTTTTGGGAGTTTTTCCTTGTCTTCTTAGAGAGTCAAGGCTGGGGGGCTGTCAAGAGGCAAGGCCTGTTAAAGCCCATTGTGGCACTTCCTGTGTGATTTTGGGCGATACAAAAATAAATTGAATTGTATTGTAATGCATTGTATATCAGAGTGGCCCCGCCTCCTGTGGCTCCACCCACAAAGTACCCAGAATGGCAGCACATTTAAATTTACAAAAAATGAACAAAACTATCATAAATAACATAACAATATGAAAAATAATCATTCAAAATGAACAATGGCACAGCGATGTGCGTTAACTAGTAGAGATTCAGCCCACTTTATTATAAATCTAACCATGTCAGGGACCGGTTAACTTCGTCATTCTACCACAGAGTATTTGTTTTTTTAAAACAAAGAGTGACCAGTTGCGGGAGACCAAAAGAACACCAGCTTAGAGACATCTGGCCCCTGGTGATAAAAACCTGTAAGACAAGAGTGTGAAAGCCGCCTGGAATTGTTAACAACATGTTTAAGAGTCCACAAAACCAACTAAGTAGAAGAAAAAGAATGCCCAACAGTTCATATAATGGTCCAATTGATTTTTGTGTAATTTTTTCAATTGGTCCCCAGGCAAACGGCAAACATGCCGGCTTGCTGTTAATAATACATGAGCTGCTACGGAGCCTGCCTGAGAAATTAGCTCCTTAAATATGGGTGATGCTGTAGAAGCAGTACTTGGGCAGTCTTTTTGTAAATAAAAGTGGACAAATCCTTGATTTTTATTTCCAGATGACCCCCTGATTCCACAACTGACCCACGTGCTCTTAAGTTCAATGGTGTCTCTGAATTGAATGGGTGAACACTCAGATAGACTGGCGTCCCTTCTGGGAGATGTCCCAGCCATGCAGGGATGATCACCAGTTCCCCGCCACCCTATCTTAAATGAAGGTAAGAAATCATGAGCAGCAGACTGGCCTCTTTTACTCCTTTGGGGATCAAACTTAATTTTTCGCTCTTTTATTTTTTGTTTTTCCTTTTCCTAGTCATGATTCAGGCAATATATTCCCCCTGGCTAGTGTTTAAAATTGTGTTTCTTGTTTGTTTTGTGTTAAGGTTCATTCTGTTTATTATGTACATGTTTCTTTATGTTCATTTGTGCTTTGTGGATGGTTCCACAAGGGGCGGGGCCACCTGTCCGTCACCACTAGGAACGGCCCGCCATCCTATTTAAGGGAGGACTTCCCATAGTTCACGGCGGTTCATTGAACGCACTGGGAGTGGAGAGTGTTCTGGTAAGTTAATCTGCTCTCGCTTTGCTTTGTGTTTCCTGGATTTTTGACCCTGTGTTTTGTTTTTGATCACGCCTCTTGGATTCGTTTTTGGAATTGAGCTTACTGATCTTTTTGTACCTCTGCTTGACTTTGATTTCTAGATTTCGTATTGGGACTGCGTGTTTGATATTTTTGAACTTGTGATCTGTTTTCAACCACAATTTTTGGGATTCTGTATTGGGACTTTGTTTGCTGTGTCTGCTTTGCCACTTCAGGTATCTCCTTGTGCCCTTCAGAGCTTTGTACTGGCACAGCAATTTCTGTGAAAATAAGCCTTTTATTGTTATCAGGCTTTGTCTTGGCCCTTTGGGTTCCTAGATGGGGTATTTTGATCGTGTCCTCCCCTCTCTAGTAGGCAATTTTGGAAGTGTTTCTCGAACTGTGCTTTTGAACCCAAGCAACTTCATGACACCACGTCTGTTGAGGGCTGCATGAACTTGCATACTAATAACTTGAAGGCCATTTCAAAGCTAACCCTGCTTCTGCAAACGTTGGGTTGCTGTTATGATGGAGGGCAACAAGCCTTCCCCACAGCTGTAGGTTCACTTATACAACTGACAAGGCTTCTTCCTCCGCAATTGGGAGGTTTTAGGTTTCATGTGAGGACATGAAACAGAGAGGGATGATACATTGAGTGATTCATCATCAGTAGCAATGAGCAGACTACGCTGAATTTGCTCAAGTTTTGTAAAATTGCAGAAAGGTTCGGGATTTTCACCAGACTTGGCGACACACTTTGAAGTCAAACTGAACCAGTTTTGAGAGGATTATAAAGACCTTTTAAGTGTCCCTGTGGGCTAAGGAAGCATCTGCCAGCTGTCACAGCCATGGATCTGCTCTCTAGTTTGTTTTAAAGGCCTCACTTTTCCTCACCTTCGAGCAAATTCCAGATTCATAACACCCAGCTATCCTTACACAGCAACTCCCTGACAATCATAAACAAAAGGAGTCACCAAATAGCTACTTACATAAATAAACAATTGATGCCTAAGTGAAAAGACAATCTACAATCTGAACCTAATAAAACACCCACTACACTTATGTTAACCGATGTACTAAACCATAAATGGAGCCTCTTAAAATATTAAAAAACTGAAGCCAATTCGTAACAGTAACATTCTAGTGAGTGTGCGCTGCAATAAGTCAGACTACATGACACAAATTAGTAAAACGTGTCAATATCAGTTGTGGGTGCTGTGCTGGACCCTTTCCCAGTCGGGATGCCATAATGGAAGGACAGTATGAAAGGAGGCATAACCCGGTCGGGATAGAACTGGAGCAACATCCCATAGAAAGGGATAACTTAATGGATAATGTGCAGGAGTTGGTGCATCTAGGGCAAGTTCCTCTCCCAGTATAACAGATGTCAGTCCTCAGCTGGCATGGATGCAGTAGGGACGCCCGCAGGGATGTAAGGGAGTAGTAGTACTGAGGGACGATTCCTGTCAGGGTCCTTGGGTGCCATCAGGGGGTGCTACAGTGAGAGGGATTCCCCATTTCAGTTGGCTTCTGGTAGTGACCCCAATGGGCTGTGCCCCGGTACCAAAAGTACTCCTGGGTCTGACATAACAGCGAGCTGTCCAGTCTCCTCCCGTGAGTCAGAGTCAGGAGGCAGCAGGCTGGGCTCACCTAGAGGAGGAAGACTGAGGAACTGGTCTGGAAATAAGGTATGTTGAGCAGTAAAAAACTTCATTTTGCAGCTGGTACTCTTTAGTGTGGTGTGCCTGGGGTTTTGTAGCTCTGTGGCGCCCCCTGCCTTTTACACAACATTGATGAAACATGTCAAATTTTCAATATTGGTATTATGTAAAAAAAAAAAATGTAGTCCAATAGAACAAACAGTAAAACTACAACCCTTAGCCCAGTGTTGGCATGACCACAGTGCCAAAAATTGAAGGCAAACGTCTTAGCCACTGGGCACCACTGTCAGGACATTAATCACCAGGCCACACTGCCTTAAGGTTCACAGAATTTTCCTAAAGACTTTCAACACTTCAAGATGTGATTAGGTCTCTTCAGGTTGATGCTGATTAGTCATCTTTGTTGAACCGTCTCTTATGATGACTTATTCACCCTGAAACCCCTGTCCTAAATACTGCTAAGCAAAGCAAACCTCCAGCAAAAATAATGTGTGAATACTCTGGAATGTATTATGAAGTGATGAACAAAATGAACAGATCATTTTATGGTTAGTGAAAGCCTACAAGCCATCACTGTACAGCACCTAGAGTGGATTCACACAATGTTCAGACCCCTTCAATTGTTTCATGTTTTGTTGTTTATTCGAAAATTATTGAAATGCATTTTTTTCCTCACATCAAGCGGTACTCAATAACCCCCAGATTTTTGGTATTTGGTATACTGTATTAATCCCTGAGGGGAAATTGTCTTTTTTCAAGGTCCTTTGTAGGTAAGAGAACAGAGTCAGCCATTGTACAGCGTCCCTGCAGCGATTTACAGGCTAAGGTCCTTACTCGAGGAGCCGTCGGAGTTGGATCCCTTCTGATAGTAACCGGCCCAGCGGAGTAGAATCCTTTCTGGCATTAGTGAGATTTGAACTGGCAACCTTCCAGATACCAGTGCAGATCCTTGGTGTCATACAAAGTGACAAAGAGAAAGCATAATTTTGTACATTTTTGCATATTTATAAAAAATGACAAACTGAAATCTCTCACTGACAAAAGTATTCAGACATTTTGCTATGACATTTGAAATGTTGGAGAGGTGCATTCCCGTCTTTTAATCATCGTGAAAACGATGGTCGGAGACAACCTATGGTGAAATTCCTAGGATTGTATCTGACAAGGAAAGACACACACCAGTACACAGAAGGTCCCACAGATGAGCAAAAACCAAGCCATGGGGTCGAAGGAGCTGTCACCAGAGCTTACAGAGACAGAAGGCACAAATCTGGGGAAGGGTACAAAAAATTCCTGCAGCATTGAAGGTTCCCAGGAGCACACTTGCCTTCATAATTCTTAAATGGCATGACTACAAGTCCTCCTAGAGGTGACCACCCAGCCAGACTGAGCAATTATTTGAGTGGTGACTAATAATCATTCTGGTTGAGCTTCTCCTGTGAGGAGATATGAGAAACTTCCAGAAGGACAACCAACAATATAACATTCAAAAGATTGTATCTGAGCTTTATAACAAAGTGAGTGGCCAGACAGAAGCCTCTCCTCAGTAAAAGACACATGGAAACCCACCTGGAGTTTGCAAAAAGGCATCTAAAGGACTGTGGTATAACGGGTCCACAGCTGGCAAATTAGAACCCCATTTTTAATAAATAAATAATCAAATTGCCGGCTCGATCTCCATGGGTGTGAGTGCTCACGCAGCTGTTATGGGGGGCGAGAATCACCTGCACGTGAGGATGCGGTCTTTCTCAATTGCTACGTAAACTTTCTGCAGTGTGCGATTGCGCTGCACCCACAGAGGCATATAAGGGAGATCCAGCTAGAGAAAAAGGAAAAAAAGAAGAACAGAGGAAGAATAGACTGACCAGCGAGAGAGAAGGGACGACAGACACAGTGGAGGTTAAAGTAAAAAGAGACAGAGAGAGCACCCATGCCGAACAGAGTGAGGCAGGTGGTTAGGTGTGGGTCTCGGGGCTGTAGGAGCCGAGTGTTTACCTGGGAGTAGAAGAGGCCTGAAATGCGGTGGACACTGATGGGTACAGGGTGGGAGACGTATGTGGCTGAGCGTGGTGCCCCAAGATTGCTGAAGGCTGAGCAATGGGGATCTGAGCTGGGATCTGAAGTTTGACTGACCTGTCGGTTGCCGTTTCCTCCTCCTGTGAGGTTCGGACAGGATAAGGGGAGGTGATGCTGGATTTACGAAGAAAGGATTGGGGCTCATTTCTATTCATGGATGATCTCTGGTTTTAACCTCCTATTTCAATGGATTTATTTATTGGAAATTTTAACCTTCACCTTAATCCTGTTTTTATGGATTATGTATTTATTGACTGTTGCAGCACTGCACAGTTTTGAGCACTGTTTGTTTTTGATGGTTTTAATAAAAGCTCTTTGGCACCTTTATGCACCTACCCCTTTCTCTATACGTGTGTTATGTCCTCATCTGCTGGGTCATCCCTCAGGTACGTCATTGGCGGTAGCGGGTTCAAGTGGCTCCCCGGAAGGACCTGGTAGCATGGGGACGACTCATACCGTCACAAGGTTTATCAAGATGTGAGAAACAAGATTCACTGGTCTGTTGAAACCAAGATTATTTATCAGCTCATCCCTTGTGTAATTCCATTCTAATGGTAATGGATGATGGTGGCAGCAACAGGGAGTCGGAGACTAGACAGGGTTGTGGGAAAGGGGAACAGAACAAAGTACAGAGATATCCTTAATGTAAACCTGCTCTAGAGAGCTCTGGATCTCAGACTGGGGTGAAGGTTCACCTTCCAACAGGTCAGTGACCCTAAACACACAGTAAAGACAACACAGGAGCTATTTAGGCACAACTCTGTGAATGTCCTCCAACTGTCCAGCCAGAGCCTTGAATCGAATCCAATCAAACATCTCTGGAGAGACTTGAAAACAGCTGTCCACCGATGGTCTCCATACAACTTGACAGAGCTTGAAGGGATCTGCAGAAAAGGGTGACAGAAAAACCCCAAATTCACGTCAAACCCAAGAAGACTCCAGGCTGGAACGGCCGCCAAAGGGACTTCACCAAAAGACAGAGTAATGAGTCCGAATACTTGTGTCAATGGGACATTTCAATTTGATTTTAATACATTTTCAAAAGCTTCTACAATTCCCTGTGTTACTTGATGAGGGAAAAAATTAATTATAATGATTATAGCACAAAGCCATAAAATATCAAAATGTGTAAGAAAGTTTAAAGCTTCTCATTTTTCTGTATGAGCATTAACACACTATCATATCGACAAAAAAGAAATCATTAGCCCCCTTAAAACGATGCGGACATTCTCGTTCTGGCATACCGTCATTCTTCTGTCAATTAAGTGAGCTCCCTCTGCCAATTTAGTCATCAAGTCTCCATCCTGGATCCACACGAAGCTGTCATTTTATCATTTCCATGCTGCTCTGAGTAGCACACAAGTAGTCCGAGCTCATTACTCTTTGAGAAGCAGTTTTGGTCTGGTGGGCGATGTCTCTCCTACAGGGCCGTCAGCATCAAGTCGAGCCAGACCAGCACCAGACGAATGCTTCATCTTCCTGACAGAAAAGACGCTGTCAAATTTCTCGTTTCATAAGAGCCGACCACGGTAATTAAACCCACTGAATGTTCAGAGAAGGAAGAACAACCAGGAGAGCGACTCCAGGTCAACTAATGCAGAGTGGTCTGAGGACGGGTTGATGAAGAGCCTCAAAAATGGCCTGCAGCAGCTTGGACAGCTCTCTTGATTTCACTTCAGTTTTTAATTCAATTCCAGTGTGATGCTGTTCACCAGATATTTAAAGAAAACCACATAATTGGACCGCATGGGCTAAAGGAAACTAAACAATCGTTTTTTTATCATCTTGAGCAGCGTGTAGAGTGGACGGCCCAAGTAGTAACTATTAGAACTTATTCTGCAACATCTAAGTTGTGAAAGATTATAATCAGAAACAAAATAAAATCATATTAATAAATCACAAAAGACAGCTGACTTAACTGTTGCTAAATGTTATCTGTTCTAACCACCTGCAGTTCTACTGGAGAAGGTACAGATTTCAGCCATTTATCATTCAAATAGTTTGCTCCCTGGAGTTTTGCTCATTTCTGCTGACAAAAAATAAAATAAAAAAAATAAAAATGGCATTAAAAAGAACTCCTGGGAAAAGACATGGTGTTTTTGCTAATGGCGTGGACGGGGAAATGTGGCTGGGCTTTGGGTAATTACATCGAAGCGGCCCATCTTGAGTGACAAGCCAAGGGCAGAACAAAGCCGATAACGAGATAGCCTTCCTTGGCACGGGGGCATCGCGTAACAAGATCTCGCAATTTATCTCTTGCTGTCCAAGTCCTGCAGATTCCAAAGAGCCGCTTGACTGCCTAATGTGCCTTTCAGAAAGCTTGCAACTAAACACGTAATGGCTTCAACTTTTTCCCAGAAGAATCTTGGACAGTGTGTGTGTGTGTGTGTGTGTGTGCAGGTAGGGAAAAGCAAAATCAATGGCGTTGAATGAAAGGCAGAATTAGATGGCACCTGCTCAGGGAGATGTGGCATTGGTGAGTGAATCCCATGCAAAGATTTGGACCTGGTAGGACCTGCCATTATTCCATGCATCGGAAAGGTGCTTGAGGACACGCGACTACATTTTAAGGGAACTCGGCTTGTATTAAAGAGCACATTACCGTCCCATCATATTACATTATTAATGTGGGCAACACCAGCTCTATGACAGCTGCAAAAAATAAACATTTGGCCTCACCATCACAAACAGGGGAGAAATATTACAAAAAAATTGTCAGAGATACACACCTTAGGCTTCAAAATATTCAGAGGGCATACACCTAAATCTAAATTGAAATACATTTGGGAAAACCCTTCAATAGCATACTTGGCCATTTGTAGTCATTTTCTAACCAGCTTTGTCACGGGGGGTGCTGGAGCCTATCCTAGTTAACACAGGGCACGAGGCAGGAGCAAACCCTGGAATGGGCGACAGTCCATTGCAGGGCAGCCACTCACAATACAATACAATTTATTTTTTGTATAGCCCAGAATCACACAAGAAGTGCCGCAATGGGCTTTAACAGGCCCTGCCTCTTGACAGCTCCCAGCCTTGACTCTCTAAGAAGACGACAAGGAAAAACTCCCAAAAAAACCCTTGTAGGAACAAAATGGAAGAAACCTTAGGAAAGGCAGTTCAAAGAGAGACCCCTTTCCAGGTAGGTTGGGCGTGCAGTGGGTGTCAAAAAGAAGGGGGTCAATACAATACACAGAACAGAACAAATCCTCAATAAAGTATTAATATAAAAATTTTACAAGTACGTAGCAGAATTTAACAGTAGGTGATATCACATAATATGATTTGGATTTGTTTAAAGCCCTGGAGACCTCATCCATCAAGCTGCCTCCCCCATTTGGCCATTCCACAGCTGAAATAGCGCTAATCCGATGAAAGGACCCCTCTACCCCACGATTCCTGTGATCCTCCATCAGGGATGACTTTAACTTAGGCAGGCAAAACAACTCACGCACACACTAGGGCCAATTTAGGGCCACCAATTCACCTAATCTGCATGTCTTTGGACTGTGGGGTGAAACCACGAAGACAGAAGGAGAACATGCAAACTCCACACAAGGAGGACCCAAGATCCAAACCCAGGTCTTCTTACCAGCGCTACACCACCGCACCACCGTGCCGCCCACACGCAGCCATATCATTAACAATTTGCACAAAAGGAACTCATAAATATTCATTTTCTTAATTTATAAGATAAGATTAATATAGATTTTAAATGTCTTTAACCCCTTGTCATTATCGAGGGAATGTAAAATTTTAGCAGCAAAAATGATTTGTACACTTTGTACTATTTTATTTTTGCTTCCTAGCACAGTCATAGAAACCTGACAAAAATTATATTTAGAAGTGTTTTGGAAAGGTCGTAAATCCCAAATAAATAGATCTACTCTGATGAGGCTGAAACGCTTGGGAGGTATGGCGGTCCGAGACTTGCACGACTACCACCATACGGCAATACTGATTCAGCTGAGGCAATGGTGATCTTTTGACAATTCAAATAGAGTGGAACGTAGGTGGATACTCAACATGGACATAATTCACCTTCTTTTTATTTTTATTAACTTCTGTTTTTTCAGAAGTGCTCATTTGGAAATCTTGTCAACATGAAAGGAGAGTTCTCTCTTCCCCTCGAATTGCTTCCCCTAACGATATTTCAACATTCAATCCCAGATTTAAATCTATACACATGGAGGAAAAATGGATTTAGTACTTTGACTTGCCTTATTTTTCCGGCAACAGCATTCATCGCCATGGACATTTTATTATTTCATATATGGATTTTTATAAATACCCCCAAGTATGCAGTTGTATTAAGTTAGGCTCTTTTGTTCCTATTGAATGCTCTGCCTTTTTGTATGATGCTTTACAGATCCTTCTTCTAAAATGACAGCGCCCTCCAGAATTTTTGGAACAAAGACACATTTTTTGCTTGATTTACAATCTCTGCTTCACAGTTCAGATTTATAAATCAAACAATTGAGATGCTGAGATTTAAGGGCACAATGCAAACTTTCATTGAAGGGTACTTGCATACAGTTTGGTCACACTATGTGTAAAATACAACACTTTTTATAAACAGCCCCCCCAATTCAGGGCAACCAGGAGCCTCCATGGCCTATTCCAAACCCTTCAGGCGTTAACTGTAACCAATTGATCTTGATTGATCGAATTGTCCTCTGTTTGTAAAATTTAGTATATTCTTAAAACCTTAACAAAACAAACAGCTTAAATTGTGCATAGTTTATATGGCTGTTATTTCACTGTATTTGCAGTTGTTTTACATCTCACAAGAAACAAGTTCAACAAATCGGGAACATCTTCATCTGGTATTTCTAATAAAAGACCAATGGTTTTGCAAATAGAATATGTATTTCTAAAAATCAAACAAACCAAAATATTTCTGCACAAGTGTGCCAACTGAAGCACCAGAGGATCTAAAAGACAAACATACCCACGGCATGCATCCCAGGAATGTTGGCACTAAAGGAACATCCTCCTTGTGCCATGTGCAGGCTGCTGTTATACATGGAGGCTCATGCATTAACTCAATGTGCACATATGATAGATAGATAGATAGATAGATAGATAGATAGATAGATAGATAGATAGATAGATAGATAGATAGATAGATAGATAGATAGAT
>JANRMT010062838.1:10223844-10259633 GCA_026402145.1 Polypterus bichir lapradei | reverse complement strand
AGATAGATAGATAGATAGATAGATAGATAGATATGAAAGGCACTATACAATAGATAAATAGACAGACAGATAGGAAAGGCACTATAGATAGATAGATAGATAGATATGAAAGGCACTATATAATAGATAGATAGATAGATAGATAGATAGATAGATAGATAGATAGATAGATAGATAAATAGATAGATAGGTAGATTATCTAATATGAAGACAGATAATTGTGAAAAGCACTATATAACATAGATCAGGTACTCAATTTTGGCCCTGGAGGTCCACAGTTGCAGATTTTCACTTTAACCAGTTTCTTAATTAGATCCTGTTTATTTACTACTAATGCAAAACATACTTTGGATAGGCTTAGTTTTAGTTTACTCCTTTTCTACAATTATTCGCCCATTTTAGTTTTAAACAGCTGCATTTAAGTTTTAATTGTTTCCTGTTTTCGTAACCAGCTATCAGTTAATAATGAAGTACTAATAACAAAGGGACCAGCAGCTCTCCAGCTAATTTGATTCCATTAAATCTGTGTATGTGCATCATGAAGCATCCGTGTTAATACAATGTTCTGAAATAAATGGGAGAGAAGGGAAGGACCAAGAGGAACAAATCTGTTATAGACCACAAAGCATATGGATGAAGTTCTCAGAAAACAAAAATATACTATTTTTTTGTCTTGGAAGAATCATGGCGCTATCAAGCCATATAATTAAATACCAAATTTCATTATCTGCTGGGCCTTCTAATTATGAAACTGGTTGGCATGATAACTTGCACCCACTGGGGACCTCCAGGACCCGAGCTGAGTACCCCTGGTATACAGTAGATGGAAGGCATTCCTGTGCCCTTTTACAGTATGTAGACAGACTTCCACACCATTGTGATGGCTATCAAAAATGTTCCATTTTCAGGCATTTGAAGCCAGTCGAGATGCTTAGATGTGCAGATGCAATTAGTAGATTACACACGTCAGCTGCTTGTCAACTGAGATTAAATGTTAATTGGTTGAGATTGAGCTCATTGCTAAATGCACCACAATTTATGTAACCTTTTAAGAAAGGCCCAGATTGTTTTTTTTTTTAATCTATAAAATCAGGATTTGTTAATCATAGGACAACAAACTGCAGTCTCCAATTCTATATCACCTAGGAAACTGCCTCAGGAACTACCTGGAAAAATGTGTCATACACCAAGGGGAAAAGAGCACAATTAGTAGAGCCTGCCAGGGAGAAAGGGATGCCAGAGTTCTTGGATGCGATAAACAAGCTCATGCCAGCCACATCTCGGACAGTCAGGATGAAAAGAATGAAAAATATAGTCCGGCTGGTATTTCAGTGTCTACTCTGCATGCATGTTTTTGATGTGAGAGGGTGAGCAGCACACGTCATTTAGAAAAAAACAATTAAAAAGTACCAGTTTAACAGGTCTCTGGCACGTGGTCAGTCTTTAGTTTAGTGGCACAGGCAACTCTGTAGGCTGCCCTTATTCAGAAGAAGATAACCAAATGACATAAATTATGCAATAAAGCAAGGAGAGGGATCATTAAAGAAAGATCACAAGATACACCAGTATCCACCTGGATGATGCAACGGCAGCCATTTTGCTCCAGTACACTTAGCACACTTTAGCTGTTAGATGGTGAAGGGGTGAGTGATAGTTAGTTAATTGGAGACTGGGGGTAATTAGGGGAACCAGAATGACAAGGCCTTGGTAGGTAATTTAACCAGGACATCGGGAAACACCCTACACATTTTATGAAGGACGCTGTGAGATCTTTTATAACCGCAGAGAGTCAGGACTGGAAGATGGCACCATTTTAACAGGACAGTGTCCCTGCCAATGCATTGGAGCATTGGCATCAACACACTGACCACAGGGTAGGTGCCCCCCTTCTGGCCATGGCAATGCCCTCTCCAGCAGCAACCCAAGCTTTTGCTGGTTGATCTCCCATTCAAGTACCTGCTGGGCCCAAACACGCTTAGCTTCAGGTGGGTGACCTGTTCGGAAGTGCATGTGGTAGGATTCACCTTGTATTTATTTATATGTAAAATATAGAATGTCTCACAGTCTGTCCATTCCCCTTGACCAATCTGGACCAAATTTGGCATAGTTGCTCTCTAAGATCATACAGACAAGATAGACTACTTTAGAACTCAACATTTTGACCCTCGGGGTCTCTCTTTTTTTTTTTTTTCCCCCGTGTTTTACAATTTGCACACCACTGCCACCTACAGGCTCAGAGAAAGAGAAACCCCCCCCAACAGACTGAGGCCAGACTATCTGACAAATTTAGATTAGATAGACTTTACTAATCCCAAGGGGAAGAAAGAGAGAGAGAGAGAGAGAGGTTAGGAGCCCGCGCTGATACAGCGCATTGCTGCACCCACCACATGACCACATGACGAACCAACTCAGCATCCCAGATTAGGACCTGAGTGCAGCCATGCAACAGGTGACACCTCAGCACCACACTAGTTCAGATGGAATGGAACAGTGTGAGGTTTTAATGGTAGTCGGAGTGCCAATTATGCCACCAAACCCCAGGTTTTTCCCTGGAGGTCGGAGGGCATACATGCAGGGCTGGATGCAGATTAACATCATACCCAGGACCGAGCAATTGCAGGTTAAGGGCCTTGCTCAAGGCCCCAACAGAGCAGAGTCCCTTTTGGCATTGACGGGATTTGAACGAAGTTCACATAATAATATAAAAATACTAGGGGGCTCTGACTCCTATTCGCTTCGCTCGCCCACCCCTGTGTTTGGTTTATCGGATATACAATTTAAAGAGATTGTTATTTTCATGGGAATTGTTACATATACATTATTTTCACTTTTATTTTAAAAACTTTTGTAAAAACAATACTTGTCCTTTATTTCTGGCCCCGTGCGTAGTTACATCTCGTTTTCGCCAGATGTATAATGCTGCTCGCGTTGTAAAGGGGGGGGTGGCCGAACGCACGCTAAGGATATACCTTTGGATCATTTGCAGTCTTTTTGCTGCTTGCGAGCTGCCTGTTCTGCTTGTTGCTTGTCGTTGTTTTAAGAGCTGGGAGCACATGATGCTTGTCTGGCAAAAGCAATCCAACAACTGCTAGGTTAGATGTCTGTGGACTTATTTTAAATGATGGCTCACTGCCTCATCTCGCGTGACATTGTAAAAACAATCCTTCTCCTTTATTTCTGGCCCCTGGCGTGGTTAAATCTCTTTCTTGCAGGACATTTAACGCTGCTCACGTTGTGAAGGGGGGGCAGCGTCGATCATTTTAAAGCCTGTACAGCCGCTGTCCTTTTTGCCACTTCATGTCTCTGCTGCTCGCATTGTGATCGCTTCTCTGTAATCATAAATATACACCTGACTGAATTGTGTTTTCTTTTAAATTAAACTTGTCGTTGATTTAACTGTTGCGGGACCACAGATTCTTATAGCGTATGGTCCATTATTGTGTAAATCTACGTTTTGTGCATTGAATGATGTGAATGTGAAAAGACTTTGTTTTCTAATCTTTGCCTTTTATTTCTGACCTCGCTTTGTCCTGCTATTTTTTCAATTACACCTGGTCCTGATGATTAATTGCCTTTTGTTTGCGCTAATGCAATCTTTTAGTCGTCGACGTTTCATTTATAACGTATTGTCCTTTATACGCTTTATACGCACTGAGACCCCTGTATCTGTGTGTGCTGCGTGCCTTTACACTACTGATTTTTTTTTGCTGCCCGTGCTTTGATATTGCTTGTAAGTAGGGCGTGTCTTGCAAGAATCTCATGTTCTATATCCCCGCGAGACGCTCCGTGGCCATTCTCTTTCGTCTCGTGGGTCTTTTATTCGTCTTCCTTGATCTTAACATGAAGATCACGTATCGTCTCCTAGTCATTCCCTCCCACAGGATTTTTTTTTATAATCTATACTAATAAAAGGCAAAGCCCTCACTCACTCACTCACTCACTCACTCACTCACTCACTCACTCATCACTAATTCTCCAACTTCCCGTGTAGGAGGAAGGCTGAAATTTGGCAGGCTCATTCCTTACAGCTTACTTACAAAAGTTAGGCAGGTTTAATTTTGAAATTCTACACGTAACAGTCATAACTGGAACCTACTTACATATATATATATGGCCATAGCTTGCAGCTCGGTCGCCGTGTAAGGTGGAGTTGCGTCCCGCATCATCACGCCTCCCACGTAATTGAGTGCCTGCCCATATAAGGTAAATATTCGCGGGTGAAGGACTGTGCTTATGCAAACGAAGATGAGATGGTCTAGTGTTTGGCACAAACTCAGCGAGAGAAACTTAAGTGCCGGGTCTTAGCTAACATTAAATAAAGCCGTGGACATTGCAAGATCACACAAGAGAGCGGCTCACATGAACTGACTGTGAACGCAGTACGTAGAGAACAAGGAAGAGCTCCAAACAGCGCTGAACAAAAAACACATTACATAATTGAGAAGGCAGCAAAAAAATTTGAAGCGAGTGACGCATACAAGCATATTCATAAGTGCAGCTACTGTGGAAACTAAGCACGGTTTAAACCTTAAGTTTAAATTAAGTTTATAGACACGCTGCCGCTGGCGTTTGTCATGCCTACGACGAATTCAATATTCTCGAGATGTAAGTTTAATGAGAAGACACGAGGTATAAACGAGACTTTTCATCACTTTGTAACGGAGTTAAAATTGCTGGTGAAGGGCTGTGCTTATGCAAACGAAGATGAGATGGTCAGGGATAGAATAGTGTTTGGCACAAACTCAGCAAAAGTGCGACAGAAACTTTTAAGTGCCGGGTCTGAGCTAACATTAAATAATTGCTGGTGAAGGACTGTGCTTATGCAAACGAATAGAAAGCAAATGTTACGTTATTTTTAAAATGTTTCCTTTTGTTTTTCATAACTTCTTTAACACACTACTTCTCCGCTGCGAAGTGCGGGTAATTTGCTAATAGAGAGATAAAAAGCAGTATCATGTGCCTTTTGCAGGGGGTGTTGGGTGAGGTTTGATCAAGACAGCAAGTGCAGCACAACACAAACAAGAATCAAAGGGTGGTTGTTTAATTCCCTTGTAAGTAGCTTCGGATAAAAGCATCTGCTAAGCAAATAAATGTAAATGTAAACTCCTGCGTTGTCAGTTGTTCTTCATAATGTAAGCACTTCGAACTGTCCACCTTGAGCTAACATGACAGCGTTCATGGCTACAACCCAGGAAGGAGTTACCGTAATTCTGGAATCCAATCGGTCCCAAAAAGAACAAATTCTCGATTGATAGAGGGGCAGTGTGGATGACGCGTGGGACAGCTAGTGATTACAACTGGGCAACCATTTCAAAAACAAAAAAAAAAACACAAAGCTTTGCTTTCTTTCCATAACTGCAAACTACCCGGGCAATGCCGGATACTTTGGCCAGTACACAAATAAAAATGTAGTGTATTCATCAATTACTAAGACAAGCATATTAATTAATGAGGATGCTTTTCAAGTTGTTTGAAAGAAAATAAAGGCGATCAAGGGATAATATGGTTATTGTGTATGAAGCATTTGGTATGCTTTCCACATTAAAATACAACACTTATCTTAGAAGTAGTCTGAAAAGACTGCTGCAACAGGTGGTTGTTTAAACAAGCATATTAGCTAACCTGATGAAGGCTGTGTGAGCAACAAAGGGATAGAATGTTCTAGGTGGTGATGAAAGAAAGTGGCAGCTGCAAGGCTTGATGCTTGTCACGTACACAAAAATTCCATAAAAGGATAAGAGCTGAACGTAAGAAATATTGAGAAGGACAAGAATGTAGAGGAATGAGATTTTTATTTAGGTGTATAAGATAGTGAACCAATCATATGTTGTGTAAACATTAATTCAGCACTGTTATTTAAACTCGATTGTCTATTAAAACGGGGCTCTGACTTTGCTCAGGAACCATTCCCTTAACAGATTGCTGTCATATGTGGCTCCTACTTCATGAGGAGACAATAACGATGCATGAACAAGCTTCTTCCTGTCTGATTTTTGACTCAAAGGGGTCTTAGGGCAACAATTTCTTCCACAGTTGTAAGGCAAGCCCCAATTACACGTGTGAAAAATATCGCAAAATGGCTGCCAGTCCAAATGGCTAATACCTAGCAGAAAAGATCTGGTCCTGTTGGATTTTTAACATATTCTGGTTTACCCATTAGCAGGAACCCATGATTCAACAGATCAGGCAATGTTTCAAGGCCCAGTGCCCATTGCAACCAGGACTGTATTTTTGGCTTGCAGACTGTAGTACTGGGCTGCCACTTAACCACCAAAGAATATGTTGAAAAAAGCCTCCTAGCACCAATGCTGTGCTCGTTGCTAGTAACCTGACAGTAGCCAACTTATTACTCTGCCCACATCATGTCTCCCTCAGTTGGCATCTGTCATCAGCGGTGGAAAGTAGATGTTGGCCGATTCTGAATAAACTGCTGGGCTGCACACTTCTTTGTATACTCGGGTAATGCAAGGATTGTGCCCTCTACGGTGCCACATTAAAATCCACAGAAATCTTGACAACTGTCCCTCTGAAATGTACACACAAACGGTTTGTCGTAAGTCGCTGGCTGAGCAGGACAGGTGGTCCACATAAAGTGGACATTCAGGGGACATCTGCTACAAAGAAGACTAAGAATTTGCACTGTATCTGGTAAATTCTGTTCTGTAAAACTACCGAATGTTGTGGTCTGTTTTAGATCTAACAGAAATATGTGGACATAGTGCTAATTCATTATTAATAAAACAATCAATGATTCATTATTTTAGGTGCTTCTACATTTGAGGAAAATTTATTGATCTGCTGGAAGTTTCCCGCTAGCACACAACTCATTGACTGATTTATTCCTTAAATGCCATCCATCAACTGGATGTTTAATTGTTCTGTTATTATTATTAGGCTTCCTTGCAGAGGCAGTACTTTGGGTTTATTTGTCCTTTGTTTTATTTTGTGGGAGGATAGCTAGTATACATAAAAGACTGACCTGCATTAGCATTTAGTGGATCCGAATTTCTCCTTACACATACCTTCTCATTCCATTACCTACACAAATGGCCTTTTCCACAACTGGGCAACGGTGACCTTACCAACAAGGCCACGTTATGTCTTACCAGCTCACTTAGAGAACAATGTTATCACATTAGGACACAGCTGGAGTGACATCTTCATCACATTCCTCATCCTTGTGTCATAAATGTGTCTAGCTTACTTTTGAGTGATTGAAGCATTTGTCCATACAGGTAGGAGTGCTTTTTCTTGGATTAAATGGGTTGGTATGGTAGCACGGTGAGGTGCAAGCTGCTTTTCAGAAGGTGTGCAAAATGTCTGGCCTGTAGGTATCACTCCTGCCATCTAAAGGTCATTAGTTGACTCTACATGGTAGAAGTATTGAACACAAGTGCCGGTAAAAATCTATTTTATCTTTGCAGCATGGATTTTATTAGTTAATATTTAATCTTTATAACTGTTACAACTATATACCTAAATGAAGTTGTAACAATGAATTATTAAATTATAAGGAAAAGGACTGAAGGTAGCTAAAGTGTTAACTAAACATGGTTTAAAGCTTGAGCACGTGAAGTCTACCTCGTCTTAAAGAAACCACCAGCTTGATTTCCCAAGTTTAAAATGAGGTAAATGAGTAATGAACACCCCTCTAGAAAGCGAGCATAAACTAATGGGAAAGCCCAAAGATCCTCCAGTGAAGCATTCTTAAGTCAACAGAAATGTCCGCAGGACTCCCCTTCCAAAGAGGTGGCATTCAGGTAAATGGGAGAGTCTACGGGAGTCTGAATATACTGCTGCCACTTGTTGATTGGATGGAATAATACAATTCGGCACATTATGCATACTATGAGTCAGATGACGTGATGTATTAGATGAGATAATGTAACAGAAAAGCACAAAAGCAGACAAATTGATTAATTAATGGCCCACTCTCCATGGTCCAAGACATTTGTGCATATCTACTGCATGTGTAAATAAAGAAATGTTCTGCATTCTCATTTGGTCTCCGTGAATGACTTCTTTGAAAATAGAGGAAAGTTTGTTTTTTTCCACAACAGCAGCCACTGCCACCGCAACAGACCCTGAATCCCAGTAACAGTGTCCAATAAAAGATTCATAATAAATATCTCTTATAAGAGCATGCAGCTCCATAGCAGAAAATATCTCTGACTGCACAGGTAGTGCAAATACAAATTGCTGTGCTATAGTATAATATCTGATTGAATGTTAAATCTATGGCTATTCTGGTCTTAAGACACAGCCAGTTTGGGGATATGGTCATTCTAGAGTCATTCTTCAGCTTGGAGAACCAGCTTAGCAACTGGAGGAAACGTTGAGACCAGCAGACATTTGTCTTTCAGGGAATAAGTGGGGAAAATATCCGTGCCAATCCATAGAAGAAGCACCTGAAGGCAACAAGGAGGGTATAAGCTAAGGTGGAAACAGACAGAAAGAGAAACCAATGATGCTAACCAAAACTCTTAATTAAGTCTGTGAACATGCAAAAATGTGTTTATCAGTAAATCCAAATGAAACTATTAAATCACACAGCAAAAGTTTATCCACAATCTCAGACAACTTAAAAGTGCACAACACCGGTCTTTACATGTTCATTCTGGTCACATAATATGAAATCATACCGTAGTGATAAATCAAGCAACCAGTATATAAAACACTTGAAAATGCCAGCGCCCATGACAAAACCAAATGGTGGCATGCCAATACATGAAATATTTCAGAGACCTTCAAACCATCTCTAATGAGGAAAATAATAAAACAATTCCATTCCTCATATACAAAACTATAAACGGAAAGAAGGAATGTCAAAAAACGCATGCAACTAAGTAGAATAACTTTCAGAACAAAATAAGGGTGACCATGTTCCTGACATTTATGAAGTACTGTATTTTCAGCTTGTTCTCAATAAAATGAGATTTAGCCATTGCCTTCTTTATGGCTCCACCAAATAAAGCAAAGAAGATAACCTCAAAAGTAACAAAATGGTATTTTAAGATGTACAAATCAGATCAAATCAAACAGAATGCAGAAGCCCTCAGACTGGTCAGTTAGGACCTAAACATAGCAATCCCTCCGATTTTACTTCATGAAAATAAAGATCTGCCTTACAGCTGTAAAGACCAAGGTTCAAATCCAGCACGTGGTCCAGTCTCTGTCTTTGTGCAGTCTCCAAGTTCTCCCCACTGGGTTTCCTTTGGATGCTACACGAGAGATAGATAGATAGATAGATAGATAGATAGATAGATAGATAGATAGATAGATAGATAGATAGATAGATAGATAGATAATGTATCTTTTTACAGAGGATCAAGAAATATTATAAGAAATCAACAACATCCCCATTCAAATACACACAAGAAGAGAAGTTCTGACTACGCTAAAAATAACAGAGCAGTCCCAGCGAGGCATTATAAAGACGTATTGCCTAAAGTATGAAGGAGCCTCAGTAGTGTTTCTGAATACACTTCTGTTAAATTTTCATTGGCTAAAACTTCTCAGTGATAGTTTCCTTCAACCTCCCAAAGACCTTCATGATCACTTGTGGTTTGGTGTTTGAGTGCTCAGTGCTGGGCCAGTGCCACATCCAGGGTGGGTTTCTACCTTGATATCGATGCAGCCAGGATATCCGTTGGCTCAGCAAGGCCCTGGCATTAGCAGCTTTGTAAAACAAATGAGTGAACAGTAAAACACGGCTTGCGCATACCTCCTGCAGTGCAGGCTAATCACTAACTACATTCAGTAATAAATGTTAATTATTGTTTCGCTTTCCTTACTGAGGATGCAGCCAGGACTGGAAATGGAATTTTCATTGCTGAGGAACATATGGCAAATTGCTCGTCTGATATTGTCTAAACAGGAGGGTGGTATGCTCATAGCAGTGGGACTCAGCAAATTCTAGTGTAGCTTTGACCACCTCATCATCCTTCACTGCTAGCTCAAACATTTTTCAAGACAGAATTTAAGGCTTCTGTGTGTCTAAGAGATGGCACAAAATCAAACATGGCACAGATCGTGGACCCCCAGGAGCCATGCCACCCAAAACATTTCTCATTGACAACTCATAAGAGCTTGATGTTGTATAACCTGCTGAATAAAGTGGGCACAGCCACACAGGTTAGTCATAGAAGTTTAAATTAAAACCATGAAAAGGTCAATTTGGAGCCAGCTTCAGTGGTGGTCAGAGTAGCAGGATTAAAACAGGCCCTAAAAGTTTATCTAGCAGCAGCTGCCCAAGGATGTAATCTGGTGCATAGCTCCCTCATTTAAATTAATGTCCCATTTTACATACCCAGCATTGAACGATTAGAGGGATTTAAAAAAAAAAATTCTGCGCTAAAGATGGTCTTCACTGATAAGCAATGAGTGATGCTTTAAAAGGCAGATGTTTACTCTTTCCAGCAGCTGTTACAAACCAATGAAATAAAATCCACATACAGTACAGTACTACATTCACAGAGGCAGTTCATTAATTAGCAGTGCTACAACGGCCGGGGTTCAAATCCTAGCCCCATTACTGTCTGACTGGAGTCTGCATATTCTGCCTGTGTGTCAGGAAGTTTCAATTGACCAGTCACAGTATACTGTAGGTGTGCCCTGTGATGGACTGGCATTTCGTTTACAGTTATGGGCTCTAGTCTTATAATGCAGTAATTAAATGGTGGAGTCAGAAAATGGATGAACTTACTTGATAACTTTATTATTCTGCGATTGATATTTATTGTGACACTTGAAAAGAAGTGTGGAGAAATATTTGCTGACATAGTATGGGATACTTGATCAGAAATTGTGCTGGTAACGGTGATGTACTCGTATATAACACTGCTAAAGGTCAGTTAAACCATAGTCCTAAGGGCACATTCATCACACTTGGGTGTAATCTCCACCTCCAGCAGAGTGTTGAGGGTCAACCACGGGCTCACTTCTACACCACACAAGACCCCTCACACAACTAGGAGCAAAAGAAGAGAGCCTTGAAAGAATCTAGATGTACTTGTAGCCAGCAAGCCAGATTTTATATGTTAACTGGAGGTTTGTTCCCATTTGTGGTTTTACAAAACGATTTAAAGTGCAGGTGTTCCAAAAGTAAAACATGAAAAAGAAAATGCTGAGAAATCGGCTTGCCTGGCGCGAACATTCAAAATAAAGTGATGGCCCCGGTCTTCAATTTGCAGAGCAGTTTTCATTAAACCCAGAACCAGAGAACAGTCACCAGGCAACCAAAGCAGCTAGAAAGCAAAGGCATCACATTAGACATTCAAGCACGCAATCATCGTGTAAGGAAGTTAAGGGTGTGGAGAAAAGATCGTACAAGCAAGCATAATCTTTATGTGACGCCTTTCAAACCGAGCACAGCCCCACTATCTGACTATCAGGACATGGTCGGATTCCTGACCCGGTCAGTCCCCATGCCAAATTCCAAAGATGTGCTGATTAATATAAACTGGCTTTATAATGGAGGATGTAAATGCAGCAAACAGTGAGAATGTCACTCCGTGAATTTAATGAGAGGCAGAGGTAAGATACATAGGAAAATGAGGAAGTCTCCTAAATATGAAGGATACTGAGAAGTTAATGCATATACTGTATTTATTTCTAGCAGAATTGATTTCTGTGATATGTTATTCACAGTCTGTTCAAGTCGTTCTTTATGTAGCTTTCATTTCATTCAAAATGCTGCTGCATGAATCATCACTAGAACTCAGAAGACCAGGCCACTTAACTCCAGTTCTTAAGTTAAGCTTAGGGCTGATTTCAAACTTCTTACATGTTAGATCTGAAATGACCTTGACCCTACCGAGCTATCTGAACAGATTATATACATACAAATGGGAGCATACTGGTCTACTAATGATTCTAAGGATTAATAAAACAAGAGCAGGAGGTCAAACTTTTTGCTACAGGGGCCTGAAGCTGCAAGTAGATGAGATGTCCCCTCTGCCTTAAACCTAGACTGAAGACTAAAGCGGACAGTAAAATCAAAAGTGATTCTGATGAATTCGAAAGTGACGCTCGTGTCAATCGCACATGTGCAGTGTGCTATTCCAAAGCTGATCAGCCTGGAAAGAAAATCCGCAAGGAACCACACTACTGTTGTCCCAACTGTGATGTTGGATTGTGTATTTCACAGTGCTTCGACACATACCTCAAAAACTACACATTTTGACAGCAAATATGGCAACATACTCTCTACACTTCTGACTTGATACTTTTAGTGTTTTGCAGGTTTTACATTAGAAAGATCAGATTTAATAAATATGCAAATTTTCAATACAAAAAAATGCAATGTTGTTTACATGTTTTTTCAAGAAAAAATGTAATGCTTGGACATATACATATGTTAATCCATCTTGAACTGCTCTGTTTTAGTGTTTGTTCAACATAATGTGCATTTATATATGAGTAGATTGTTTAATTTGCTAAACAGGTGATTTGTGTTTTAACTGTGGGTTTGCTACAGTAGTCTGAGACACATTGTGTACTAGCCAAGGCTAACATAGTGATACGGCTAACGTTATGTGTCTGTATCAATCTCAATTTTCCTAACATCTTTTTCAATCTCAGTTTCAAACAAGGATTCAGAGAAAGGGTAGGTTAAAATTAGGGCTCAGTGCTATAGATGTTACAATTTAAAACTTGTGTCTACTATGAACTTACATGGGACAAATATGTGATTATATTAGGTTTCTTTAAAAATAATCAATTTTAATAATTAGTCATTAAACTTTACTCAGGGACAGGTGAATATGTATGTAAGCTTAATACATAATAACAAGTCTGCTGGACGTCTCACCCTGTAAAAAAGCGGATGTCTCTCTCTGAACAAGCAAAATGGTGAATGTCTAACTGCTGCTTCACTGTAAGGGTCTCAATTTGTTTCCTCAGCTGGAGGACCTCGTCGCTGTGAGACATGTTTTCATCAAGCGCTAAATTAATAACAGCTGGAAGTGGTGCCAAAGCATAGTAGTGGACCTCAAGGATTTTATCATCCTCCTCACATGGTGTGTCATCCTCTGTTGGTCGTTTCCTCCTCTCCCAAATCCCTTGTCTTGAAAATGAAATGGAAAAAATGTTCCACTCAAACAACGCAGGAACCATTCCCTTCTTCGACAGTCGATGCCCTTTCTCAGACTTTTTTAAAATGTCACCTACAAACTTGGTTATGGGGACTAACCATAAAGCTCTCTCTCTGGATCCATTTAGATTGAGTTTCCGCATCGGAGGGAAATGTACGAAAACTAAGGACCATGTTGTACTTACTAGAAGCTCAACATAAAGATATGCAACAATGTTCAGCTGTAGAGATCTCAGTACTCTAAAACTTAAACTTCTTTCTCTCGGACATTCTCGTCACTAAACAAAAATCACAACTACAGTATGGACAATGGAAGTGACCGAGCTGGCTGAGATTTCACCAGAAGTCCGTCAGCAATACCGTGTGCATTTAGCGAATTAAGTATGAAAACTTACCAAACTAGCAGTCTTTTGTTTTCAATCTAGTCAGATTAGTCCAAAAGCTCAGGGATTCTCTGGATTGACACATGTCATGCTGCCCAAGCTAGTTACCATCGTGACCAGCACAGCAAATGGCAGCACCCATAAAGAAGACGAGAATGAATATTGATTGTCTTGAAGAACAAATCAGAAAAATATTTAAAAAGCAAATAACAATTCTGCCTGTTTCAAAACCCTGATATAAAGGCAAAAGGAATAACAATATGCAGAAAAAAATGTAAAGATTCTGACCATAATAGCCAGAGCTCAAAATACTAACAGTCAAAACTGAAAAATATGCAGTCTTAACTCCCAAGAATGCTTTTGAAATGCTAGTACACACACACACACACACACAAACACCAAGGTTTTGTTTTCTGAATTCAAAAATGTGCTGCTGATAGAATGCCGCCATCTTAAATAGTGTCAGGGCAATGACTTCTCATGTCACATCTATTGATCAGCCACAACATGATAGCAATGGACCCTGACGTGAACAACATGGCCGAATTGAAACATGAAAATGCACAAAATGGCCAAAATTGCAAAGTGATGGTGGGAAAATGAAAAACGATCTCAAAAAGAAAATAAACTTAAAAGAATGTGCGAAACAGAAATCTGCACATTCCAAACCCCCACAGTCACAACAAATACATTATGATAATTTGAAAAAAAAAAAAAAAAGCTTCAATAATGAGGCAAATACACTGTTGCAGATCTATTAAAAACACACCAAATCTAGATATGGAAACACCCGGAAACACAGCTTTTTCGTTTCATAGTAGAGAAGTCGGACTTTTCTAGCGCAAAGAGAGAGAGACAAAAATGTTCACCGACTCCTTTTAAAAATCAATAGACCACAGTGTCACTGCCGTGGCATCGCGACTTAAATAAAAACATTTAAAAAAGAAACACAAATTCCAATTAAGCGTCTGCTTCTCATTACACAGCACAAGAGAAATGTGCTCCTTCTGAAAACAGAGTTGTGCTTTGAATACAGAAAGAAAAATCTCAAACCATGCAAGGTATTAAAAATTGATTGAAAAGAAGTGACAAAGCACAATGACAATGCCACCTGCTGCTGGAGGCAGACTGTGTTATAAGAGATGGTTTTAGTCAGAGGGAGTTAGGGAAAAGTGCAGTGAATAATGCATCAAACCGTTACTCTAGTTCCGTATCCAAATTACCATCATCTCCCTATAATTCACAGCTCAGTAACAAAACTCCCCACAGCACCGCTCAGCTCGGCTTAATGCAGGGAAGGCTGCGACATAACCAAAACACTGTGAGGCCGGCCTTCTTTCTTCTGAACACCACTTAGCTGTAGTTCCCTCCACAAATGCTTCTTACTCTCTGAGGCACCCAAATCCCAAGAAGATTCTCAGGGAAGATCAAGAAGTTGATGTCTCTGTCCACAGGATGAACCAAAGAGAAGGTCCATTTCCTCACAGTTTGGAACAACGAACGTTTATATATATTGTGCCTAGTAGTATTGCTCACCTATCATTCATCTATAATCTAGTATAAAGTTGCACGAGGCAGGTATGGTGGTGTTCATCTGTGGCAGCTTCGGGTTGAGTGCACGTACCCAACCTGGACGAGTAGGTGTGGATGGAAACTTTATGATTACAGGCAGAAAGAAAATCAAGTTTCAAGGAGGTGAATAAATGTCAAGTATCCCATAACCCACCTGTGGTGAAGAGCTTATTTGTGCACATGTTGCTGAATAAAAATAAAAAGATAATTTGTCCTCCTGTTTCTTGAAATAAAAATGAGTTTTGCTGAAATTAATTACGGATCTAATTTCTGTAAATGTTTTTATGTTACAGCCAGGGTTCAGTCATTGGCCAGTGACTGGTTTACTCATTTTTAACGTGATTATGTAATTTCTGTCTAAGATTTGATATCTGTGTACTATGTCCTTAAATGTTTTTGCATTCCTTGTATTTTGTGGAATGAAACCACTAGAGGAGGGACCACTTTGACATCACCTGCTGAAGGACCACCCTCCGCTGCGCAGTTGGCCCTTCTGTGGATCTCCGATTGTTGTAGGAGGTTATTACTGCCAGTATTGATTTTTCTTTTTTATTACTGTTTTTTTGGATTATTTGCTTCTGTTCTTAGTTTTTACTATTAGGATTATGTCTTGGATTAGTTTGCTCTGGATGGTCTTTTTAGGCACTGTGAAGCCTGGGGCGCGTATAGCCACCCTAGCCCGATATAGACATGCATGACACAAGTTTCACCACAAAGCAAACAATTTATTACAAGTCAGGGAAGCGTTTATTCTTTGCTCCCACAAAGTACACCACAGTCCGTTCTCTTCACCAGAACTGGCGTAGAGGTGTCCACTCATCCTTACAAGCTTCGGGCACTTCCTCCCGACCATTAAGTGGTGGTGACTGGCTCCTTTTATAGGTCCTGGGAGTGTCCCAAGTGGCTCATCACGATTACCTAAAATCACTACCAGGTGTGGTAGAAGTCCATTATAGGGCTCTGCTGCTCCCCCTGCCAGCCCCCCCGGAACCCTGAAGGGCTGTACCAAACTCCAACTCCCAGCGTACCCTGCAGGAATCTGTGGTGCCACAGCTGTCCTCTAGCATCTCAGGGGATGTTCTTTCCTCCGGTCCTTCCATTCTGTTTGTGTCCCGGCCAGGTAATGGTTATGGCTGCCCATTACAGCATATCCTGTAGGCTCATATTTTTGCCTTTTGCTTTTTTTTTAATTTGTATCCAATATGTTCTGTATTTATAAAGATTCTTGCCAGAACCTGACATTCAAAAGGGAAGCACTGTCAAACAGCTCCCATGGTAAAATATTTTGTATATGTTTGATTTTAAAAGCCATTTTAGGATAGTGCAGGCCAAAGCCTGCCTGTGGTGGCTCGGGCTGGCTGCCTAATGTAAGGCCATACTTGTCAGGCCAGTGAAGGCCCAGGGATATTTTGTGGGATTTTTAGTAAGCCTCCTAATCTTTTCACCATATTTGTGACGCCTCTCTACAATCAATGATCACTGTTTTTGACATGTATCTTCCTTTTACTGGTATGAATTTGAATAGATTAAGTAACAACTGTCATAGACCTATCTACCTATTAGAAATCCTGTTTTTTGGTTATCATTCTGGAATATGTAATCTGCATAGTCACTGTTTAAATAGATATAAATACCAGAGCCAGGCCTAATCTCTTACTGCTCCCCATGCCAGATGTATCAATAAAAACGATTTCCGATTCAGCTACCACAGAGTGAAATTAATTTCTTCCACAATGGACACACTTGCACGTAGCGGAACAATGAAGCAAAATGACACCTTTTGTTGGCTAACTAAGCAGATTACAATTTGTAAGCTTTCGAAGCAGCTCAGGCCCCTGCTTCAGCCAACGTGTTATCTCTAACACAGTACATCACTCTATTACTACAGATGTAGTGGGACAATAAGCATATCTTTGAATTTCTCCAAAAAACATGCAATGAAGAAGAGCTTAAAATTTCCGAATCAGACAAAAATGTCAAGAACTGAAAGCTCAGAAAGTAATGTTGGGTATTTTGTCGTAGTTAATTGTTTTCCTCCTTCCCTGGTTCTTTCTGGACGAATTTGCATTTGAATTTGGGTTGTTCTTCCTCAAGGATTTTGGTGGTGACATTAGCTTTTTCCCCTAGTTTTGTTTTTGTGAGATATTTTTTGGGAGTTTCAACACCAGTTTTGACCTCTCACTGTAAGGGGCATGTCGTCTGAGGTCATAAACCACCAAACACAATGGGATGAAAGTTCACCTCAAGGTTATGTCTGTACTTAGAATTTATGGATTCAAAACACAAGTCTTTCTTTGCTATTATGTACAGTATGTTAAGGATTTTTCTGGTTGAATACTTTTCTTCTCAGATGTTTCATCTCTGATTCTGGTCTTATATTTTGATTTTGGTTGCAATAAATCTACATCTCCTGGTATTCATCCTGTTTATGCCTCTTGGGCACATCTTTTCTTATGGTTACCTTATAAAATCCTTTGTGCTCTTCTGCAAAGCACAACAGGTAACTGCTGATACACAGAGCATAAAAACAAAAACAAAGCAGACTACACAAAGCAACAAAGCAAAGACGCCCACTAAGCCAGAGCAAGGCAGACAGAAATCAGTGTACCTACCCCACCTCACCTTCATGTGGAAGAAGCGCATGCATTCCCTCTTAGTCTTCTTAGAATTCTAAAGGTTTAATCTCAGAAGACAATATGCAAAAGCTCAACTCAGAGAAAAGGCAAACCAGCTCACTCCTTAGGGTACAAAAGAGGATTTAGCTGGTGTGATGGATGGCCGGGGCCCATGCCTGGCCGGGATGGCCCTTCACCACATCTGCCAGGGGGACAAGGGTGGGATGCCCAGTATCTCCCCCTGGATGCTAGATGGCAGCTTCCCTGGGTTGCAGCGGTGACTCGGGCTCCACCAGTGCTTCATGGGGGTCGGAGTTCTGTCCAGCTATGTGTGGTTCCGCAGGCACAGCCAGGGGGTGCTGCAACAGGAGTGGCTGGCCCCTTTTCGACACTTGTTTCGCCACACCCGGAAGTGCAGCCGGATGTCGGCAATCAACCACCTGGAGCACTTCCGGGTGCCTGATAAAAGGGAACCAGTGACCACCACTCAGTGGCCAGAGTCGGGAGGTGGAGGACAAAGCTTGCTGAGGAGGAGTGGTGGTGAGAGAAGAAGGTGTTTGGTGACTGTACTGTGGTTTGGGACTGTGTATTGCCTGTGGGGTTCACGGGGAAGACGTGCCCCACAGGTGAAGAAAAATAAAGGTCAGTGTTTTTACACATGCTTCTGGTGCCAGTCTGTGTCGGGTCGGGCACTATATAGCATCCATTTCACACTGGTATAAGAATGCTAAAACAGCAACTGTGAAAGATGACTTTCATGAGTGAAATCCCTGGCTGTGTTTAGCTTTTTCTCACTCTCCCTGCGTCTGCATGTGTTTTTTCTTTACTGTAACAATGTTGGGAACAGCACCCTCAAAAATAGCAAAAAGGGTGTGACCCCTTTAAAAGAGTCTCAAACCATGCCAGGACCTTCACTAACTTGCCTAATGATAGACCTCATTCCCAGGAAGACTGACCCCAAGCTCCACAGACAGGCTTTGGCCTACACAGGCCTAAAAAAATAAAACAAAGGCTAGCTTTAGGAGAACAAAAGTATCTAAAATGTCCCAAAATATAACAAGAATGCCTTTCAAGGGCGGAAGTAGACTGTAAATCTATCCTGAGAGACAACGGAAATGATAATCTTTTTTAATAAAAATTGTACAGGTAGTCTCCAGGTTACAGATATCCAACTTACGAATGGGGCCGCAGCTGCGACACATGCACCTCAGTAACTGCTGCTATGTCATCTTCGGCCTGGGGATGCTGCAAGCGGTGGTTGGGCAGAGGCTGGAGGGGGGCAATTTCGCTGCCCACGCAGTGAAGTGTCCCTCTAGTGGCTCCCGGCAGCAAGCGGTTTCATTGCCCACTCACCACACACGGCTGCCACCTTTCGTTCTCGATGGGCGGCTGGTAATGCTATAAGCGGTGGCTCGACGGAGGCTGGAGGGGGGCGATTTCACTGCCTGCGCAGTGTAGTGTCCCTCGGGCGGCTCCCAGCGGCAAGCGGTTTCACTGCCCGCCCACCACACATGGCTGCCCTGTTCCTTCTCGGTGGGCGGCTGGTAATGCTACAAGCAGTGAACCGGTTGTGGCTGAATGGAGGCCATTGAGGGTGAACAGGGTGGCAGGGGGTAGCATTGTAGTGTGCCTCGGGTGGCTGCCTATTGAATGGGGGCGGTGGTGGGCGATTCACTACCCGCCTTTGGCCGGACCGTGTTCGTTCTCGGTGGGCGGACGCTGCAGGCAGCATACTGTAGTGGAGGTGACTGTGAGGTGGGCTGGTGATGAACCGCCCCTCGCCGCCCCCATTTATTCTCAATAGCAAGCCTGCTTGTACTGTTAAGCAGTTGTCTCTCGTCAGTACATCAGACGTGTTGACGACGGGTGCCTTCCTGCTGTGATAGCATGTACAGTGCTGTGCAGAAGAGCTCATCTTAACCTTTTGTCTTCACCCTTCAAGAATGTCTCTGAAACACAAATCTGATGCAAGTGCTGGTGATACAGTAAAGAACAGAAAAACCATCACCATGGAAAATAAAGTAGAAATAATAAAAAGGCCAGATAGAAGTGACACTCCATCATTCATTGGCAGAGCACTTGGTTACAGTCGGTCAACAATAGCATTTATTAAAATAATGGACCTGTTTTGACTTGCATACAAATTCAACTTAAGCACAAACCTACAGTCGCTATCACTTACGTAACCCGGGGACTGCCTGTATTTAGATAAACAAAAAAAAGCACACAAATATGGCAAACAGGAAAAGGGGAAAGTATACATTGAAAGATGCAAAGAACAATATCCCCAAACTAAAAGCACTCTAACAATCAATAATCCTTTGAGTATAAAGGTGGAGGGCAGTCCCAGCAGCGGTGATATCAGGGTGGACCCGCCACCTGGGGTTCCAGCCATAGATCACGAGGAACATAATGAATCAATTTAGATACACAATACATTAATACTAAATAATAAGGAAACATAACAATATGAACTAATTTTACAAACACATCATTAAACATAATAGCTAACAAACTACAAAAGTCACAATAAAAATGGAAAATAAACATAAGCCAGGGAATAAACCCTGGCTGTAACACAACAAGTGAGGAGCAGAGTCTGCCACTCTGTAATATGCTACCGTCACAGATTCAGTTAGGAAAGTAAAAGCCCATTCTTGTTAGTACAAATGAATAAGGTGGTCCTTCCTGAACCCCCCACACTCCAAGTTGACAGCCAGCACCTCAGTGTGAGGATGTGAAACAGAAAGGGACAGGACCCCTTTGGAATCCTCATCAATAACTCTGGGTTTCTCTATCAGGCTCTCCAGTGTTGCGGCTAAGCATCCCCTGCCAGTCCCGAACCACAGGGTTACAAAGAAGCTCTCTCATCTCACCGCGCAATCGAGGAAGACTCCCCTCGCACAACAGATGGGACAGTTTCCAAGCTGCAAGCTGTGTGCTTCACTGGGGGCAGCATCAGGTGGACTCTTTCCAGTAGCCAAATCTTACATGCACCTGGACCACAGCACTGGGTGATCAAGTTTACCCTCCATGCTAAAGAGGAGCAGATCTGGATAACAGACAGTCCTACCCGGGCCTGTGTGGCAGAGTGAGGTCAACAGCGTCCTGTGATGACCCGGCACATCCTTCCAGCATAGGCTCCGGTCTCCAGGACTCTAAATTGGATTGCGCAGGTTCAGTAAATGGATGAAGGGATGAAGCTATTAGCCTACTGCTGGGCTCTGCCTAAGCAAGTTAACAAGAAAACAGGCTTTCATTTTAGCTTACTGTATAACTTTAACAAACTGGAGGCTTAGCTGCTCAAATAACACACTTAGAATACTAAATGAAAAAAGTTTCAAAAACACAGAGCTTGCTGGGCTTTTTAGATTTTGAAAACTGAACTAAATTTAAATTCAAAAACAAAATGGTATTTAATGGTATGCTGGATGTTGAACTTTACTCAGCATCATACATCAAAACAGTGTGCTGCCAAAAGGGAAAACACAAGCTCTTTTGGTCGTCGGGCATCTGAAGGCATTTTGTTAAGAACAGAGAAATGCAAATGAGATACAAATGACAAAAAGCCTGCACAGTGCTCTGCATGACTTGGAAAATGAATACATTTATTAAAAGTTAGAAAGATGCTTATATTTCTGCGGTTGGGCTTCTGAAACAATTTGTCAATTTGAGTTTGAAACAGGAAGAGTGAGAGGGGAACACATTTACATCTGCAATATAATAAAACACTGCTCTGTGTGCGTGTGTACAGTCCTTGCGAGCAATCTGATTGGTCAGTTTGGCTTTGGTGGCTCATTGGTAGGGATGATGACACGATACACTAGGGATGCAAAGTTCAAGTCCATCCATCCATCCATTATCCAACCCGCTATATCCTAACTACAGGGTCACGGGGGTCTGCTGGAGCCAATCCCTGACAACACAGGGCGCAAGGCAGGAAACAAACCCCGGGCAGGGCGCCAGCCCACCGCAGAAAGTTCAGTTCCTAAAGCTTTATTTCTTTTTACAAAAGATGAATTAAAATGCAGCATTTTAATGTCAACAAACGGAACAACGTAACAAGTGATGTTAAGTCGCTAAATATTAACGAGGCATAATCAAATACACCTTCAAAGACTGGAAGTATTTACAATGGATATAAATGATGATGTCACATGGGGGTAATGGGGGCCCATCTACCACTGGTGGTAGTTAAAAGCGGACAAGGTAAGGTGAGCAAGGTGCCTTGAAATGACAGAGCCTGAGAAGCAGGCTTTACTGGAATGTGATTGAGACGTACAGCACCGGGCAAGAGAGATTGAGACACACGAGGATGCTGAGGAAAGGCGAAATGCTGAGGGTACATGTAAGACAAGCAATATCAAATAACTTTTATCTATACAACTTGAAGTCAGATTAGGATGGTAGTCTGCTGGTGGCCCAGCTCGGTCCGAAAAGCTCCAATGTAATAAGTGGACAAATAGTGTAGCAGATGACAGGATTTGGGGAGCCTTCAAAACTCATTGGTGGGGGTACTGACTGCACAAGAAAGAAGATGGATCCTAAAAAATTGCAATCCAAGATCAAACCCAGAAGGATGAGAATCTTAATTCGAGAAACACAGTGATAATGTCAGAAATCAGAATAGTGAATAAAGCCCAAACGTTACAAGTAAATCTTAGTCAAGGGGCAGAGCTTAACACCAGAGATTCTGTTAAATACTCAATCAGCAGAAATATCATATGTCTCACCCCCTTTAAAACCATTATAAAGCACTGACTTGATCCATCCAACACACAACTACAGAAGTCAGTTTCACAGTCAAAAATCAGGTAGTCACCACCTTAAAGTGGCTCACTGTGGCACACTGTTATAGAATCTCATGGGAAAATCAGCCATGTGCAGCGCAAGGTGCTCAAGAACAAGGAAATCAAGATCCCACAAGGGGGTCATTTGAGAGAGCTGATTGCGTTGTGTGAGGAGAAGTGAGGCTGATGGCACATCCCTGCCTAAGGTGTCAGACCACTGTAAAAGAAATCAGTTTCACTCAGGCCTTCTCCAAGAAGTGGTTATCCACCTAACATATTAACTCTTTCAAGGTGGATGCTGACATATAACGACATATCTTCACACAGCTGTCGGCCGCTACGCAAACACGTTCAGCACTACGATCAACAGAAGCTGGTACATCACTTTCATTTTTGATCTCCAGATCACTTGCATCAAAATCCAAGTCCGATAAATCAGAGTCCAATTCAGCAATAATATGTAAAATGTCCACCGAGTATTTTGTTTTGTGCATTCCCTTCGCTATACAAAACATCTTGATTTAAGATTCAAAGAAACTTTGTTCATACAATGATCAAATTCATCCATCCATCCATTATCCAACCCGCTATATCCTAACAACAGGGTCACGGAGGTCTGCTGGAGCCAATCCCAGCCAACACAGGGGGCAAGGCAGGAACAAATCCTGGGGAGGGCGCCAGCCCACCGCAGGGCACATGCACACACCCACACATCAAGCTCACACTAGGGCCAATTTGGAATCGCCAATCCACCTAACCTGCATGTCTTTGGACTGCGGGAGGAAACCGGAGTACCCGGAGGAAACCCACACAGACACGAGGAGAACATGCAAACTCCACGCAGGGAGGACCCGGGAAGCGAACCCAGGTCTCCTAACTGTGAGGCAGCAGTGCTACTACCTGCGGCACTGTGCCGCCCCGATCAAATTCATAAATGGTTTAATATGACACAGCATCAAAATTTGTATTCAGTATGTACACTGCTGAAGTGGGTTAGTGTAGTGTTCTGGAGTGGCAGGTCTTCAATTTTAAAATTTAGATGTTTATATTTTATTTTTTGCTCAAACAGACAAGATGAACTTAACACTTGCAGGGGTAATTAACATCAATACATCTTCTCTTTCTGAACTGTACCAGTAATCCATCACCTTAAAAATCTGTGTATGTGAAGCAGAAGACTAGGAAATACTTTAAAACCTGTGAACAGATGGATGCTGTAGGACTAGGAATTGCCAAATTAGTTTACAGCTTGCGAAAGGAAGGAGTGCGGAGGTACTAAAAAGATCAAAAACTATGAGCAAAGTCATCCATCATATGGACAGCCAGTCAAATGTGTGTAATATCACATGTCCCAAAGCCCTGTGAGGAGTTTTAACTTAAGTATGGCTTGTCCAAGGGACCATAACAGCAATGGCAAAAAGGACAACAGGAGAGGGCAAAGGCAACATCGGAAGAGGAGACCGAGACCCCGTTTATCAAATCATCGGTGTAATTCATAAGATGCTTTGCTGACTGTTTCATCTGAACAGTCTCCTCATCTGATGTTGCCTTCACCCCAGGAAACTTCCAATCCTTGACATTCTTCATAAGGCTATATACTGTATGTCCAGACTTTGCTATCTATATTTTCTTTTATACTATCTTCTACTGGTATTATTATTCTTTAATAAACACCAGGTTGCTTTTAAATTTCTACACTTTGTCTTTATATCTAGAGTGATTGAAGTAAATATTAAGAGCACCCGGAGCAGTAACAAGTTGCCATATGCTCCAATCTGGAATGAGGAAAGAGGAAAAGTACAGTAAAAGTAAGACATCATTAGTTGATAAATGGCCTACAGCCATTTGTTGAGCCTTTGTATGTTTAAATATATTGTAGGAGACCAAAGTAATATTAAGGTCTGAGATATATCTAAGACATTGTACATTGTTCATGCCAATTATAAGTCTCTTAAAGTTCTAGGCTGTGCTTGTGTCATTCATGTGGCACTTATGTGGTTAGGGTCTGTGTGTATGTGTGTATCTGTGAATGTGTGTGTTAATCTTAAGGTGTGAGAGTACAACAATCTGGTAATGAATCTGGTCAGTTCACTTATCACTGGAAAATGCATCTAGGACCTAAAACCGGCCTATTCAAACCCAGAAGCAACCTCCGAGAACCTCCGTGATCCAGCCAGAAACACAGATAAAAACTGAGAAATACACGCTTCTCGAAAAATTCCTACCGTAGTGCAGACCCTGAATTCAATACTCCGTGTAGCCTAGCAACATTCAACCCACAATGCAGCACGTTGATGTGCGTCTATAAGTGGTGGTAGTAGTTTATGACATTGTGAAGACTTGTCAAAGGAGCTGCTTGTGTGGGGGAATCTCTTGCTTCCCTTTACCATTCGATCCCCTCTCACCCTGATCCCATCACCCCGCTCTCTCTAGAGAGTTGCCCTGAGCCTGCACAAAGTGCTCACCCACCACAGCCCACGCAGAAGAGAGACATGTCACAATACCAACACACATGTGGTGATTTAAAACAAACCTAAGTTCCCTTAGTGTGCCGTAGACGTTGAATTCATGTGTGTTAGTTACTGTTATCACTTGTTCTGTGTTTGTGCACTGATAGCTTTGTTAGCGCTGATAGTTTATTTTTATATTCTGTTAAATGCCCGGGGTCACATATATAGGCAGTGGCGCAATCACAGCGCTGCTGCCTCTCATTAAAAAAAACCATGGGTTCACATGGAGCGCATATAGTGTATTAAGTAGTGAGAAAAACGGCATGTAAATATAAAGAATTGTTATTATCATATGACCAAAATATTTATTTTATTTTAAAAGGGAAGCAAATTTTATTGCTAATGCTGTGCACCTTTTTTTGTTTTTATGCACTTTGAGATGTGCCTAGGTCAGATATGACCAAAATGTTTATTTTTTTATTTCAAAAGTAGAAAGAAAGTATTGCTACTTCCTCAGATTCTTTTCAGTTCTAGATTTTTTATTGTATTTTTGATGTGCCTGTGTCGGATGTGACCAAATTTACAATGGGAACAATGAGTAAATGTTACTTGTTTTTCAATACATTCATTTGTATTGGTTTAACGTTTGCCTTTACTTGCTGCCTACCGGCTGCTGAAAATGTCTGGCCCAGCTAAATTTCTTGGTTTGAAAATCTGGCCCAACTGATTTTGTAATTGAATAGCCCTGCCCTACAAGAAAGCAGGTAAGGGTAGTGTGAGGGTAATAATACCATAAGACCGCTAGTCACCGGGTTTTGAAGAACCAGCGACTCGTTTTGTGCAAATACTATTGTACTTTCCCAGGAACAGGATGGTCACAGTGTTGTATAAACAGTTTTTGTACGTTCCTGTAGCTTACTAAACACACGGTATAATTGTTTCTGAAATGTGTGACCGGACTGCTTGAGGCTACTTTTGGAGAATTTAGAAAATCAACATTAAAGTTGCCCTAGAGCCAGAACTGAACCAAATAAATAGCTTTGTGAGTCTGCTACGCATCCCCTTTACACAGTCAAAGTAATAAAGAACATAATTAAGTTACCAAGACGGTGGCACTTTACGGAACTTCAGTACTTGACTGGATGTTATTTTGGAGAAATAAAGCAAATAGGCGAGATGACTGGCGAGCTTGTTGGGTAGAATGGCCTGTTTAACCCCAATCTGTGCTAATATTCGAAATTGTTCTTTCAATTGATGTAAACTTTCCTGACTCATTCTTAAAGACAAATATCTTACAAAAACAAGCGACTTCCATGACAGCACAGAATACAATCAAGGAAAGGTCAATCACAACATTTAATTCGAAGAAGCTACTTTATATTTTTAGGTCACCAAGTGCACGTCTAGCTTTGTTTAGGGCGTCACCCACTCTTCTACATTCAGTCTTTCCCTTCGGTGCGACATACACATTTAAGTGAGCACAGGGGACCCCTGCCACAGCAGGGAGATGACAGTCTTTTGTGTCACTGATTAAAAACAGCTTCAGAAATGTAAAGGTGAGATAGGCAACCAGAGGAGAATAGGGACATGATTGACAGGCAGGTTCATGAATTCATACTTGTGAGAATGAGAACAAAGGAAGCGGGTAACAACAGTTTCAAAGTTTGGACAAAAAATGTAGGCCAGATTTCAAGGGGAACAAATGCAGGCAAAGAGGAAAGTGATATTAAGAAATACAAAGTTAAAGTAGAAAAAAAGAAAACAAGAGAGAAGAAACAAATTTAAATAAAAAGACAAAGATACTAGAGATGGAAAGGCCAACTGAATATCCAAGTGACAAGATCAAGTAGGAAAAATCAAATCAGATTTTGACACTTAATTAGAGCAATGTAATTATAAGAAAAAAATCACTTCCTTATCTATTAGGTATCAGAACACCAAAATGTCACTCGAGGGTAGAGGTCAAGCAAACTAATTATAATACGGCACATCCACTAGGATTTTTTTTAGCAATTTCTCTAAATGCATTAACAGGTCAGTTACTCACTGGTCACCCTCAGGAAACAAATGGACCATTTCAAATGCTGGACACGTTTTGTAATTGGGGACATGTAAACAGCAAAACGTCACACTGTTTCACTTGAGGACTTTACATGCAGAGCTCTGTAACAGTGGCTACTCAGACTGAGGCTCCATGCTTGATGTCCTAACAGATAAATTACATTCTTGACAGATTTCTCAATCCAACCAAAGAGTGAAGCTTTGTTTCTTCCACAACATGGAGGAACATAAAAGTGGCTCTGTGTGCATGTTTGCAATTAGCATGATTAATGAAAGATCAGAGATCCAACCATAGTAAAGACTTCAGGTGTGTGAAAATACAACTTACAGTACTTGAGCATAATGTCTTAGATTCCTCTTGGCATGGTCGTAATGTGTTAAGACGTCTATTCTTTCCAGTCTTGTTCTTCTAACTCCATTAGAATGCAGGATAGTGATTTGTATGACAGGTTTTTAGGTGAGCGACTCTGTGGCTTTCTTTCCCAAAGTTTCACTAAGTTTTACCTTAGTATACAGTACAGGCCAAAAGTTTGGCGACACCTCCTCATTCAATGTGTTTTCTTTATTTTCATGACCATTTACAGCACTCCATCACTCTCCTTCTTGGTCAAATAGCCCTTACACAGCCTGGAGGTGTGTTTGGGGTCATTGTCTTGTTGAAAAATAAATGATCGTCCAACTAACCTGACTTCTGCACAACACAACTGCTGGTCCCAACCCCATTGATAAAGCAAGAAATTCCACTAAATAACCCTGATAAGGCACACCTGTGAAGTGAAAACCATTTCAGGTGACTACCTGTTGAAGCTCATCGAGAGAATGCCAAGAGTGTGCAAAGCAGTAATCAGAGCAAAGGGGGGCTATTTGGAAGAAACTAGAATATAAAACATGTTTTCAGTTATTTCACCTTTTTTTGTTAAGTACATAACTCCACATGTGTTCATTCATAGTTTTGATGCCTTCAGTCATGAAAATAAAGAAAACACATTGAATGAGGAGGTGTGTCCAAACTTTTGGCCTGTACTGTACATAAGGACACCCCATTACCATATTTTTATGCATGGATAACAAAAAGCTTTAAAAGTATCAATTTTGTCAAATACTGCAGTAACTTTTTTATTTAATACATATTGTATGTTTCATGCAGATCTCCCTCCTGCCCAGGCAGGCATCACATCCTCTGTTAAAAGATGGATTCCACCTTCTTTCCATGCAGTGTCACAAAAAAAAGAACACACACAAACATAAACAAGTGTTTTAACAGGACTCGCACAGGCCCAGAATTTTTGGAGACTTTGCTCAGTCATCCAATGAGCTGCCATTTCCCTTAAATCAGTAACTATGTCAATGTGATTTTATCACTATTCAGAAAAATGCATTTCTGTGTTAGTTTCAGTAATCTTCTGCTCGCCTTCATTATTACAATCTCCCGCACATGTGAAGGTAGTTTTGAGTTAAATAGCCAAGCAACAGAACAGCATTGCATCCAATGCTGATCACCTAATTAGGGAGTCAGCGTACAGTAATTCAGTTTCTACAGTCCATATAGATCACCCGAAGCAATTAGCTGTCATTTAGTGTCCAACTGAAAACAACTGATCTTTAAAGAATAACAATGCATGCCTCTCTGAAGGCCTCCATTCGATTACAAGGAACAAGAAATCCCCATCCAGCAGATTAGCCTGCATCTTTATTGCTGATGCACAGGGAAGAGTCTTGATCTCGCCCTATCTGGAAGGCATTTAGGCAGAAATATCAATGAGGATGCATGAGCAGCTCCTGTTTATCAAACCAAAGGAGCACAAGAGTCGAAGCTTTACAAGAAAGGAGCTCTACTGCCTGAAGAATCATCTCAAAATGAGGATCCAGGCCCACTCCAGCAATCCTGGCTACTTGGGGCCCTTGTGAGTTCAGTTTTAAAGATGTGCGCTGAGCAGCAGTTGAACTTTAGGTCATATAGATGGGTCTTTTCAAGCCTCTACCATGCTTTTTACATACTCTGACTGAAGGATAGGCAAAGCAGACTAAAAGCAAACTCATTGAAATTGAAAGACGGCATCCTGTGAGGGTTCATAGTGTTCTGCATTTAGCATTAACAAATGTAATGACGTACACTAAAAAGGCAGTACAGAATTTATAGTAATAGGTTAACACCATTTTTTAGAGCTTATGGAAGATGAAAAGGATAATGTGTTTTTTTTCGGTATTTAGATGAGGATTCATTCATTTAAAAGTACACATGTGAAACGTAAACCTGGCAGACATAAATCGGAGCCCTTAATACTGAGTTTAACTTCATGTTCTATTATAAATCTCACTTCATGAACTAGTACTGCAATATGGTTGCAATACTATAAGATCATAAGGAAGTATTTTCAAGCCCTACTTAGTTCATCAATCTCTCTTCACTGAGCTCACCATCAAAAGTTGAGATTTGAAGGACCTCTACACAGTGCACTACTTAAACACAGGCTGGTAATGTGTTTTACTTATCTTGTCATTTGTGTGAAGACATACTTCCTGATATTTGATGTCAAAGAACTCATAGTCTTAACAATTTTAAACATGCTTCTCATGTCACTTCTGAATCTTTGGATGTCAGTCTTCTTGTCACCCAGGAATCAGTGTAGTAGCTCCTCTCTGGACCTTCACTGCACTTAACATCTTAGGGTGTACTCACACTGGCAATTCTTTCCATGCCTGAACACATTTGTCCACATGTAACCCCGCAAAGTCTAGTTTGTTTGACTAGTGTGATCGCTCCGTGCCAGACCAACCGTACTGTGCTCTGGCCCGCTCTGGAACAGTGTGAATGATAAACGTGCCTGAGCACGGAAAACAGACATGATGTCAAGGATGCGACAAGTCATTGTCCAACCTGCTATATCCTAACACAGCGTCACAGGGATCTGCTGGAGCCAATCCCAGTCAAACAAACCCCGGGCAGGGCACACACACATACAAACACCCACACACCAACCACACACTAGGGACAATTTAGGATCACCAATGCACCTAACCTGCATGTCTTTGGACATCCATCCATCATCCAACCCGCTATATCCTAACTACAGGGTCACGGGGGTCTGCAGGAGCCAATCCCAGCCAACACAGGGCGCAAGGCAGGAAACAAACCCCGTGCAGGGCACCAGCCCACCGCAGGGCGCACACATTAACACATAGACACCCACATACCAAGCACACACTAGGGGACAATTTAGAATCGCCAATGCACCTAACCTGCAAGATTTTGGACTGTGGGAGGAAACCCACGCAGACACGGAGAGAACATGCAAACTCTACGCAGGGAGAACACATGAAGCGAACTCAGGTCTCCTTACTGTGAGGCAGCAGCGCTACCACTGCGCCACTGTGCCGCCCTGCGACAAGTCAGATAGTGCAATTCTCATTTCACTCAATATATTTTGAGTTAAAAACAGGTTTTTATTCTCACCTTACACATGAATGTGAATTGTAGTTGGCAAGAAAAGCTTCAAATACATCCCTTAACATCATTAACATCATTCTCGGATGTGCAGCACGATTAACAGCAAAACGCTGTGCTGCACTCTCAATAAATTTGTAAGAGGGTAGAGCCTTATCCTGCCCTACATGACCCCAACACAACCACAAAATAAGTAAAATCATTTTGATATGCATGCTGTCACTCTGTGTTCAGATCTTGTTTTGGCTTTACACAAAGTTGTAAGGTCATGACAAAAGCGTGCCCTGTGCCCAGAATGTTAAGTGCGATGTGAGTGCAGGCCAACAGGGGAGTAGGGAGAGGAGACATTCGCACTTGGGCAAGGTACGGAACAAACCTATCTAGAGTGAGTACACCCTTACTGCCACAAACAGTCCGAAAACACATAATCATAAAAACACTTCTAAAAATGCCCACTAGAAGGGGTTACACCTGTTGAAACCCAGCTAACCCTAACCCTAATAAGGGAAAACACAGAGTATTTACTTATATAAACAGGTGTATTCTTCACAAAAAATACTCTTACATAAGAGTGAAGCTCTGTAGGAGCACAAAAGGCAAAAATGGAGTTGCCTGTAACACAAAAGGCAATCCAAACCACACAAGTCCCAATACTGCTATTCAAAGAGTTTTCAAAATCAGAGCAACAAGGTAAGAAAACAATCACAAAAGCACAGAACTATACAAAGAAAGAGTCATCAAACTCCCAAGCACATTCAAGTTGAACCGCCAGGGACTGTGGGAGACCCTCCAGAGTTATAGGTGGCGGGCCGGTCCTGGCAGTGATTGGGAGGTGGCCATGTCTCTTGGGGGATAAACCCAAACATACATGAAAATCTCTGTGACACTGAAATATAAATACAATCAATAGCGAATAAACATAAATAAAATACATACAAAAGAATATAAAAACAACAACATTAAAACATGAAGTTGAACCACATCCAAGGCAGGAACCCTGGCAGAGATATAACACTTACAGACTGAAGACAGAAACTGCTCTCAGTACTCCAGATTAGGCCTCTAATGTATGTTGTATAGTTTTAGAAGAGCCTTCCGTGTTTTGAACGTGACACATCACACTCTGTGTAACACATTCACATTCTGTTCAAATCCTTAATTTCTCTTTATGCAAACAGTGATGTGTCTTCTATGACTCCCAGCTCCATCCTATAAGGGGGGCTTTCAAGTTTGAAACCTCCCTTTGTGTATTCAAATCTAAACATTGTTAGCTCCTTTGTGTAATACTGCATATGGACATACGTTAAATATCATCTGCCACATATCTGTTTAAGTCCAAATTCTATCCTGGTCCATTTGAAATGATTCTTCTCACTTTTGGGTGCCTGTCACTTCACCTAATTTAGTACCATCTTGAAAGACTGTTAGTATTATTTTTGTCGAGCTCATTTACATAAATTAAAAAGATTCCTGTGCACCCCACCTTTAACATGACCTCACTGCTCCATAAATTGCTGCTTCCTCTGTTTAAGCCAATATTGCTCCCATCTCCAAACTTCTTTTAATTTTAACCAGCCATTAATGCGTTGACTTTGCTAATATGAATGCACTAAAAAAATTACTGCTCATTTTTGTTTTTAATCAGTCTACCCATGATGCACCTTAGTGTCATTAAACTTATAGCATACCAGGACATGAGGCAAGAAAATGTACACAGTGTAAGGATACAAAGTTACAGTTTGTTCTTTATTAGGTGCACTTATAAACTCACTGTGCTAGGTAACAATTACAAATACACAAGGAAAAAAGCAACATTAACAAAAACAGAAAAATATCATGCAGTATAGGCATTGTGGTGTAGTGGTTAAGGCTTTGGCCTTCAAACCCTGAGGTTATAGGTTAAGATCCCACTACTGACACCAATTTCTGACCCTGAGCAAGTCGCTTGGCCTACCTGTGCTCCAACTGGAAACCCAAAAGAAATGTAACCAATTGTATCATAAATGATGTAAATCGCCCTGGATAAAGGCGTCAGACAAATAACTAAATGTACACAAAATAATTTAAGTAATACATATATAAATAGTTTATATAAAATACTAGCTGTGCCACCCATCTAAGATGGGCTGAAATCTAAGTAATTAGCGTGTTCACATTTGCAGCGCACCATCAATTGTGTTTTGTAATACATGCTGTAATAAAATGCATTGCATTTGGCATTCCAACAAACATTCGCAAAGAATTAAATGCATTAATGCTATCTTTTGGCATACAAATGCACTGCATATGTCTCCTTTATTTGTTTTTTGTAAAAGCAGTGTTACTGTTTGTAATGTGCCATCTGTTGGAATGACAAATGCTATGCATTGTACAGCTAAAAATGTTGGTCATGCGCCACCTGTTGGAATGACAGAGAAATAGCAACCAGATGGGCACTCGAAGAGACGTTTATCCTTTTATTAAGGTGGCTGACTGTAGTTAATGGATGGCTCAGTGGCACGGTAGTAGCACTGCATCCTTACAGTAAGGTAAACTGGAGTTGATAAACTGGCCCTGGTGTGTGTGTGTGTTTACCCTGTGATGGGCTGGTGCCTAATGAATGCTGGGATACATTCCAGCCACCCTGCTTCCCAGTTCTGGGTAAGCGGGTTACTAACATGGATGGGTAAGCGTAGTAAGAAGCAGCAATGCTAAACAGACAGAGAGAGCTAGCCAGAGCGTAATACAGAATGACACCCACTCAATGGCAGCCTACAAATCAGAAGCCCACTTGCCAGCTTTAGTTTAACTGGGTAAGGCTTGGTTTTTCTAATTCATACACTCCAGCTTCCCAGACAGACTCTCTGTGTGATAATGTGAAACAGACAGGAGTGCGACCCTAAGTGATTATCACCAGATACAATAAAATCAAAAAGAGATGATGAAGATTAAGAAAAAGCAGATCACAAAGATGAAGAAGAAGAACAAGCTGCCAGAGAAGGCAATGAAGATACCAAAGAAGAAGAATCTGTAGAAAAATGAAGCAAACAAAAAGGTGAGCAACAAAATCAATCAAGACAAAGAAGACAGAGAAGAGAAAAGATTTAGAAGAAGCAGAAAAGAAAAAGATGACAGACGTGGTATGTATGAGCGGCCAAACGGGCCATAAATGATATACTTTTCTGTGTAAACTATTGCTACATATGATTGCAGTCTGTTCAGTTAGCCAATAAAAGGTGCCATTTTGCTTGACTTCTCATTACAATAGTCAGGTTTATGATATTAGTATCAGTGAATTCCATACTGCCTGTGGTTTGGACAAAGTGCAAAAGTCTTATTCACGTGACTCCATCTGCATTTCCTCACCTTTCACAAAGGACGGGCACCCCGATGTGATCCAGCATGATTTTCAGTAATGTCAGGTGCGCTAAAAGTGGAACTGCAAAATGAAATTGGTGTATAATCAGTGAACGGCGCCTGGCCGCTCGAGGACGTCAGTGGCTCCTTTCAGCTGGAGACACACAATAGCAGGCACATGCAACGGAACAGACCAGAGCTCAGCTAATTTAGCACCTACCACAGAATCTGTCCTGATGACGCTCCACCAGTCGATAGGCAGCTAAGGAAGACTAGCATAGTCACACTATGCCAAAATGACAAGAAATTTGAGATGGATTAAAAAAAATTACATTTCTAAACAAGATGGGGGAAAAAAAACACTGTGTTTTCTATTCATGGCAACCAAAAGACTTCCCACTTTGAAGCAACGGACCTCCAATCCATTTTAAGCACCGGCACTTAAGGAACAAATCAAAGGAGATGGAGATCCCTGCTGGACTGGATTAACTTTCATTACACACATTGTGCCAGGCGTGCGCTTTAGTTTTCCTGCGAACAATAGCGCTTATTCTTCCTCTTAAAAATCCTTCCCAGTTCTAGAGGAACCTTTGAAATGGGCACATGCTACCATCACTAAACAGGATCTCATGTTATTCTCCTTTTATACAGTTTTGCAATAAACACACATTTCCTTTCAGACATGTCCGGTTAGTATTGATCACAGAAAGAGATTTAATAAAATGGACAAACGCCAAAAGCTGATCACCAGAGTGTGCCTTGAAGGATAATTCTGGCACTGCTGCCACACATTTCCACTAGAAAACACCCTCGCCGTTTTAAAAAATGATTGTCAAAATGCAAGGTACTGACAAAAACAGAATAAAAGTTAGTGAGGAAAAAAAAAGCAAGTATTCAATGAACAAAAATCCAGCTTCTGTTGCAGACACAGCCTTGGGCTTCACCATTTTAAAATTGCCTCATTATGCTACAGGGGGGCTTTAATATTCATAAATCATAATCATAAACTCATCCAAGTATACTGGATCAGTGCTGCCCACATTCCATCAAAATTAAAAACTACTTGACCCCTGAAACGTTTTATTATGCTGTGCATTTAACAGCCAGAGGCATCACAAAGAACAGACAGACTCGAGATAAACTAGGGGGAAATTTGGGGAATCTGGGAAAAGCCTTCACACATCCCAGCCTTGGGTGTCCATTTTCTGAACCTGCTTCTTTGATAAAAGGATTGAAAGGAGACAAAACCCATAGGGTGAAATTTAGCAAGGGGCACATACTCTTTTAACCGTAGACCATTACAGAGCCTCGCAAAAATATTTATCAAAAATGTCATTGGGATGTGGAGATAACTACAGTTTCCTGTAAAGTAAATCCATTTGGAAACACCACGCCATTACCTACGGGGTGAGGAATAGAACTTGAGCTCGCATCTAACACGTTGCCCACCAAATCAGAATATGTGGTCACTGCTTGTGTGCAGTTATGCATGCATCTGTGGACATTGTACCATATGCTCCAGGTCAATCCAACACCCTGGGACATTCATTTTAGATTCTTAGGCCGGGAAAGCGAAGGACTGACAGACAGCTCAATGTCTTTAAAAGAACACGAGAAAGTGCAAATCTTAAACAAAAGGCAGAAATGTGCATATAGGCTTCAAAGTAGCCTCACTTAGCTTAGAAGCTTGATAATGGACACTGCAGTACATCATTTAAGTGCTGCATGCCTGTTTTCTAAGTACTTTATGCCTCTCATTGAGAGCTATTATATTATAACTGATATCTCTTCAACGTACTTATGATGTAAATGTAGAAAGCATGGTGATGTTAGTGGATGCATCTGCTGCCTCACAACTCCTGGTCTGGGCAGTGTGTGTGTGTGTGTGTGTGTGTGTGTGTGTGAATCCTGCATGTTCTCTCCATGTCCGAGTCTGATTTTCTTTGGGTACTCTAGTTTTTCTCCAACTTATTTTAAATATTAGGTTACTGAACAGCTAGATAGATAGATAGATAGATAGATAGATAGATAGATAGATAGATAG
>JANRMT010062838.1:10199513-10223444 GCA_026402145.1 Polypterus bichir lapradei | reverse complement strand
ATAGATAGATAGATAGATAGATAGATAGATAGATAGATAGATAGATAGAGTTTATTTGTCCTCGGTGGAAATTTGGCTTTTTACAGAATCTCTTTAAATGAATTAATGTATAAATTGATAAATACACACAAACACAAACACACACTATATGGTCTGAATATACACCAGAATGACTAAAAAGGAAGAAAATCTCAAAGATAAAAAAAAACCTTGTGACTTGATGGTCCCAGTCACACACCTGACTAGGTTAATGTGAGAATGTGATTAACTTCATGTCCAGTGTGGACCCCTGTGCTGCCAGAAAAGGCTTTAGCTCCAATGACCCTGAAATGGACTATGTAGGTTTGATAATGGATGGACAGATGCTGTAAAAGGTATATGCATAAAACTCTAAAACCATGACCATAAGAAACATCCATCAAATGAACTACACATAGTGTAAGTGTGTGTGACTCTATCCCTTAGAGAACCTGGCCAAATTAACGTCTTCATTAATGACCCTTCTCTGGTCTGTTTCTCTTCTCCATTTCCAGCTGTGGCACTTGATGCCACTACTCTATTGCCAAGTTGGCCACTGGAAACCAGAAATACTGGGGAGCCTTGGAATGCACAGATGGTAGGATTTTGCCATTTTATTAGACTGCCCAGTATAAACTTATATAAAACTGCACACTGCCAGGATGGGGTGGTAGGCCAGTTGGGTGAAGTCTCCATGCCTGTGACTGACTTTGTCGGTTATAGTGGATATTATTAATTTTCTTCAGGTAACCTACTAAGTTCTTTTCCTCTCCTTGTTCTCAGCTGGTCATAGCTGAATGATAATGGTGATAGACAAATACTGTTAAGACCGAGTTGTCTTAATTAATATAAAAATGACTCTTTTGCTGTGTTCTTTTTAAGCTAATCTGTGGTTTTATGTGTTCACCTTATGTAATTTGTTTTATACCTGTAAACATGTTACAGCATCTAAGCCTGCACCCAATGCAGACGGTCTGCACAAACATAGTCTTCATTCACAATCAAGAGATTATTCCATTCCAGCCACTTTTCAATCAGGGTTTTCAACCAGAGGCCTGTAGGCCACATCCAGCCCACAAAGTTACAACTCCAAGCCTGTGATGCCTGGCTTCAGTGCCACAGCTGGCAGCATTCATCGAGTATTTTATTTGCCTTTTTATTTACACTGTTCAGAACTTGCTTTCCATATTTGGTGCCACCTCACCACAGTGACTGTGAGGGCACGAGGCTTGCACGTGCCCACCCTTTAATCACGCGCACGCAGGGTCTCCGCTGTGCTCAGTGTGTGACGTTGCAGCAATCAGTGTTTAAAATGGGCAGATCTGCACCAGGTGAGTCGTCAGCTTTTTATCTTACGCTTTCTTGGAACAGCTTGACACCATTTCTGTGGGCTTCCAGAAGGGTAATTGTTTTGTTTTCTTGTTTGCTCCTTCAGCTTGATACTTGCTTACCTTTTACCTCACCTTCTTTTTTCTCTTTCCTTCTTACAATTTGCTTGTTTATTTTGTTTAGGTGGTGTTTTTGTCTGTTCCTAGGAATACGTTAGTGTGAATGCTGTCTCGGACTGTGTACAGCTGGAGTGGTAGAGAAGGTCACTCGAGTCACTTACCTTTCCACTTGTGAAGCTGGTGTGCTCTTTGGCTCTCTCTGCCACTACAACAAATAAAGTACAGCAGCACAATGTTAATTTTCTTTGTGCCAGCTGAATCTTAACAATACTCCATTGTGGTTGTCCAGTTGCTCCCAACAATTATGGTGCATACAACATGTAGGACCACACAACAAGTGGGAGGCAGTCAAGGGGCTCAAATTGGGGTATTGACAAGCCAGACTGAGGGTTGGCGGTGGGCACTAATGCCTCTTCTTCTTTCCTCAAAGACATTCAAAAGAGAAAAGCACCCAATTGCATCACTTCGGTCTCTGTTCCTGTCATCAATTCTGGCACCCACTGATGACCTCATTCCACTTCCTGTCCTCCCACTATAAAAGCAGTCAATGATCACAATTCCCTAGTCCAGTGTTTCCCAACCTCAGTCCTGGGGGCTCACCAGATTCCTGATAGCATTGATCTCATTTAATTAGCTGGGATTATTTTTCTTTTATTCAATATTCAGAAAAGCACAGCAGCATGATTTTTACATTTATAAGGCATTTAGAAATATTTCTGCTTTTGCTGTAGATTTAAATGCTTAACTCTCTTTTGTTGATTTCATTATATTTTTCCCTTTCTCTGTGCAGTTTTTCCCCTTTATTGTATCTTATTAATGACAATTAAAAATGAGCAGAGCAGACACGCTGGTAAACAACACAGAATAATCAAAGGCTGCAAGTACTTTAGCATCAGACCCACTAATCAGTAAATAATGGATTAATTAAACAATTAGAACACCTAGAAAAGTAGAATTAAAATCATATAACTGCTTGGTACATTTTAATATCTCTCTATTATAAAAAAAATCTTGGGGAGGCAGACTAGGGAGCCGTGACGTCCCGCAAGAGACACTTTAACTTGCTCCCAGCTCTTAAAACAATGACAAGCGACAAGCAAAACATGCAGCTCGCAGCAGATGACCTGACCACTTCTCCTTGCGTGTGTCCAGCCACCCTAACCCCCCACTCTTCACAATGCGAGCAGCAGAGACACAAAGTGGCAAAAAGGACAGCGGCTTTATAAGCTTTAAAATGATTGATGGGCAGCGCCCCCTTCACAATGCGAGTAGCGTTATACGTCCTGCGAGAAAGAGATTTAACCACGCCCGGGGCGTCACACGAGACAAGGAAGTGAGCCATCATTTAAAACAAGTCCACGGGCATCTAACCTAGCAGTTGTTGGATTGCTTTTGGCAGACACGCATCATGTGTGTCCCGCGAGAGACACTTTAACTTGCTCCCAGCTCTTAAAACAACGAACGAGCTGCAGAACAGGCAGCTCGCCAGCAGCAGAATTGACAGCAGATGATCCGACGACATCTCCTTAGCGTGCTTTCAGCCGCCCCCCTCTTTACAATGCGAACAGTGTTATATGTCCTGCGAGAAAGAGATGTAAGCACACCCAGGGCTGGAAATAAGGACAAGTATTGTTTTTACAAAAATTTTTACAGTAAAAGTGAAAATAATGCATATGTAACAATTCCCATGAGAATAACAATCTCTTTAAATTATATATCTGGTAAACCAAACATGGGGGTGGGCGAGCGAAGCGAGCAGGGGGCAAAGCCCCCTAGTATATATACAGGTATATATATATATATTTTTTTTTACTAAACTTAGTTTTCTAATTTCTATATTGTTCCCAAAACACATAACTTGGGAAATAACACATCACTTAATTAGCCCAGCAGTGCAATTAAAAACAGAAGCTGGTTGGAACAAAAACCTGCAGCCACAGGGGGGCTGCCACAGGACTGAGGTTGGGAAACACTGCTCTAGTCAATATGAGTTGTAGAGACTCAGTCTAGAGAGACTACTCTTTTTTTCTCTTGCATCACAATCCGGGTGGTTCCCCAAATTTTTATTTGGTTGTGACCGTTTCTTTCTATACCATATATTGCAGGAAGAATCTGAGATGGACATTTGTTACATTATGCTTTTTCAAAATACACAGACGTACCCCCTTTCCTCCACCGGCCTTCATCTGAAGTTTCCACTGCACTCTTGTTCCAAAGGCACCTTGGTGAACTGCTTATCCTGTGATTTGTTACGATATTTCCCAAGCTGCCCTAACGTTCAGAGAGGTGAACAGCCACAGCATCTCCTGACAGCAGTGTAACTTATCTTGTGTGTATAGGTGCCGTATGCTCAGAAATGACTTGTTATTATTATATATTATTGTTTTCACCTCACATGTATACTAAGGAACTTTTTTCAATTCCTGGCCCAGTCAAGGTCTGTGAATCTCTGCACATCCTCTTTGTGACTGTGTGGGTTTTTACTGTATATCCTTACACAACTCCCACTTAACTCTAAATTGTACGAGTGTATGTAACAGCAAGTGTGCAGCGTTCACCCAGAGACAGCTCCTGAATTGCATCTAGTATACATCTATTATAATTTTAGCTCCCTGCAAGTCTGTAATGGAAATGATTAACATTAAATGTAGTCTTCTCCTGAAGCACATACAACCTTAGTTTAGGGTTAGGGTTTTTTTTTTTACCTGCATTTGTATCACTCTTTAATTTAATATTGTTTTTTATCAGTATGGTGCTGCTGGAGTATGTGAATTTCCCCTTGGGATTAATAAACTATCTATCTATCAATCTATCTATCTAGTAATAGGACCCTAATAAAACCTAACCTGGATGATGAACAATGTGAAATAACATGGCAGCCCAAACAACAGCTAACAAGCAATAAAGTTATTGGTCTCTGACATGAACTGCAAACAGCAGCATTATGGCGACCACCTGTGTGTTGGGAGATTGGATCAAAGCAACAATCATCTCAGGTGCGGAGCACCCCATTTTTTAACACTATAAAATGTGCACATTAAAGCAGAGGGAATTAGCTTTTTATGCATACATAGAAGCAGACATTTGAATTTTTTCAACATTAAAGAAAGTACATCTGCTGCTTGCCAGTCATGGAATGAAATTAAGATGTATTTTTTTTTTATGGTTTTTAGGGCTTTAAGATTAAACTTTCCACTTTTAAAAATATACTGCCACGTTGGTTACAGTCATGACGCCCGCTGCCTGGGTTTATGAGGTCATCCCATTAAAAGGGCACACGAAGCTCCCCTCAAGGAAGTCAATGACTCTGGCAGGACACCAAGGGTCTGACACAAATAAACAAAAAGAAGTAAAACTGGATGGGAAGAAGTAACAATTTGCCAGCTACGTAAAAATAAATGAAGTGAAAAAAAATCTCCTGTTTAGCACACCTCCAGGAGGTGACGGCAATTTTATTCCCACAATCTACATTAGTTGCCAGTAGTCATCCTCAATGCTTCAAAACTTTAGGGACTAGCATTCAGCTCTTAACCCAACTACTTGTGAATTTTAAACATTTTTTCTGTGTCTGAGTGGCCTTCTCAAGGGATCCCAGTTTTCTCCCATATCCTAAAGATGTGTGGTGACCCAGTCTAATTGAGCATGTGCATGTGCGGGACCCCTGTCTCGTCCAGGACTTGGCTTGTACTTACCCTATGCATTGCTGGTGAAAGACTGTGATGTTAAGAAAAATAAAATTAAAAAAAAAAGTACTGCGAACAAAACCAAAAGGCTTCCATAGTTACACTGAGCAAAAAAAAAAAAAATCCAATTTCAGTATATTGCTAGTTAAAGTGTTAAAGGCCATTCTCGGTCTCGGTCTCGGTCTCGGTTTATACCAATGACTACTGGTGTATGAGTCAAAACAGAAGTGCATTACTTTTCTGGAAACAAAAAAGCTGCATTCCCTACAAACGTAATCATCTGATAAGACACTATCATGCTTCCTCTTTGGCCTCACCGGCCCCAGCCTGTCACCTCATAAAGGAAAAGCTCACCACAAGGGAATGCAAAATTCTTTTTACACACAACTTAGTGGTAATGTTCAGTTTTTCACTTTGGAATCATTCCAGAGGCAGATCTAATTCCACCTTTCCGTACACTCAGGTGAACATGCATGTCAATACACTGGGGATGAGCCCAACGCTTGTCTTAAAGTGGGATTAGATGAAGTTGTCTACAGGCAGTAAAAATCGATAAGTAGGTATGGTAGAGCAAGAAGATGAGATTTGTGGTGAAAGGGGTGAGAGGTGTAGTCTGTGTTTTTCTATAACCGCTAAGAGAGCCTGAGTTTCAAAGAACACAACCTGCAGACAGAAACCTTTTGACATTCTGCTGTGGAGCAGGCTGTGGTCAATTGTCTGATTTTTTTTAAGCTCAGGATGTTCACCACTATCTAATTCACCAAAGGTTTCGTAATTAAAAATCTACTCTAATATGCACAAAAATATAAGTTATACTGTACTTTCCCTATTATATATATATATATATATATATAAATAAATATGTATATAAACGTATATAAATATATATATATATATAGTGGAGACTGGTCTGGACAGAGACAGGTGGACATGTTCATGTCACCCAACACACGTTTATTGTACATTATTTACAAGTGCCACACAACCCAAAAGTCCCCAAAGTCCTGGCCAATACAAAATGCCTCACTTTCTCTTCAGGCCACCTCCTTGCTTCCTCCAGAGACCTCGTCCTCTTCCACCCGACTCTAGCCATTGTCTGAAGGGAGGTGGCCCCTTTTATAAGCCCCCGGATGTGCTCCAGGTGTGATCCGGCAACCTCCCACCAACACACCCCAGTGCTCTTCTTCCCCCCAGCACTTTGGCGGAAGTGCTGAGGTCCAGGGTCTCCAAGGCATTGGGGCACCCCCTGGCCCCCAAAGGTACCAGGGTGGTCGCCCCCACATGGTCTGGGGAAGGCGCAAGCCCTCCTTCAGTCCTCCTGAGTGTCCTGGCCGAGTCACCACCCCAGCCACCTCTGACAGTGCCCCACCACCAGCAAAGACACGTCGGTCGGTCGGTCCCCGAAGCGGGTCCTACTGCCCACCCAGGATCCGGTCCTGCAACACACACAGAAACAGGGGCAGAGACACTGCCTGGACACTACCACCTGGTGTCCTCTAGTGCTTCGCACAGGCAACGCTCCCCCCTCCTACCGGCACCCCCTCCAAGGTTTCTGTGCCCCTTTGGGTTGAGTCACTCGCCCCTCAGTAGCCTCCGCCAGATGTGGCAGCACCCCCTCGCCAGCGAAGAGTCCTCTGGTCAAACGGCCTGTGTGATGAGGGCAGGTCCCCAACGAAGAGGGTCCTTCTGCTTGTCCATGGTCCGGTCCTGCAACATACAGAAACAAGGGGGCAGAGCCACTGCCTGGACACCCTCTCCTGGTGTCCCTTTGTGCCGCACACTGGCAGCGCTCCCCCCTCCGACCGGCACCCCGCAACTTGCCTTTTCGGCACCCCCTCCGCGGCTTCCGTGTCCCTCCTGTTGTCCCAACAGACAGGACCGCCTACATTCCTGTTCTCTTCGCTGGCTTTATGGGTTCCCTCTGCCCCCGCAGAGGGTGGTCAGCAACCGGATGTGAGCTGCCTGCCTCACGTCCTCCCTTATCGGAGGAACCGGCGTTCTTCCCTCGATTCCTCCTTTTCCTCTTGGACGCCATGATGGTCTGGGTCTGTGCTTGGCAAATGCTCAGATCCAATCCCGTCTGCGTCCATACAGAGCGACGTGAGAGCGCAGCGGGCTCAGGGCACAGGGTGCTAGGACCCAGGGCACTCATCAGCCCTTGTCCTGCCAGCCCCTTCGATTGTCCTCCCCTTACCTTGCGCGCAGCACTCACTGCCGCGTCCACTGTTGGAGATCCCCCTACTTGGTTCCGTACACATGGTTCACGGGCCTTTTCAGCGGGACCTCCCTTATGCTGTATGGGGTCGGCTTCACTCACCGTCCCGGCCGGGTCGCCTCCCCAGCCACACCTCTGACAATATATATATATATATATATATATATATATATATATATATAGGGTGGTGCAGATCTAATTATGTAGATCCAAATCGTCTGGATGACTTTGATTTATGCGAGGACGATTCCAGTTTGGTGCGAAGACGATTCTTCATGTCGTCAGTTCGCACACTTTTCGATGGTCCGGAATTAATACATACATACATATATATATTGTGAGAGCCAGCCCAACCACAGATAGACAGACACCGTTCTTAAGTCCACCACACACAGTTTATTTACACTATATACAAGTTCATAAAGTCCCACACAACAAACTGTGCTCCAGCACCGAACACCCTCTATCTCTCTGGCCTCTCAATGGTCCTTTTTGGGCCGCCTTCTATCCTCTCTCCGAAGCTTTGTCCTCTTCCTCCCGACTCTCGCTCCTCGACTGTTGGAAGGCGGCCCCTTTTATGCTCACCCGGATATGCTCCAGGTGCCCCTTGATGAACCTCCGCCGGCACTTCCTGGTGTGGCAGAAGTGCTGCATGAGCACCTGGAAGCACTCCGGGTGACCCTGGAATTCCTTCCACCAGCACTTCCTGGTGTGGCGGAAGTGCTGACTTCCAGGGCTCTAGGATCCAGCAGGTGCCCCGTGGCGGCTGCCACGGGCCCCTATAGGGTTGAGCTTCCCAGCTCGGTTCCCGTGACCCCCATAGCAACCAGGGCGGCTGACTTCTCGTGGCCCGAGGGACAATATATTCAGCTCTGCCAACGCGTTATTGAAACAGGACAAACTGCAAAAATTTATTTTAAAAAAAGTTTTGCCAAACATTGCCTACTGTATCTGATCGTGTTCAATTCTGATGGGAGACCGTCCACCATGTGGTGAGAAAAGCATGTGGCCGTGATATCTCTGCCAAGGTACCCTCGAAACATACGTAGCGCTGATCTCTCTCTCAAAAATGTCAAAAGTTACTCCATAACAATCTCTAGATGATAATGTCTGTTGAACAAACAGGTATTGCTAGCTAGCAGAGGTAAGGTGCGTTCCAACATGTGGTGAGAGACAGACTGACTCGAATGGAGGCTGGCGTGCAAATGACGAGGACCCTGCCTCCTCCCCTCGGCCAGCAGCCTCTCTCTCAGATTCCCGCAAATAAATTGGTTCCACAAGTGAACTATAATACTTAGCACAATGAGTCACAAAATGAACCGGAATGTTCAAGCAAATTATATAAAAAAAACCCAATCAATATCCGTTAAGTAGTTATCTCGTGAAAAGTGGACAGACACAAAGACAGATGGACAGGCAGAGGTTGGATTTTATATACATACATATTATATACACACATACACACACCATTGGTGTGGAAAACCAGGCAAAGGCAAAGCTGAAAAGTATTAGAGATCCTGTATTTCAGCTGTATAAGCTTCATCAGGTGGATCAAGGCTATTCAGCCACAATGTCGAGTTTCTAACCTGTTTTGATTCTGGTTTGTTAACTGGTTTTTACCTGTTTCTTGCCATCTGCATATAATGACCTAAGTGTTAACTACACCATGATAATACATATAGGGAAAGTGTTATGACAGTATTAGAATTTCAGTCTCAAATATTCAATAGATTTACATCATTTAAGCATCCCTTAAAAGAATTTGAAAACTTCTGGAATGAAATGTGTGTGTGTGTTTGTGTGTGTGTGTATGTATGTGTGTCAGGAAGTGAGCTTCTAGACACATTAACTCAAAATCAAGTCACTCAATTGAGCAGAACTTGGCACAGCTATTAACATTGTAAAATGCTATAAGCCTATTGATTTTGAGTAAAATTGCTCCTGTAGATTTTGTTGTATAAAGAATTTATCTTTGCATTTTTTTCACACAATGGCCAGCATTTTAGTGATCACAGCTTTTTATGGAAAAGTCACATGCTGGAAACATCTGATTTTTTTTTTTTTAAGATCAAGCCACTTTCTCCAATATTTTAAAATGTAAGTTTATGTGTTGGCGCAGCATGTGTACAAAATGTTCATTATGAGTCTGTTTTGAGCTCTTTGGTAAGACGGAGTTTGAGATGCAAGAGAAAGACATCCAAAGAATATGAGATTAAAGGAACAAAAAGGAGCAGGCGAAAGATGAAGACGGGTAGGGTTCAGAAATACCAGGAAAAGCACAAAAAAAAAAAAAAAAACGATCGTCAAAAGTAGGGACACTGAGCCAAAATTGAGATGAAAGAATACATAGCAAAAAAAAAGTTACATTATTGGCTTATTCTGTTTGATATAAGCTACTATATGTGTCTCTCCATCTTAGGCAGGCGGGCAGTAATGACAAAACGCTTTTTTTAACCACAACAATGAACAACATGGCCGCAGAAATCCAGCAAGTGACAGAAAATGGCAGCGACCACAGCAAAGCAAAAAACAAAATGGTGTCACCAGAATAACGTATCAAAAATCTTAACATTACTCGATGAAAATGGATCCCCGAGAGTCCGTAACTCAGATTCACATGTTGTTGTTTTCCTACTGTTACACACGTGCGCATAGGAAGCAGTCAATGGGCTTAACTAAGAGTGAAACACAGGGACGAGAGTTGATGAAGTGCACTAATATCTTTTCTCCCTCCTCTGCAGATCATCTGATGGAAAAACCACGTGGACCCTAAACAGGTCCTGCTTCTGCCTCCTGACCACACCCTCCTTCTGACGTCATCTTCGGCTATTCTCCATTGGATCCTCCTCTTCCTCATTGCTAGCTATAAAGACAACCACCTGTGTTTCCCTAACAGTCAATTTCTTGACTCAGTACCGAGACCACAATTCTTCAACAGCTCATTATAATTTCTAGGTAGATCCTGAAACCTTTTTCTTGTATATCTTGTGTTTCTTTTACACTTTGTAACTATGCCACAATTTACAGTAGGTAGAGAACAAGACTGAAAATGAAAACAACAGCCAACCCACCATCTTGCTAAGCACATTATGCTTCGTTTTGTAACAGACAGCAAATTAAATGAGCCGCTGTGAAAAGCTTCACACATACTATGAGAAATATAGGAAGCAAGGAAAACCGTCCCTATTCACACTAAAGCCTTTGTCACATTATGTAACTCTGAATGATCCAGAGATTTTCAGTGGTAGTTGACAATTACGTAACCTTAGCCAGACTGTGGTGCACCCGCCTGAAGACGATCTCCTACATACACAAGGACTGAGATCAACTACTCTGAGACAAGCTGGAATAAATCAAACAGGTACGATTTTCTAGTTAGTTGGAGGGGCGGACGGTGTATGTAGGAGAGTGGACAACTGATGAATGTACAATGCACAGAAAGCAGTGACAAGGAATAAATAAGATGTCTGTTTTAAAATTCACAGAAAGAAGATAAGCTTGTCTGTCTGATGTCTCGTGTTTTATATACTAAGAAACAAAGGAAAAAAGGGCAGAGAGTGCAGATGAAAGCACCATAGCTATTAACCCTTTCACACAGTGTTGGTCCAGCACCAGCTCTGTCAGGCAGCATGGGGGCTGTGGACCTCACAAACAGAAGAGAAGTTCATCTGTCTGATGTCTTGTATTTTACATACCGTAACAAACTGGAAAGAAGAAATAAAAGGTGGCGATTGCTGATGAACTCACTGCAGCTATTAATCCTGGCACCATAAGGCAACATGCTATTGGCTATCAGAAAAACGGAGCATGCTGGGAGATTGCCATTTAGTCAGTAAATGTGACGTGGGCTGCGATTTTCAGTCGTGTAATTTAATCTTGTGTACTAACGAGATTGGCGACTGTGGTAGGCAAAGTCACATATACACCACAATAGAACGTGGCGTAATGTGACATCGGCTTAAAAATAACGCAGAGGGCCAAAGAATAAAAACTTTCCAGGGTACAATGAGTTGGGGGGCTATAGCTGCTTGTACTCACTAGCATACACACAACTCTTAGCAATGAAATGTGGACGGTGAAGATCGAAGCAGATGTCCCCAATTTTTTTCAAGAGGAGCCACTCACAGCAAGGGGGATACGTTTCTTTTCCAAGGTTTACACTTTAAGAATTTAGACCTGATCCTGTTATACGTCTGAACACAGTTGCTCTCTTTTGTCCAGCGCAATGCAAGAAAGCAAAAAACAGCAGCAGCAGCAACAGAGGCCATCTCTGGTAGATTTCGCATACACCTCACTACAGACATTCTGTGCAAATGGACGTGGCATACTGGTCATCTGTTTTATTACTAACACTGCAATTGCGAGATAAAACCTTGCTGGCTCCTGCAGTTTTTGATGAACTTTATATAATAAGTCTGAGTGCCTCTAAGCAATGTGTAATGGCTTCATTGGATTAACTCCTAGCCAAAGTAATTGGAATTGTTTTTTGCCCTAAATTAATTGAGTGAGGAACCTTTTAAAAAATAGCTGAATCTTCCCAGACAAATACAAAATAAATTAACCTGCAATCTGAGGGCCTTCAGAAGCAACCAGAAGAAGCACACAAGAAGACAGCCATACCGGTGCCGGTGATTCACCACTCATAAAGCCTGATTAAAAAATAAGCATCAAAGAAAACTTTGCTACGCCCAAATCAGACATTTGGGAAAGGTGTCCGTGAACGGATTCTGAAGCTTGTTTCAAATTGCTAAAATATTCTGACTTTATTCACAGAAGACATCAAATTAATCTGTCGGGGCAGTGCTAACACCTAAAGCAGGGCCACAGAATGGTGAGAACCTGTTCTGTAATCACTGACATGAATTCAGAGGTGGCACAGTGGTTAGCACGACTGCTTTGCAGCCTCAGAGATCAGGCTCTCGGCCTGTGCGGCGTCTGCCCATCGTCCAAGTGGATGTGCTGTTCGTATTCCATTTTCTCCCCACGGCTCAGACACCTGCATGATTGTGAGCTTCTAACTATTGGCTTGGTATGAGCCACTTTGGAAACCCAAGAGAGGAATACTCATCACGATTTGGAACTGACCCCACAAAACCAGGGAGATGTGAAGGAGTAGCACCACTTCTGGATGTAAATCCATTCCAGATTCAGCAGAGATGTTGAGGTGAGTTTGATCTATACTAATAAAAGGCAAAGCCCTCACTGACTCACTGACTGACTGACTCACTCACTCACTCACTCATCACTAATTCTCCAACTTCCCGTGTAGGTAGAAGGCTGAAATTTGGCAGGCTCATTCCTTACAGCTTACTTACAAAAATTAAGCAGGTTTCATTTCGAAATTCTACATGTAACGGTCATAACGGTCGACAACATCCGCCATGTTAAAGTTTCTTATTCATGGCCCCATCTTCACGAAATTTGGTAGGCGGCTTCCCTGCGCCAACCGAAACCAATGTACATACTTATTTCGATGGTATGACGCCACTGTCGGCCGCCATATTGAACTTTCCAACGTCACTAATTCTCCAACTTCCCGTGTAGGTAGAAGGCTGAAATTTGGCAGGCTCATTCCTTACAGCTTACTTACAAAAGTTGAGCAGGTTTCATTTCGAAATTCTACACGTAACGGTCATAACGGTCGATAACGGTCGACAACGTCCGCCATGTTGAACTTTCTTATTTATGGCCCCATCTTCACAAAATTTGGTAGGCGGCTTCCCTGCGCTAACCGAAACCAATGTATGTACTTATTTCGGTGATATGATGCCACTGTCGGCTGCCATATTGAACTTTTCAACAGTCTTTGTTACTTATGGGCCCATCTTCGAGAAATTTGGTACGCGGGTTCCCAACGCTAACTGAATCCTACTTACGTACATATATACGTCTATAGCCTGCAGCTCGGTTGCCGTGTGAGGTGGCGTTGGCTGCCTGCCTATATAAGGCCGTCCGTCGCTCTGGTCTCTTCATTCCCTTCCTTGCTTTGCCACAGTATTCACGTCTCCCTGCTGATAACTGCAGTCTTTTTATTTATTCCACAGCTTCTCCGCTGTCTTATTGTTCGTTTATTACGATTATACATGTAGTTATATTATATTATATAATATAATTATATATATATATATATATGTAGTTATTGTGTAGGTATTTTAGACTTAGTTTAGGGCTGAACTGACAACATGGTATACAAAGAGATCCTTAACAAATAATTATTGGTATATTTTCCCTCAGTTTAAAAAGGTTTACTTTTCTTCTTAATAAACATTTTAAGGCAGTACTTCACTGCTGCGAAGCGCGAGTATTTTGCTAGTCTTGAATATAATGGCACAGGGATGAGTCAAAAGATAAAAAGTGAGAAGCAGGCTGACTAAAACAAATGCATTCCCTTGCTGCTTTGCTTGCCTGTAAACACAATAAATATAATTTCTGTGCAGAGGAATTAGATTTACATTACACATGCATTCTGCACTTTCACAATACAAATCTCAATACTTTTCACACGGCTTTCTTCGGCGGTAAAGTAGCACTTAAAGTGTATGTGTACTGTATATGGAAAGACTCCTTTCATTAATAAACACCAGTAAGGGTTACACCGAGTGAATTTGCGTTTTTGCTTTCCCAAAAGCTTCAGCTGGGTTGGCTATTTTGCTCTTTCTATTATACTTAAACAGAGTGGAGCTTCCCTACAATCCTGAGAGCCGCGTTTGATGCCAGGCCCAACTACTACCTGATTGCTCCTTCTCCCACACATCCCTGTTTCTTCCCACATTCCCAAGAAAAGGGGGAGGCAAACCTGAGCGAAAACCCTTACCCTAATCCACCTCTGCGATGAGGGGCAAATCGGAAAGTAAGATGTGCTTCCAGGTTCTTGTCTTGTACAAGGATAGCCTACTGCTCCCCTAAAAAAAAAAACCTGCACAGGAAAAAGTGGATCCAGAAAACGAATGGAAGGACATTGTATGTAACACCTTTTGATTATTAATATTGCAAAAGCATTTCAGGTTATTATAAATATTTCAGTCCAAACATGAAGCCCTTCAAGCAGATTTTATTTCAAGCCTTTCCCTTAGAATAAAAAACAAAAACAAACCGTATGAGCGTCTCATTCCAGTTCTCCAGGAAATTATACAAGAGTATCAGCCTGTATAAAAGTACTGTACACTGAGCACATTAGATCAAGTCTTGAGGAGAATCTTTATCTACTGAACTGTCTTATTTGAATGGATTCCGAAAAATAATGTGAAAATTCTACTCTTCTGGAAATGCTTCAGAATGTAAAGAGCAATGAAAAAGCAAAAATCTATCAAGAAGTAAACCCTGGATGGTAGACTAATTTAGATATCCCGACGAATGTAGCAGCACACCTGCGTTAAAGTGTATGTGGAGCATTAGTGTAAAAATAAAAATAAAAACAACTGGCCTCTTCTTCAAAGTCGTAGTGTACAAAACAAAAAAGTCAGACACACTGATCTATAAACTTTAAAACCCACCATTAACCCAGGGAGCAATCCTGATCAAGTCGTCTAGAATTGAATTAAATTCCATTTACCTAAGGGGACTTACAACATTTATGATACAATTGGTTACATTTCTTTTGGTTTTCCAACTGGAGAACATCCAGGCCAAGTGACTTGCTCAGGGTCACAAATTGGTGTCAGCAGTGGGATCTGAACCCACACCCTCAGGGTTTGAAGTCCAAAGTGTTAACCAGTACACCACGCTGCCTGCCTAACACCAGTGCACACCAGTTTCACCATGAACTATCCTTCTGGACCACAAAAAAAAAAACCCTTCATATTCAGAGGTCGCCCCAGTTCAAAGAAACGACATCGTGATCATCCATTTGATGGTGTACAAGTAATGTATTTTTACTAATCGTTTTTCAGTATCCTTCATTTACTGCAGAAAACACACATGTACAGCATATGCAGTCACGTATCACCCAATAAATCACCCATAACTTTGTTCTGATCTGCCGTGTGGAATACTCCGAATCTTCTTCAAGTGTTCTGACAAACGCTGCATGTCCTGAACTCCTCGTAGATGAACTGTCCTTCCCGTCCCACATTTAGCCACTCAGTTAAAAGTGAATTCTTACAAAACAGTGAGAACAAAGTCTGCCCTGACCCACGGAGAGGAAAACTTTTAAGAAGACGTGGCCTCTGAACCCCAAGTCCATGGAGATGGAATACACAATCTCTAACACTCATGTCAACTGAATCACCAACAACACATGAATATGTCTACCACTTCTCTGGTTGTGGGCTCCTGCTGAGCTTACTTACATACACCCCTAAATACTGATCTGGTTTTAACTGTTGCTTATGGGGTGTTGGGAGACTCAGCCAGCCACACAGAGCCAGTTTACTGTCACCCACTTAACATGTACATCTTTGGGATGTGTCCAGAAACCACAAACCGCACACTACTGATAAATATTTTGAAATGATTAAATATGCATTTGTGGAAACTTGCTGGGATTTCAACATGACAGAATATAAAAAACGGAATGGCAAATAGTTCTTTATCTTCCCTCCAAAATGTTTTCTGTAATTTTATTATTATTTTTTTTTTACTTTTTATATAGGTGGTGACAAGGGTGCGGTTACAGTTCTCCATACTACCAAATAAAAGAAATGTGAGTCTTTATCGAAAGGCACATCAGTTGGAAGAACGGGTGTGAGACACTCTGACAAATGACAGGCGCACCTCGACATGCCTCAAATGAGATCACTTTAAAGTAGATGGGAGGTAGAAACATTGCGTCAATACAACAAAGTATAACAAATGGCCAGAAAAAGCCTCGATGAGACTATGAAGAATGAGAAGTTGTCTGTAACACAAGGTCATAAGTTGTGAATGAGATGCGCGAGGAATGAATGAATGACACATGCGTTTTGTCTTTTTTTTTTTCAATTCTCTGAATTCTAGCAGGATGCGATGGTGGGAGTGAGGGAAGCAAAGGAAGAGCTGAAAGAGAGACAGAGAGAATACTTACGACCCCCGTGTTAATTTGTTCAGCGGTAAGTGACGGCGCCGCGAAAGTCTTGGACAAGAAGCAGTAAAGGACAAGGACCACAATCATTGCCAAGGAAATATTCCACGAACCCAAAGAGATCCACTTCCCAAAGATCAAAACCAACATCCGCCCGACTCGGAGTGCTGCATGTAGGTGAGAGCGAAGGAGCGGGGAAGCGAACGGTCGAAAGACGAAGAAAAGGGTGGACGTGAGAAAGAAAGAAGAAAGTGCGCCCCGGCTCTCTAGCTGCACCGATCGTGCATTTTAAAAGTCATAATCCTTTGAAGTATGGGGGCTGGCCAGCTGGCAGGGTGAGTAGGGCACAACTGCAATTATATTTCCAACTGCCACTGGGCAAGCCGGCCAGTTGTAAAGCATTAAATAGGACAACACATGTTACGCATCTCCATCATGTAAAAAAAAAAGAAAAAATCAGGAAAAAAGCGGATTGCATTCATCTGACAAAATCCCAGGTGCACACTTTTTTTATGATTTCCCTGTTGCACGCCTATATTTGGATTCAAACAAAAAAGTAGAGGCACAATCCATCGGACTCCCACAGCGCCCGCTGTTTGTTCGCTTCAAGTTGATCGGCGGCGGACTCCGCGATCGCGCAGCGGCGAGCCCAACGAGGCAGGAGACTCGAGTGTAGCGAAGCGCCGGGAACTCGCCGATTTACTCAGAGAGAGAGAGAGAGAGAGAGAGAGAGAGAGAGAGAGGGAGAGATGCGGTGGGAGGAGAAACGGCTATCAGTCCACTTAGAAACAGAGCCTGCTGTGTTAATCAAGCGTGCTAGTCTGCGCCACCTACATTCAGGATCTATGCGAGACAAAATAAAAAATACAAAAATCCCACAGCTCCTCTCTGTAGTGATTTTCTTTCGACCCCATCACCTTTCAGTCTCACGCAAAGACGCAACGCGTGACAGTAACAGTCTAGCGTTAGTTCGCCCGTCCGTCCCCCGTTATCATACTTTGACTTTTTTTTTCATTTCCTATTTCCATACATTATGTTGTCTTAGGCAGGGCTGAAGATGCTACACGAATACCCTTCCCTGGATGGGACGCAGGTCCTTCGAGCACAGTCGTACCCAATGGGCTCATTTTGTCACTTCAATCTGACGCGAAGCGCCGTATTTCGGCTGCGTAAAGATTTCGGACTACCCCAAAAGAAATCCACCAAATACAATGTAAATTCAACAGAAAATGTTTGTCCTGTCCGAAATTCAACAGAAAAATTGTGTCCTCTTCGATGTCAGTTCTTGTCGTGCATTTAATGCTACCAGGAAAGGAGAAATATTTCCGACAAAATAAAATAAATACGCAAATAAATCAAAATATTCAGAAATGTGACAATTAATACATAATAACATGAAACGTGAGTATTAATTATTAAATGTGTCACGTAATATATCATTTAATGCTTATTTCATTATGTATTTACTTATCTCTGAATTTCAGTGATTATTCATGAAATATGCCCTGCAATGAAAGTTAAGAGGGTGGGCTCAAGCACCTCCTGTTTCTTGACTGGTGCATCATCCCCGTTGAGTACCACACCTTTAAAGGTGTGGAATTCCACCCCAGACAGGAGACACGTGACCACCCCGTCCACTGGGTGGCAGCACCATCGACACTCTTAAAATTCAACGAGCCATAGTGGTTCTTCATGGCGATGCCACAGGGGAAGCATTTTTTGGCTTCCAAAAGACTCATCCACAGGACTTTTCCAGAAAGAACCTTTCATCTATTTAGATCTGTAACTGGCTCCATACTGTAAATAACCAGGACTGGATGGTAACAGATCTGCGAAATACCAATAAGTCGTGATATTAAAAGGACCCTTTGTGCATAAGATGACACTATAACAATAAGAGGTTTACTTAATCTGTTAGTGTTTTGCTAGGTAGGCTATCATGCATCAATGATTTTTTTTCTTCATATTAGGAAGGTTTTTCATAGCACAAAGAACCAACTTCATTGGTAAAGAACCCTTCCCAGAATAAAATGCTGCTTTAGCAAGCAATAGTTCTACGAGGAACCACACGACCCAGTAAAGAATCATAAAATACGAGGGACGTTCAAAAAGTTTCCATACTTTTTTTTTTTTTTTAACTCTTTTTATTACGATTTTCAACAACAAATTACATCACTTTTCTACACAGTCATCTTCATTTGCAATGCAATTTTCCCAGCGCTGTACCAACTTTTTAATTACTACTCCTCCCGCCTTCACCGTTTCCAACGAAAATATAAAAGTGCGGAAACTTTTTGAATGTCCCTCGTACCATTAAAGAACTATTATTTTTAGGAATGCGCTTACAGTGCCACAGCACTATATGTTACCACAGGACTACACCTGCACTTTTATGATGGATGACAAGGCTATGGGATAGTGTGGTTAGCATACAGTATAGCTAGATAAGATGGGGGTAACTTAAGGTTAGGGGCTAGTGCCGTTAGGGTTATGGGTTACTTAGTTTGATTAGCACGTACTATAGACATTCAGTGACATCTCATCTGTTAGCAACTTCTGGCATAGATCTGCAGTGACATACTGTACTGCGGCTCTCCTGAAAGGTGTTGAAGGCCATTGTAGACAGGAAACACGTGACCTCCATGCTGCACATCGCCATGTTCGGCGATATACCCAGCTACACAATGGTTAGGATTAGGGTTGTGGGAGGGTTATCTCACTTTATTAAGTGTCACAAACGAGCTTGCGGTGGACATGACTTGACCTAGGAGTCCTGTGGCTCATGCAGATGTTCAGAGTTATGACTAGGCACGTTGGATATGAATGCTATCAAAGGCTGCCCAGAACTACAATGAGGAGCAGCTACTTTAATTCAAGAAATTCATCATTAGCAGTCTACATCGGAAGTGTCTGCTGTAAATGTGGCACTTGATGGCTAAAGGTTTATGTCCCCTCTGCCGACGATTCACCAATCAATAGCCCGTCCTCTAAAACTCTGAGTGAAAGTGACCATTCTCGTTTCAGAGCTTATTTCATATTGCATGTGGTGTCACCGAAATAAATTAATCAAAAAAGAAATAAATACATAAAGAAATAAGCCACAAAAATCTATTTCAAGACACATTTAATTATTTATACTCATATTTCAAGTTATTATTTATTTATTGTCTCATTTCACCGTACTTTAGGTAATTAATTGATTAAATTTATATAACACTTTTCCAGCCTACTCATAGCACTTTACACAGACAACAGGGAACCACTTCAACCTCCACCAGTGGGTAGGCATCCACCAGGATGATGTGACAGCAGCCAAGCTTGTGCCCGTACGCTCACTATACTTTAGCTATTAGGTGGTGAAGGGGTATGAGAGACAAGTTAGCCAATAAGGGACATGGGACTTCAATGGATGAGGCCATGATGGGCAATTTATCCTGGACATCAAGGCCTCCTCCAACTCTAATCACTCTTTTATGACCATAAAAATTTAGGACTTCAGTTTCACATCTCACCCAAAGGACACCGCCAGTTTTTACAGCACAGTGTCACCGTCACTGCACTGGGGCACAGACCACGGGGTAGGCACCTCCTTGCTAGCCTCACCAACACAAGTCTTCCAGCAGCAGCCTGGCTGGTCTCCCCCTCCAAGTACTGGCAGGACCCAACTACAGTTGGAAGACCTGTTCTGAAGTGCAGGGGCAATGGCTACTTGCACATTTCTTTATTCATTTTATTTTGTCTGAAATATTCCTCCATACTAGGTCATGATGAAACTATTATGGCAAAATGTGGTCAGCCAATGGATGAATGAATACATATGGTAAAAGAATTCATGACTCAAGCAAGCAGTACAGAGTCGGATTTGTGGCCGACACATACCATATAATAATTGGGTTTAACTCTAGAGCACATAGTATTTGGACAGGGTGGCACAGCGGTAAGCACTGCTGCCTCACAAGTCCAGATGGCAGGGCTCAAATACTAAACATCGTCGGTGTCTGTGTAGAGTTTCAATGTTCTCTTCATGTGTTTTATTGTGTAAGGTCCTATTGTGACCATGTTTTTGCCTTTTATACTCTTTATTGTGTAGACCTCAATAAAATGTCTAAAATCCCCAATGTCTGTCATCAGTACTTTAGCACTTCATCCCCCTTTCCCTTTTACATCTGTAACCTCAGGCAATTAAACAGAGTAAAGAGCCAGGCTGGAGTTAAGCAACACATTTAATGATGTATTATTGACAAAAATACCCAAAAATATTAAGGAAGCAGAATACTATGTGAGTATTAGCAAACCATACCTGTACAGCATAAGTAGCAGTAAGTCTTGCGTCCTAAGGCGGCTCTCAGCTTGATTTGCTACCACGTGGCCTTTAAATGGAGTACTGAAACTGGCAACATGCCTGTCTCAAAATGGCTGCCAAGATAAAGTTGTTCATTATGGTCTTCTCTTCAGAGAGAGAGGTAAAGGCAGGGTGACCAACAGTGTGTATACCATTCTTACACAAAACACGAAGAAATGGGGCATTATAATATAGAATGGCCTCCAATTCAAAACCAATCATTAACAACCATACTTTAGACCAACAGACTACAGGTGCAACTCATCCCCCAGTTCCTTTGTTTAGTCAGTTTATGGCCTTCCTGTGGTGGACGGCTTATAGCTCAAGGTCCAAACACAGTCACTCTTGCCAAACTGGTCTGATTCTCAGTTCTCCTCACCATACATTCCTCGTCCTGAGTCTGTCCTAAAGTCTGGGGGTACGGTTAGGTAAACATCAACACATTACCGTTCTCCTCAATGAAGTAAAACACTAATATTACACTTGCTTTGTCTGGTTTACCAATAAAGACATGCACAATACTGATCAACATTATATGCTAGAAGTCAGCCCACCACACCATGGCAGCGGTATTTTGTTTGCATTATCTGGTTTGCATTCAAAACAAGGAACCATGAGGTCAGTTTGGGCATCATGCACCGGTACAGCGCGTTGAGATGCAAACCACACGACAAAACAGCTCGGGATCCCGGTTGACAACCCCCCAGGCAGACATGCGGTCCAGTCCCACCCTTCGGAAATTACCATCTATCTGTGACAGCCAGGTGTTACTTGGGTGTCCCCTTGGCCTGGTCCAGCCACTCAGGTCCTCAACAATGAGGGTCACCCTCGGGGAATCACGCCACATGACCATAGTGCCGTAACTGATGCTCCCTGACAATGCAGGTAATGTGCCTCATTCAGGACTCCATGAGCAACCACTCGTTCAACACAAAGTCAAACCAGAAGTACCCAAGGATTCTCCAAAGAGACACAGTGAGGTCATTTGTCAAATTAGACATTACAAATTCACAATGACCTAACCTCCACTTTTTTTTTTTAACTGAGGACTATGTCTTCCTCTCTTTTTTACTTTAGCATGAGTGCTTCCACATGCTAATAACCCTTTTAAACACAGACAGGTCAGCTAATTTGTGTTTAGCTTCGTGATGTTATATCAAAATATCCCAAAACAGTAAAGCCACATTATCCAGTTGATATTCTTGAATTTTTTTCCTCATTAACCATCCAGGCTGACGCATTTCTGCTTTTCATCCCACCTCTAAAGGACCTGCAGGATACGTTAATTGGAGAATACAGATTCCTCCGCTTTCATCCATTTTGTTGTGACGGGTTCACATCTCTTGCGGTGTTTGCTGCTGCCTCTTTGCAGCTCCCTCTGAGTGCAGGCCGGACGAGCAGGATAGGCAATGGAAGGTCGAACATTTTAAAATACACGTAAACTGTATTAAAAGGCAACACATATTCTCCGATATAATGCGACACAGAGATCATCTAATATTAAAAGTAAAAAAAAGGAGCCTTCAAAAAGAAGTATATAGTAGCTTTCAAAAGAGCTGTTGAAGAAAAGCACCTGGCTGGCACCAACAGAAACACTCCGACAGTTATTTCATTAAATGAGCCAATGCTAGAAGCTGCAAACTTCTTGAACAAGATTAATTGTACTAGTCATTGTTTAGGGGTAAAGCCATATTCATTGCTGTGTTCTACAGCATTTTATTACCAAAAACAAATGGAAGTGTCACTGACTACAACATCTGTACACCCACACACACTTTTAAAACTTGAAAAGTTATCACACTTCTTTAATTAGTCTGTTTCTCTATGAGTCACGTCTATGCACCAGATCTTTTTCCCCGTGTCTCTCTGGCACGTCACATAATTATCACCAGTACTTAAACGTTGACATGACAAAGAAATGCAGGAAAGCCACAGGAGGAGATCAAGATGGGCAGTGGTGCAAATGAGTATGGATGAGTGTTTGATACTCTCACATCGGCCACTATACCTGTGTGCTAACAGTGACCTCTGCATATCTACTGCTGGGAATGTCTTGATTACCGCAATCGTTATGGAAGGAGCCTGATAGAGGTCTTCATGGATTGCCAGTTGGTCCTTTGAACCGTAAGCCATTGACGTATGCCGATGGAACTTCATGCTCAGCTCACACAATAGGATTTGGCCAATTGCATCTAATCTGGAATTGGGATCAAAGCAGTCAGGGCAATAGTGAATTGGTGTTGGGTCAGCCTTCAGCCTTACATTTTGATTGCTTCTAGAAGATGATGACCACCAGATTTGACTGTTAACAGTATACAGACAACTGCACATTCCAAATAATAAATAAATAATAGCTCCTGTCGGCACTTCCTGTAATACTGTTTTGTCTTTATTGCAATATGGAGGCAGATAGTCTTAGATGAGGCCTCACATATGATGAGTATGATCTCTATTGATTTGTATTTGATGCATCATTCTATGTAACCTACCATCCATTTTGTCTTTTTTAATCAAATCTGTACATTTTCTAGAAATGAACATAATATGCACTTTCAAGATTTGAAACCCTTAATCTGTAGTTATCTATATCTATATATTAATATATACAGTATATTGTCTTAGATGGCTGGGGGGGGCGACCCGGCCTGAATGCCCAGGAGGACCGGAGGAGGGTTCACGTCTTTTCCAGACCATGTGGGGGTGACCGCTCTGGTGCCTATGGGGACCACAGGTACAGAGCTTTGAAGCTCAACCCTGTAGGGGCCCGTGGTCACCACCTGGGGGCGCCCCAATACCTGTGGAGCCCTGGACCTCAGCACGTCCACCACACCCGGAATTGCTGGGGGGAAGAGGAGCAGGGACACCCGGAGTGCTTCCGGAGATGCAGCCGGCACTTCCGCTACACTGGAGAGTGCCAGTGGAAGATTGCCGGGAAGCACCTGGAGCCCATCCGGGTGGTTATAAAATGGGCCGCCGCCCTTCATAGGATGACTTGAGTGGGGTGGAAGAGGACGAAGTCTCTGGAGGAGGCAAGGAGGTGGCCTGAAGAGAAAGTGAGGCATTTTGTGTTGGCCAGGACTTTGGGGACTTTTGGGGTTGTGTGGCACTTGTAAATATGTTTAATAAACATGTGTTGGGTGACATTGACGTGTCCGCCTGTCTGTGTCTGGGCCGGTCTCCACAATATATATATATATATATATATATATATATATATATATATATAT
>JANRMT010062838.1:10141259-10199413 GCA_026402145.1 Polypterus bichir lapradei | reverse complement strand
ATATATATATATATATATATATATATATATATATATATAATGAAAACATGCCTGCCATCCAACATCAGTGCCCTGGCATAATGTCATCTGGCATCCACAAGACGGCTGCAATGGCCGATGAACAAAGGCAACAAGAAGCACAAAGAAAGAGGGATGTGAGGGCTAGCATATCAGGTGAACAGAGGTGCCCAAATGTATGACATGATCAAAACAGACAACACTGGAACATTGTGCCCGTTTTAATAAACAGCCATTTCACTATGCTAGTATCTAATATGTTTTATTTGTTTTTGTAATACTTTTAATTTATCAATCAAATATATTACCATCTTGGAATTCTGTCCTGGTCCTCCTGCAATTATTTTCCTGATTTTACTGTGACCACCACTCTGCCTACTTTAGCATCATCTGCAAACTTAAACCAGCATCTTAGGTACAATACATTCTTATCTGGATCATTTATATTGTAACCACAAGGGGGCGCCAGAGATCCCCAAAGCACAATACAGCAGACGTTAATGTTGTAAGATAAAGATTTATTAACACCAAGCACCTTTACCCAATCCTCTCTGCAATAATCAGCCACAATAATACAATAAATGAACAACAAAGCACAGTTCTTCCTCCTTCTCTCCCCACTGAGTGTTACCCACTGCCTCCAGACTTTGACTCGACCATGTGTGGCAGTAGGCTCCTTTTTAAGCCGGTGTCATGCTGTAGCTTCCTAGAAGCACTTCTGGGCTTGACAGCACCCTCTCTCGATCCTGCGGGACCCCAACAGGGCTGCACTTTCACACTCCATCTCCCAAGCACCCCGTGGGTGTCCTGATTGGGTTCCCATATGAGGACCACTGCCATCTGGTGTATGGGAAATGGAACCACTCCAAATCATCGGCTTTTCTCAGTCCGTCCATTATATAATGCCGGCCAGACACACTGTGTGCTTTGGGTATTTGATCTAGTCTGACACCCATCCACACACTACACTCTATGCCTTGAACTCCAACGTCTTTTAGTTTGATCACTTATCAAAAGCTTTAAAATAAACACAAATAATATCATACACACTGCTCCGATCAAATGGATTTGGTGCTCCCTAATGAAGCTGTGGTGCATTTGTTGAAACACATCTTCCTTTGTATAAACTCACGTTAACTCTCCCAATACCAACTGTTCCGATAATTAGCTTTTGTGCAATACTATACATAAGACATGTGTGGTAAACCGGTACTTAAAAAGTACCTAAAAACCTCACCAGGATTTCTTTAATTTCATCACGAAAAGGAAATGCTAGTGATAAAGTATCTTGGGCTCAGTTATTTATTATTATGATAAGGGGGGCACCTGCTCTTCAGTCAGGGGCACATCTACTATGAAACTAATGAAGCTTAAGCTTCAGGGGCCCTAATCCCAGAAAGGGTCTTTTAGTCCATGTTGCGTACAAATTTGGGATGTCTACCACATGAGAAACCCCTACATGTAGCGAATACATTTTTTTTTAAAAATTCGGTGATCTGTTATGAAAAAGATAATAGTGGTTACCCAGACCTAATTGCTGGGTAAGGCTTCAGGGAACCAAAATGTATCAATTTAATATATACAGCGCAAATCACTAAGGGGGACACACTGGAGACTCCAAAAGGGGAAAGCCCTCCTGTTAATGAATTACAGAGTGTGGTGTAGGACGGAGAAGAGTGACAGTGTGACATTGCCGACAGGCTAACGTGTTTGTGGTACGGAGTCCAAAAGCAAGTCAAAATTTTAGTACCCATTCAACTCTACCATACATCCATCCATCCATTATCCAACTGGCTATATCCCAACTACAGGTTCAGAGGGGTCTGCTGGAGTCAATCCCAGGCAACACAGGGCGCAAGGCAGGAAACAAACCCCAGGCAGGGCGCCAGCCCACCGCAGTCTACCATACATACTGTATAATATAGTAGTATTATATATAGAATATGCTGTAATATGCATATACTGTACACACAATATATATTCAGATACAGAAAATCAATATTAATGACTGAGTATGAGAGGGTTTCATGATTAGGCTGACCCAGGTGCCACACTCATGTTCTTTAAAATAAATCACATCAGGGCCATCACATCTTACGTTGTTTGATTTTCAGTCTTATTCCACTGAAACCAATCTCAGTACTAGCGAAACACAGATATTTCTGAAATACAGAAAACAATAGAAGGTCTGAGAAGGGAAAACGAGAAAGGCACATCTCCTTTGCAGTATCGAACACTAGCCTGCAGTATAATGTCCTGTCAGAGAGTGACACATGGACTGTCCAATCAGTGCTTGAGTCATTTAGGAGTTAAGAAGGCCGACTTGTATATGTGTGCATGTACCTGTTTGAATGGCGATCTCATTGAAAATTGTTAGCAGGAAACAAACAACTTACAGGCAGATTTAAAATACGCTGTCAATGAAAACCGGAGAAAATGTCACATCTTCACTCTCCCTTAGATATTTAAATGAAGAAAAAAATATATTAATTTGTAATCACAGTAAAGATAAAAGATTCACTTGATGAGGAACAAGATGACTTTAATAGCATGCAGAATTTAAAGAAATCAATACGGCTGGAGAGATATGAAACCTAACCTCCAGATGCAATCTATTGATGCCATAACAGATTTAGGACTCTTCTTCACACCTCACTGCTGAAAAGAATCACAGTTGAAGCCGAGATCACAGACAAAGATAGGCCTCGGTATTTCAAGTACATTCTACGCACATCCTGCAGAAATTATTTAAACCTGCTGTTGGATGTATTTATTAGACAAAATGGATTGATTCTGGTTATTTTCCAGTTTAAAAAGATCCACAGACATGTAATTAGAGTGATTTTACTCTTCTCTTTAAATTCATAGGAAAGTGGAAAAAAAAAGATTTTCAATATTTTCTTTTATCAGCCCAGAAGCAGCAATAATAAGTAAGTATACCATATCTGCTTTAAGGGGAAATAAAGAAATAAAGCCCTGAATAGTCTGGACATTTTGACAGTAGCACAGAAACGGCTGCTAGGTTTAAAATATATTGTTTTATATATGAGGAGAGCAGGCTTGAGGCCAGGAACCTTAGGACGCAGTTATGAATGTTGCTGCGAGCCAAATGGGATTCACAAGACGTCAAAGCAAAAGAGAGAAACAAAAGGTAGAAGCGAGCGAGAGAAATAAATACAGAGCCTAGATAAATCATTTGCACATTCATTTTGACTAAGAACGACTATATACTGTAGGTTTTCTTAATTCCATTCAGTTTTATGCTTTCCCTTTCCCACTAACAAGCCTGAGGTGTACATTTATAAATGTGAAGTAGTTAAATGGTGCACACTGTCCTCATTTATGGATATCTAGGTGCATGGTTTCATGGTAGGGCACTCTATTCTCTGTTATGGCTCCTTCACCCTGCTAGCTTTGCTTTCACAACTAAATACATCCAGAATCAGGACCCAATGACACCACCGGCATGAAGGGGCTTTAAATATCTTCCTAGCGTTACTGTTACTTCAGACCAAACCCCACGACAGGAGCAGCAGAACTGATCTCTCTCTAGAGGTCCCTGGCCAAATTACACCCCAGGGTGTTTAGCAGCCATTTAAGGGCCTTGATCAGGTGTCGCTGACTTCTCCTTAATAAAAGTCCCACACCCTGTAGTTAGGGGCAGGGTGCTATCCCATAGTGCTTAGCTGGGGTAGTGCTAACCCTTTGCCTAGCAATCTGGTACCAACACTCCCACATAGTGGCTCCATGCTACCACCTGGTGGACAGGAGGTTTTCAAACCTCATGCCAGCACTGCCTAGCCACACTGTGTTATTTTCTGGATTGTTGTTCCTTTGACAATCTATTCAGTGACCTCCTGTGTGCTTTGATTTGCTCACGTTAAGATTTTTTTTTTCACTTGAATTACATTTTTTTAGAATGGAATTGAAAAGTACATTGGAATGTGAGTTGCTTTCTGTGTAACTCTTCTGTATGGTTCCTTAAATTATAACGTTTCCAGCATGCTGCTCCTGGCTAAGACAGAACATCGTTTCAAACGTTACCACACCTTGCATCATCAACGTGACCACTTAAATCCGGCACGAATATTCATGATTTGGATAACACCACCAAACATAGTGCATATTTCCTTCTCAAATTTCTGACTTTCGATCTTACGGTTTTCTTTCTGAATTTGATTTCTTGTTTTGGTACCAAAACGTTTTGTCTTTAAGGCTCCGACTCATTTCTGGTTTTTGACGACGTGCTTCTCTTCTCGCCTTCAGGCAGAATTCTGTGGCTTACACAAGCAAAAGACTTCAGGCAGTATTGTGCATTATTTTTTGTTTTTATGGGTGGCAATCTGTTCCTTTTCAGTTGTCTCTTTGTGGATTATTATCATAAAAGTCACAGTCACGTTTTAACTTGGATTCCTCCCTGGCTTATGTTTTAATTTCTCTTCTGCTCATTTTAATGATTGTTCATTGCTTACAGTCATTTCCATTAATACTGTTCTCTTCATTTATTATTTACTTTCTATGTGTATAATTGTGTTCCTTGTGTTTTGTGGGTGAGTCCTTAGGAGGCGGGGCCACCCTTACGTCACTGCTATGGAACTGCCACCAGTTTTTACAGGCACATTGCCTTTAAAGACTTTGCAGTACATTGAACTCAGCAGGAGTTTTTCTACGTATTGCTGTTTTCCTTGGGAGTTCATTTTTTTTTGTGATACTTCCACCTTTGTTTTAGGATTCCTGCTTTTGGATTGTGGCTTGAACTTGGTTACCTTGGACTGGCTTTTAAGCAACTCGTTTTTGTGTTCTGCTAATGAAGACCTTATTTTATAGAGAATTTGGTGTTGAGAGGTTACTGTTTTCTCTCCCTGGTAAGGTATTTTTTGATGTTCGTGATATATTTTGGGGCATTTCTAATTATTCTGCCAGATCTCTTTGTTTGGGGCTCAGTAGGCCAAACAAAGCCTTCTAGTTTCTTAGGGTCAACCTTTTTTGGGATGAGACCTATATTTGGGCAGGTCAGTTAGGATTCTGTCCTATTTGCTGTGGGCATTTTTGAACACCTTTCCTATTTTTTTTTTTGCTTTTTTGTGGTAATTGAATCACCACAGATATGGTGATGACCTTAATCCTGAATGGAACAATTTTAAATTATCATATGTTTAAAAGGGAAAGAACACAGACGTGTTTAGGTAATTTTGCTACAATCACTAATCATGATGCCAGAGAGCGATGACTCTGTAGGTGCACACTAATGACCCTATAAATCCATAATGGTGATAAACAAAAGATTTCATTGGTGCTCAGAATAAATTAGCTCATAGACAGCACAGTTCAGCAGTTTTACCTACATTTACAAAAATCATTTCCATCTCTCCCTCTCACTTTCTGTTCTTCTCCAGACGGTTGCTTATGAAGGATGTGGAACGGCAAAGAGGAGGTGTTAACTCTCCCTTTCCATGTTTATCTACAACAATCTGCATAACAATATTGTATGAAAAAATTATAAAACTGAGAGACTACACAAACGCAATGCTTTTACCCTTACAGGGGCATTATTCTATGCATTAAACCTCATGTCTGAGTTGCATTTGAAATGTTTTTCTGTTCCACTGGATTCATTTATTTTGCAGTCTTTAAAATAAAATTAAAAAGCAGAAAAGGCCAGATTATCTTCGTGCTCGGCCTAACCTGTTTACCTTTATACTCCACAATCTAACACTCTTTTCATTTTAATTCAGTTCACATTATGACTTCAGCACCATCTCTTGGTCTGTTGTAAAATTACACACCCCTAGCCCTGAGTGCTCAGACACGCTTGCTTGTTTAATGCACGTGATCACTGCTATGTATCGAGACACACTCCATATGTGCACGGCTCTGATTCAGTTTTATGTGAAGTCCATAATGACATGAGCAATTTTAAAGCTTTTGCATACACAAACACTGGAACACAATTTCGTTAAGTTATTTTTAAATGAAATACCATCAGAAACAAGCGTGGAAAGTCAGAAAGTGACAAATATCTCAATTACTTGAAAGCAGTACAACAGCTATATTCAGAAAAAAAGCAATTCATGTTTTTCCCTTAAGGAAACTTCCACCAAAGTCAAAAACGCAATAATAGTGGTAAGTGAAACTTTATTCACAGTCAGCAGCTTTTCTTATTGATTTATTTTTTACTCTCATTAGGATCCCTTCCAAGAACCGGCCTGGTTGAAAAACCCAAAAGGTTTCTTCCATCATCTTCATCACAGAGCAGCACAATATGACTTTTTTCCCGAATCTTATTACTTTCACCTCTGCTTATCATGAATGATAATTTTCAGTTGTCTCTTGTCATTTTTGGGGGAGGAGTGAAAGATTTAGATTTGTCAAAAATTCCATTCTCCAGTTTTCGACGTATCACAACGTTTTAGCGTATCCTGATAACGAAAATGTTCATATCTCAATGATGGGTGTGTCTGTCTGTCACAGTTTCTTGAGGGTGGTTGGTCTACAGCTAAAACGGCTGGACGGAAAAATACTAAACTAGAAACTTAAGCCTGTTATGAGGTAATGATATGCTGATTAGTTTTTGAGCCAAATCGTGCAAGAGAAAGAGGCACTCTGTAATTCTGCAATTAATTAGAATTTCTACTTGTTGGTTGCTATCGTAATTACCTATTTTATGATCTGAAAGATCAGCATCAGAGCGGTAAATAATTACTGAAATGTTATAGATTACTTCTGGTTCCTATGGCACAAAGCCTACTGACGCTCACGTCTGAATGGTTTATTTCACTTATAGTTAATTTATTTTATCATTATGATGGTAACTGATTTTACTACAAGAACAGTCACTAACTAGAGATTTTCTTTTAACATGGACACTCTGTGTTTACCATGTAACTGCCATCTCTGTGATATGTGACACCATTATGAGACCACTATATAAGATGGTGGTGCAGTAAGTCTTTTCTGTTAGTTAATAAAAACAGCCTGGTTTGTCAGGACTTCTAATGTCATTTTTTAACCAAGATTATTGAATATAAGACAGGTTTTTCTCTCTCCTTCTGGTTTAGATCAGGGTTTCTTAAACTATGGGTCATGAGTTACTGTTGTATTTAATGGTATTGGGTCATGGATGGTTTGAGAAACGGGTGGCCATTGGTTGATAAAGCAACATTCACAATTCTCCAAGGGGGACACCAACTCCAGTTCTGACCATTGCCACAATTCTCCATGGGGAACTACAACCTTGATGATCGCCATGATGGTTTGGGTTGCCGTGGGTTGATAAAGTAACAACCATGGTCCTTCAAGAGGAGGGGAACTCAAACACACTAAAAAGTGCAAAATAGGGTCGTGACAAAAAAAGTTTAAGAAACCTTGGTTAAGACCATTTGCTTGTAGTTTTTTTTGCCAGTTCCACCATGACCTTTCCTTTGGTTTTTGGGTGTTTACACTCATTACACTATTTATTATTTCTTTATTTCAGAAAGAAAACAATTTCTAGTCAGCTTTGCTTATGCTATCTCCATAAATGAACTCTGCCTGAACAAATCTCACTATGGCACATTGTTCAACAAGGGGGCAATCCTGCAGCAGAGTGCCGATGTTCATTTAGTCTTGGCTTCAACTAGACTAACGGCAGAATGCTCTGTGTGTGTGCACGTGTTCAAACTACCCATAAGCCATCGCAAACATGTTGCATTGCGTCAGCTTCGATCTGTTGCAGTTACCACGTAACTTTCAAATTGCCTTTACTTTAGGATTTACCTTCACAATAATGAAATTAATTCAGTGAAACTACATGTGCAAAAAGTGCCAAAATGAAAGAAATTGAACCAGGAACGCCAAGAAGCTGCCATTCATGGCAGTTTCAAGATAAACATTTTTATTACAGTACTGCGGGGCATAGCACCCTACGGATTGTTCAGTTTATTGTACTGAATACTGGCTTTAATGATTTAATAATTTACAATTACTACATTTTAACTGTAATGTGGAAGCGCCCTGAGCCTACACTGCGTGAAGAACATTGGAATTGACTACAATTGTCCCCTTTGTAAACAAGTTTGGAAAAAGATCTTTTGTGCCAAACTATAAAGTAAACACAAGAAAAAAAAATCACGATGCAACAATTTATGACAAAAGCAAAAAGCAAAAGCAAAATCTTCATTTCTACAATTTTAAAAAGACCATGCCAATCTTTTTTACACAAACCACTGTTGCCTGGTCTATGAGTAGATCACATACCCTGAATCTGGCATCATTCATTCATCAATCATTTTATTTACTACTGTTCTATTCATTAAAGAAGTGTAGAAAGGTGAGAACCATCATGGCGGTACAGTGTCAGAAGAAGTCCATCACAGAGGACATTCACACACTATTACTCTTTAATTTAATATTGGGTTTTTTTTTTTTTGTATCAGTGTACTGCTGCTGGATTATGTGAATTTCCCCTTGGGATTAATAAAGTATCTATCTATCTATCTATCTATACTTCCTCTGATTGATAATGGGCCAATTTAGAGTTGCCACTTATTGTAAAATGCAAATCTACCGGTTGTTAGACAAAAGTCGGAATACATGAAAAAACCCAACTGGGTACAGGGAGAACACACATTGTGACCAAGTCAGGATTAGAAAGACAGCCATTGCTTGCCACCTGTTGTGGTGTGAAATTTTGTACGTAAGTTGATAAATATTTTGTATATGTTTATTTGTAATTTAGACAAAGCAATCTAATATTTGCATTACATTATTGATAAGAACAGCGTTGGTTTGATGGTTAAGAACCCTTCCCCCCTTTTAGGACTGAGTTTTTGTAATTTTACGACAGGGTTGGATGAAGTGCCTAAAACAAGTTTGGCAAGTGTTTCTTTGCAGGACTCTCTCAATCAACCCCCAGGAGAAAGCCAATCTACTGAGCTGGCAAACATCACCTGAGCAAATGGTTTTGGGGGGCAGGTCTGGAAGGTACTGTGTGCCTCATTGGTCTGAAGTATAGCTGTTTAGGATTGGTCTGAATCGGAGGCCATTCTGTAGCACGACGCCCTATTGGTGTAAGGGTTTGGACAAAGAATGCATAAATTCGGTTGCTGTACCCCTCCCTATCTCTCTTCCAAACATCGCCATGAAGAAGCATCTCTCTGTCACACCATTGCCATGAGGAGCACAACTCAGCAGCCATATTGAGACAGGCATGTGGCTTGTTCTGAAGAAAGCTGACCAAAAAAATGATTCCCATAACTAGAGAGACATTTAAAGTAACTACAAGTCTGTGTGCCACCTGAAGCTACACATCAACATTTATCAGGTTGTATGGTTGCCAATATTCAAATGTACTTTGCATATTGTTATTATTTATGAATATTACACTATGTAACACAATTTTTGTTCCTGGCTCTCAAGAGTTATATTTCAACTGCTTATGTCTAAAGCCTATGGAAAATGACTACATTCAGCACAAACTTTGATTTTATGACCACAGCCCAGAAAATTTCGTATTTATAGTGACAAAACAAGGGAATTTTTATCTTTTCGTTTATGCGGTCTGATAAAGAACAACACTTGCATGGTAAATAGACAAAGACAGTCAAAACCACTCAAAAAGGTTCAGAAATGAGTAGGTTTTCTAGATTTGCGACTGTACTGCAAATCGCTTTCTCGAAGAAGCCCCCAAATGTAGTCCCCCATCATGTTTTCGTTATACTGTCCTTGGTAACAACGTTCAAAGTCCAGTATATCCTGATGAAAGCGCTCGCCTTGCTCCTCTGAGTAAGCTCCCATGTTCTCCTTGAATTTGTCAAGATGAGCGTCAAGGATATGGACTTTGAGAGAAATTCTGTATCCCATTTTGGCGTAATTCTTTATGAAAATCCGAACCAACTGCACATAGTTTTCAGCCTTGTGATTACCCAGGAAGCCGTGAACCACTGCAACAAAACTGTTCCAAGCCGTTTTCTCCATCCTGTTCAGCAGCTTGGCGAATTGGTGGGTTCCACCATGCAGAAGTAGCAGTTGCTTGAGTGGTCAGTTGGTTGCCACCAAATTCGCGGGATAGCAAACTTCATGGCTCTCTTTTCTCTCTTGTACCAACCTTCAAGAGTTTTCTTGTAATATTCGCATGTGAAATGAGGTGCCCAGGGCTTATCTTGATCCCCGACAGGCATGCCGAAGTATGCCTTGTAGGCCTCGCACATTTTACGACATGCTTTCACGGAATACTTTCTCGCTCTTGTCTTTATAAATTGTCCACAGACGTAGCAAAATGCATCTGCTGGGTGCAAGCAACCTCTTGATGTCATCTAAATCAAATCAAACAAATAACATAAACCGAAATGTTGGTTCGAGTCACCTGTGCTTTTATACTTGTATGACTACTATCAGACAGTCCAAGAACGTTCTAGAAAGTCCTAAAAGTTTCTTGAAAGTTCTAGATAATTCTGGAAAATTTGAGAAACTCCTAGACAATTCTAACAGTTCAAGAATATAATAGAAGATTACTCAGTATTGAATGCGAATTGAGAATTTTCTCGAAAACAGACAAATTTCAAAATATCATTGTCCTGATCACAAAAGCAAAGTTTTTGTGGAACAACAGCTATTTTTTATTTTTTTTAGGCATAACGGGTTAGGAAAACACACTTTGTACCCAGGAACAAAATAAAAATTTGTTACATAGTGTTATCAATAATACATTATTTAAAGTGTAACTTAACTCCTGCTTGTCTTTTACTACACCTAATTGCCTGAGGTTATAAATGTAGAAGGGAAGGTGGAGAGAAGTTATATGGTACAATACCTTATAAACAGTGATAGGTCTATGAGATTTGAGGCATTCTAACAAAGGCTACACATTAATAATACAAAAGGGGAAAGGACTCTACCAAGACAAAACATCACCCTATCCAGGTTGTCATATATTAATGAAATACTTACAATATTCATTTTTGTTTTCAGTGTTTCCTGCACTATTCTCTTTGCTGTTCTTCTGTCCCTAATACCACTTACAACCAAATAGAAAGGAGAGTATAAATCAAAGTACGTAACCAATTTACATAAAGAACTTTCTTTAGCAGAGATCGAGTTTCTTAACTGTGCATAAAAACATTACAAAGTGACGTGACTTTGTTCGGACTGTTTAACTGTGTGAAGTGAAATCGATGAAAAGCAGTGCCCACACTGCAGCTGCCCTGTCCCACAGCGCGGAATACAGCACACCATGATAAATACCATTTAATGCTTAGTTAAAATTTGATGACATTCCCCCAAGACACATGAGAGGGAACAGAAATGAAACAACTCTGAAGTTGTGTGCTGGTAAAACACACAATTTTTCCCTCATGCGTGAGTGGCTTGTCAGCAAAGTTGATCACAGTATGTGGGGCTCTTTTTTTGGAGGCGAGGTGGGCCTCTCAGAGGTGATTATTCATGGGTAGCAAAGTGGAAAGTGAATATATGATGCAAGAAGAGCATATTGGGTAATGGATTCCCTATAGCACATACACGGACAGAAACAACATGCACAATTTTCAGAATGCCAGAGGACGACTGTGGCCTTCAGATATTTTAGATTTCATTCTAAGAGGGGGCACTTATTAATACTGTGATAGCTGGAGCCCAAGACCCAGCAGCTGTAGAATTTTTTTTTTAGAGGCATAACTTTAGGATTTTAGACTTGCTTATTTTTAAATAAAAAAATAAGAATGAGAATAAAATAAACACCTTGCCATTGGTCACAAGTGATAACCTGCACAAATCCATCAGTGCCTAAATGGCTCCAAGCACTCTACTGAGTGGCATCAGAAGAATCAGTAAAAGTCTCAATGCAGGCTACTGATAAGACATCTAACAAGCGGGACTGCTAACCTTCTGCTTCAAGTGATTCCCTTTCAGGGCAGGCTTATGCAGAAGCTTGCAATCTGGGTTTATTCCAGGAAGATTAAGTATAGTTTTCCAACTCCTTTTGACATGTTAACTGTTATTAAACCTTTTGTTTTGGTGTATCAGACAAAACTCAGCTTTTCACACACAAAGCCATCCTCACTCTTAAAACTATACAGTATGTAAGCACAAAAGCATCAAAAGGTAAAATATCTAGTCAGAACACTGTGGGCTTGCTCTTTTACCTGCAAAAAACACTGAAGCCTTCACTTGAGAACAACCATAAGCAGCAGTAATACCCACAATTTCACGTCAAAGAGAGATTTTCAGGATGTGCCCTGGAGCTTTTCAAATTTGATGGAGAAATATTGGCAGGCTAAGAAGGAAACAGTTCTGGAAATGGCTGCAGCACTTTGGTGAGGCCCATGAAGAAAGACTTTCAGATGACCTGAGAGAGGTTTAGATGACTCAGGAAGGCATAGGAGGACATCCCTCTGATCACTCTCAGCAAACATTCATCTTGGAAGGGATGGAAAGAAAACTTTGTGGGACTCCTAAGGGTGATGGACAGTTACATCACTCAGTGGACACTGCTGAAAATGTCCTTGGGTACTGCCTGTGTTTTTAAGGCTAAGAAGTACTTGTGGACAGCATGGGTTGCCACAGCTCCCCAAACCAGACACAGACACATGCAGACACAAGTAACAGCACAACACAGACCTTTTATTCTGCTGTTGGAAACACTTCCTTTTCATTTCCCACCTCCACAGCACAGTTACAAGCACAATTAAAGCAGCACACATTCTCTTTTCTGTCTCCTTCTGCCTCCAATCCTCCTCCAGCAAGCTTCATCCTCCTCCTCCTCCTGACTCTGGCTCCCTGAATGAAGTGAGGTGGACCCTTTTATGCTGCACCCGGGAGCACTTCAGGTGGCCCATCATCATAATGCAGAAGTACTCCCAGGTAAGTAGTGGAAGCTCGATGTAATAGGCCTCCATCGCTCTGGCAGCACCCATGCTAACCCTAATGGCAAGGCTGCATGGGTGGAAAATATCTAGCCAAAAATATTGATGTTGCTGGATATTGCTATGGTGTTTAGGTTAATTCATTTTTTCATTATTTGTATGAAAGGTGAAGGCTGCTTAACATTGTGGTGGACCACTCCAACCTATCCCACAGTCTCTTTGACCTTCTTCCATCTACCAGAAGGTACTTTAAGATCCAAAACAGTTCTGCCATGTTCTGCAGCATCTTCTACCCTTGGCGGTCTGGACTGTGAACTCTTCTACTCAAATCTGCTCCCAGCAGCTTCTTTATATGCAGTGCATTTGTTATATTTGTTACTACTGTTGTTTTTATTATTAGTTATTATTTATTTATTACTATTCATTTCAAATTATTACTCTCTGTTTATTTATTTATAGTATAGTATAGTTCTTTACCTGTCTTGCTCTTGTCCTGTGTTTATGTATAAGCTGCTCCAAAGTACTTGGCAGTGTTATTCCAGCCACTCTATGCTACAATACGGTATTATAGATAGTATGCCAATAAAGCCACTTGACTTGACTTAAAATTGAATTCAGGATGGTATGGAGATCCTTGCCTGTTACTGCCACACCAGGAAAAGGGGTAAAGAAAAGAAGTTAAGATGTCAAACTATTTTTAATTTCTGTGACTAGTATATCTGGGCGGCAGCCTTCATGTCACACCCCTGACCCCACACTGTTAAGTGGAAATGATTTAAAGAGAGGTCCTCTTGATATTAACTGAAAGTCATGATTCAGCCCTCCTCAATGCAGTAGTCTTGTTGTTCCATCACTTGTACAAATAAGAACAGCGCTTGCATTGGTAGCCTAAAGGTATGATATAAAATTTTGAGACTTGAATTCAAAGACATTATGTGACAAAAATCACAAAGACCTTGAATTTCATTCTAGCCAGTGACTGTTCTGTTTCTATTTAAACTTTAATAAAGGCAGAACGTGTGTGGAACCGTGTGTGGACGACGCATGGAGAACCAACTTAAGGAAATGGGCGTAACTTAAAGATGCGCAGACTCACTAAGGGGCATTGTTTATGCTCAAATGGTAAGTATGTTGGTAGGCAGGTAGTAGTATAGTCACATCTACAGAGTATAGTGAAACATTTAGTTGCATATCCAACCAGCAGGCACCACATCACCACTCTCCTGCACCATGATAAACGATGATGTATTAAGAACTTCATTTTAATTAATAGAAAATACCCATAACTTTATCCGAAGTAGCGAGAATGGTCTTTATAAAAGTTACTGCATACTATAGGTGCTAACATTTACAGGTATAAACAAAGCAGATGGTTGTTGCATAGCCTGCATACTATCTGTGCACTGTTTGTGACTGCCAATTGCACCACAGTTGTAGTGAATTCAGAAATGAAACAAAACCTAAGCCTACATCTCTGGGTCTACTTAAATAAATGAGGGGTCCCCAACTAACCCATGGTGTGCTGGTCCATTTTCACATCAAGATCTATAATAACACTCCATCTCACCCTGCTTTCCTCTTACATAATGGGCTGAAGAGTGTTATGTAATGAACCACGCTGGCCTCTCTTCCACCAGCCAGGCGAGCCCTTACCACTTAACTCCACTCCTAACTAAAAGCTCAACTGCTAAGTGACTAAAAGGAATTTGTAAGCTTCCTCCAGAAGCTACTTCTGGGTCACCGACCTGAACCATTTCCATGCTTAGATGTGCTGACAGCTTATTGAAACCACATGCTTCGACGTGATCGCAATATCATTGGTGTCTTCTTCCCTTAGTGTTTCTGTGTGACTGAAACTTCTCGGAGGATTCCCCCTTATTGCTTTCATGTAATTAAGACTTCATAACTTCCCCCCTTTACTGCTTCATTGCATACTTGATGCTATCAAGATGGAAGCAGTGATGAGTGCAATACACCAGGAAGACTGGAGTAAGAGAAATTACAGATGTTACCTTTTGTTTTTTCAAACTGCTTTGATATCAGTTCTGAGGTCTAAAAGCTGGTATCGATAAAAAAGTCATAATTTTACTGCCAATTCAGCACTACTTACATACTGTACCTATGCAAACATTGCTTTGACATCTTAACAATGTTTGGTTGAGAAAACATCTCTGATGGAGGATCGCAGGAATCATCAGGTAGAGGGGTCCTTTTATCGGATTGGCTAGCCCAGTGCTGACTCAGCTGTGGAATGGCCAATAGGGGGAGGCAGCTTGATGGTCTCCAGGACTCTGAACAAATCCAAATTATATTATGGAATATTGTCTACTGTTGAATTATGCTCTGTACTAATATTTGTTTTGCACTATTGTATTGTATTGAGGATTACTTGTATTCTGTTCTGTGTATTGTATTGTATTGTATTGACCCCCTTCTTTTTGACACCCACTGCACGCCCAACCTATCTGGAAAGGGGTCTCTCTTTGAACTGCTTTTCCTAAGGTTTCTTCCATTTTTTCCCTATAAGGGTTTTTTGGGAGTTTTTTCCCTTGTCTTCTTAGAGAGTCAAGGCTGGGGGGACGTTGTTTGCCTCTAGGGGGAGCTAGCTCCCTGGAAATACGATCGTTATGTAATTGCACCGTCTTAAGTAACCCGAAACTATATAGATATAATATTAAAAGGCGATACCTCTCCCTTAGTGATACGGTGGTAAGAAATCACATAGGAGAAATAACTTAGCTTTCTTTAGTTTATGTGGCATGGAGGGTCTCGGTCAAGTATTAAAGTATATTAGGATGGTCGCGCACACAGTCATGGACTTCCATGGCCGAGTTATACTGCTCGAAATGCCAGGCCCTAACTGGAATGGGATTTTAATCCCATGAAAGTGCAAGAGGCAGTCTTGGAACATGGGCTACAGTGCAGGGGAAATAAAAAACAGATAGCTGCCAGTAGCTTGTGCTAATCATATTATGCGGGTTGGACTTAAAAGTCCAAAGTATGATTATAAAATGTGGGAATTAATTAAAAAAAAAAAAAAAAACTAAGCCGACGGACGGATGGGAGAAAACGTCATCCGATCCTGAAAATCCTTCCAGCGCAGCAACGAAAATGGCAGACTGTATACATCGTCATTAAAGAAAGCTAAGTTATTTCTCCTATGTGATTTCTTACCGCCGTATCACTAAGAAAGGGGTATCGCCTTTTAATATTATATCTATATAGTTTCGGGTTACTTAAGACGGCGCAATTAAAAAAGAACTTATTCCAAGCAGGAAGCTTGTGCCCCCTAGAGGAAAACAGCAGTCAAAAGGCAGGGCCTGCTAAAGCCCATTGCGGCACACCTTCTGTGATTTTGGGCTATACAAAAATAAATTGCATTGTATTGTATTGTAAGAGAATACGTGGCCAAAATGGAAATGTTCATCGTGCCCTAAGTGAACCACTTCTAATCGAGGACTGGAGGCCCACATTGTTTCCTAGTTTGTCATTAAAATATGATAAAGGAACTTGTATTGACTTGACATTCTTTTGGACACACTGGGGGAATCAATTAAAACATTAGGGGAATTGATTAAAAAATTGATGAGCTTTTCAGGGCAGATTGTCCTGTTCTTTCTCTTACACTATGGGCTGTTCTCTTTAAACCACTGTCACACACGTGCGCTTGGGAGAAGGTTGACAGGCTCAAATAATGTTTTTTCTCAGCCGGACCAAGGGTTGATGCTGTCACCTAACTGTGTCTCCTTTTGTCCCTCTGCAGACCAGTAGAAGAACCAACTGAACAGTTATGTCATCAAAAACCCGCCCTCTGATGACATCACTTCCAGCCTTTCCTGATGACAACTTCCATTTCAAGTACCCGCCTACCGAAGACATCACTTCCTTTTCCGGCCACACAGGTCCATTCCCGTCCTGTCTCCGCCATATAAAATCTCCTGTTCCATTTTGAACTCGACTATAACCACATATGCATATTTCCTTTCAGTATACTGGATGGCCATCCCCAAACTGTTTTGTGTCTCCTGCTCTCCTTTGTAGACCACCAAGACATGCAGTAGGTTATCTCTTCCTCAAAGGTGACCATCTCTCATGGCTCATCTTTCTAAATGCGGCTTAAGAGTTTGGATTTGATATTTATTATAAAATCATTTAAATAGCCCTGGGGCACCGGGCAGTCACCTTCTGATCCGTATGGCTGTCGTGCTTAAGCTGAGCGTAACACTCCTGTAGCCTTGGTTCAAAATGCAAAGTCACTTGGCACTCACTGGCTTTGCTCACTTCACCTTTCCTCCTGATTACAATTCAGACAAGGAGGAAGACAACACAAGGTCACCTGCTGAAGCTGGCGTAATAGGATCTCTGTACACTCAGCAGAAGAGGGCTGATCGATACTTTGACATGAATTGCTTAACATCTTCATAAGGAACTGCAACACAAATTGTTCAGATAAGAATTTAGCAGAATAATCAGCAAAGCATAATAAGAGGACAATGAGCCCTGAAGAGCTGTTGGCACTCGGGTGTGGCGTACAGAAATTCAAAACTCCTTGCTACTGCAATAAAAGCAAGACTCTTAATATAGACAACTCTGTATCGATAGTGCTAATTTATGCATTTTTGAATAAGGCATAAATGGCGCTTATGTAAAAACAGTTTAAATGCTTCATTGGCTTGTCACTAGTCGACCTTCCAACTAAATGCAGTTGAAAACTCATTAATCAATCCAACAGCATACCCAGACTTCTTTCTTCTCCAAAACCACAACCTATGCCCACCTATGCCCAGAAATAATAACCCCAGCTTCTCCAAATTCAATGGGCTGGCCTATTTATGAAATCAACTGTGTTGACCTTGGTTATACTGAACTTTAGCACTGCCCTCTAATCAGACAAATAAACACTTTAGATATTGTAAAGGATGGCAAACATGGGCTGGCAACCCACCCAGGATGGTTCAAGCACCTTTGCTTGGTGGGGAAGCCATACCAATATTGGGAGAGGAGCAGGAGGCAGCCAACCAAAAGATGGGTAGAAGGTGCCAACAAAGTAACGGAGATGCTGGCATCCAAGAGGGGACTCTAATAAAGACCCTTACCAGGCTGGGAGGCCAGTATAACAGAGAGAAAAGAAAATTAAATGTTCACTGACTATTTGCTTCTCCGGGACAATAGGTGGCAGTATCCCTGGGCTTCAGTACCCATTCAGACACCCGCAAGGCATGCTGGGATTCAAAATCCTGTTGAACAGGCCTGTTGAGTTTTGTGATTGTGGCCAGGGGGTGCTGTGGGGATTTGTGAGACTGTCATATGACCCAGAAGTACTTCCAATGGACCATGTCCTGGCATCGGACGTTTTCCTGGAAGCAGTTACTCTGCTTCACCTCAGAGCGCCAGCTTAGGAAGGCAGAGGGTAATACTTGCTGGAGGAAGACAAGTAGGACTGAGAAATGTGAAGATCTTTATTATTGTGGTAGGCTGTGCGGGAAGATTCTAAAAGGGCCTGTAAAAGTATTGGGTGGAATAAAATCATTATATCTGAACATGTGACTTTATTTGCATCAGGGTTGTGGGTGCTGCAACACCCCCCAAAGATCACTATGTATAGAGAAACAAAATGCAGCCCCATTTTATAAGAATTAGCCCAGCATTTATAAGATTTCCTGCTACTTTGAGTTATCATGTCACCTAATTAGAGGGACAGAAAAAGAGAAACTAGAATTCAGAGCGGGTGATTAGCAGCAGGTAGCAGGAGAGGTGAGATGCAAAGTTGTAGGAAAATCTTTAAATCATTTTTTTTTTAACTTTTATATTTAATCATAACAAACAGTGTTTTGCAAGTTTTTTTGGAAATCACAATGTTTTGACATGGCAGAACCAGGCTGGAGAAATAACCTAGTAGCACAATTTAATGGTATTGTAATTATGGCTGCCACTAGGGAGGAGGGCTCTGCTTGTCCCAGGGTGAGCAGGGATTTAATCATATTAGTTGGCAAAGCATGTCTCCGACTGCTCGGCGGCACAGGGAGCTAAGCATATTCCACTTGGATGAGGCACAAGTCACTGAGTGGATTGGCAAAGAAACGTACAACCTTTTGATGCAAGGTCTTTGATTCAATTTAAGCCAAGGTCAGCAGCAATCACAAGTCATTTGGGTCTAGCAACTGTGACATTTGCAGAGGTAAGGAACATAGAAAGCAAGACTCTGCTGAACCTGCTGGAGTTTAAGGGAAAATGTCGCTTTGGTAAGCTTAATTTGTTACTACCATGAAAGAGAGAAGAAAGAAAGAAAGCGTGAGAGGGGCATAGGATTACTTGCAAAGTGAGCTTCCCCTTCACAAATGGATATCAAAATTACAGAATTGTCAAACAGCCAGTCAGCAGAGAAGCCCTGAGAAACATAAAGTGGATTAAATCCAGTGGGGAATTATGAACATTAAAGAGCAAGAAAGGATTGTTATTCATTTTACTCTGCATGCTTAAGATGTACAAAATATACAGTACATTATACAGTTAAAGCACTGGGGTCTGCAACAGTGTGAAAAATAAATCCCAAATTTAAACCCCCCGCCCCAAAAAAAAAAACACGGGACATGCAGGCAGGTACTCTACATTTACAACTTTAAAAATTCATTAATACACACATAAAAAAGGGTTTTTTTCCTTTTAGAATTTCATGGATATGCAGTATTGTGCTCGGCTTCTGAAATCGTTATTGCCTGCAGTCCAGATCTTTTGACACTGCTGAATAAGAAACAGACAGCACAACAAAATTAAACAAGAGGACGCTAAAGCCAGTCGTGAATCTTAACAGCAGCACAACAACAAAAACACAAAAAAAGGTTAGCGGGTGACAGTAAAAAGTGTCCCTCTCTAAATGAGAGGAGGAGATCCTTCTTCAGCTTGGTGTAAGCTAATGAATGGTTGAATTTACACTGTCATGCCAGGCACTATAATACACCGACTGCATCCAAATTTTGTAGGCCATTTTGGGTAAAGCCGTCAACCATATTGTTCACATTGGTCTTTCCACCCATTTCAAAAAAAGTCTTGGAATATATAGATGCTGAGGCGGACTGGTGGCTCTGAGGCCAGGGATCTGCACTGGCAATCGGAAGGTTGCCGGTTCGAATCCCGCAAATGCCAATTGGGCCCTTGAGCAAGGCCCTTAACCTGCAATTGCTGAGCGCTTTGACGAGTGAGAAAAGTGCTATATAAATGCAAAGAATTATTATTATGCTTACATGATAGTGGCTGATTTCTGCCTTGTGGCGATGCTGCCTTAATAGGCCTCAGCTCCTTGTAACCCTACTTTGGAATGAACTGCATAAGGAAATAAGTGATATAGGAGGTAAATGTATGGCCGTGCTTAGTGCTGAAACCTCAGTTTCACAGTTTTGGAGAAATGAAGCCTAATCTCAAAGAGGGGTGGTGGTGCCACATCCTCTCTTGGATGTTGTCAGTTTCCTTCAGGCTCTACAGTTTTGCCGCACATCTTACAGACGTGCAGGTAAAGCTGTCTTGTTTGCTATGCTGCTAGGACAGGAACCAGGCACCATGTTATACCCTATTTAAATACATAATGCACAGAAAACAGATTAATGTTTCTGTTTAGAAGATAAGAGTTATATGATGATTTCATTTTAGGATAAGAACATAAAGTTAGATATCGGGGTAACTAAACAAACATCAAAACAAAGGTAATCTATTCCACTAATTCACACTGCTTAGCTCATGCATTTAATTAACAAGTTTGGTAAACTCACAGCATGTGTGAACTTTTGTAAGAAATGAAAACATAAGTGTGATAAAAGAAAGTTGCTGTTTTACAGGGTGTCAAACCTCCAAAGTTTAACAAAAAGACAGTTTTCCGTCTTTTTTTGATTCTGTAGTCGTACTTGTGACAGGGCTGATCCAGTCATTCATCTGATAACCTTCAGAAATAGCATCATCAGAAGACAAACGACTAACAGAAATCATCAGATCCAGAATGTCAGATACATATACTGTGGCAAAACTCACAAACAAATGGCACACAAAGGACTACAATGAGGATTTGTGTAACTTACAGACGTGATGGAAGGCTGAGCAAGAGGAGCTGGGCTGAATGTGTCTGATGTCACTCTCAAAGAGCCCTACTTACCAAAGCTTAACCTGTTTGACATGTGATATTTGTTTATCTGACACTTTAATCAAAAGCAACATTTAGCAAAAAAGTGCAGCACGTCTGACATATTTCTGTAATGTGAGCACGGGGTGGGTGAAAAGACCACCATCTAATGAGTCAATCGAGGTGGACTTTAATGTTCAATTTAATCAATCTTATATTTTTTTGTTACAGCTCCATTACAGCATTACAGGGCATCTTGCAGGGCAAAACAGATCACTATATAATTATCACGATAATGATGATGATGAGGATGATCGTCGAGCTGTGTGCATTACCGCACTGACTGCCAACACGATAAAACACCGCCATTGTTCTCGATTTTTGGTAGCTTGTTTTGCAGCTTCAAAAGATGATCCAAGGAATTCCAAATCTGCCTGTATGATGTCATCCCAGCGAGTTTGTGGTCTGCCTGGTCAAATCTATTCACCATTCCATGACTTTTGTGGTTGATCATGATTCGCAGCCATAGGTCAGTACTGAAATGCATTAAAGAGTTATATCTTGTGATGGACAGCTATGTTGCAATCTTTCCAGACTTTGTCCATCATACCAAAGTTGATGGTGGCATTGGCCAATCTGGTAAACGCTTACTTTAGTACTGACCCATTGTTCATCATATATGAACCGAGATAAGTCATGGACTATCTCAACAACTCTGCCCACATGTAAGGGTAATGGCATGGCACTAACATTGTCATGCTGCTGGTCAGTCAGCATAGATTTGGTTTTGTCGTGGTTGATTTTGAACCCAACTGAGGCTCCAACATCTTGGAGATGCTCAATGGCAGTGACCAGTCCATGTACAAAACTCTCTAAAAGGACAATGTCATCAGCAAAATCCAGATCTGAGAACAACCAAGCTGGATATCTACTAACCCTTCGTGGCCGAAGCACCATTTCATGTTTTTTGGCGTTGTTGGCTTTAGCACCCAATCGACTGAGATGGCAAACAGCATCCTCGCCGCATGCAGAAACTATTTTGAATCAACCAGACAGTCTGTTTTCTGGGGCTATGCCACCAGTGAAGAAGGCTTCAACTGAAGTATCTATCACCTTGGGCACTATGCGAGGTTGACAGACCCAGAGGGAAACCTGAAAATGGCTGGCCAACGCAGGCGGCAGACTGTATGAGGCTAGCAACCTCATTAGCCTACTCTTATTGTTCAGGATCCAACAGGAGAAAACTTAACAGAGATAAAGGATACACTATCACTATATAATACCATTTTTAACAACTGAATATTACCATAGAATACACAGATACTGTATAAGATACAAGAAATGCACCATTGGTGGACACCAGATGGATGAATTTACAGAGCTAGTGTAAATTCAGCTCAGCTTTTACAAGACACTTTCCACTGTGAACTTCATGGTGCTTTACAAGTACAGTGGTACAACACAATTCTTTATTAATATGTTCATATCCGAAGCACAGGCAGGTGAAATCTTTAACTTGGGGTCCCTCAGACAGAAAGTCTTGGGTCACAAACCAGCAGCGTTGTGTTTTACAACTACCAAAACCAACGGAGGTAGCTTATGTAGCTCATCAAGGCACTTTACAGACATGTTGATTGAGAAAGCACACATACCCGGTACAAATTCTTCCATATTTGTGTATTAAGAGGATTGTGGTGGGGAATTACCCAACAACTAGGTGGCCTACAAAATGATGGACTGGCCAGTGGCCACTATTAGCTCAAGAACACTGAAGGATGAATCAAACGTGCAATCCTGTGCTTTACAAACAACAGATTAGTCATCAGAGCGCTCACTGTCCATTAAGGAAGATCGTCCCGATGGTGAAGAGGAGGAACATGCAGTAGAGAACAGGGTGAAGTTAAGATGGCCATACTTAACTGCTTATTTGTGCACCTTATTAAAGCCAAATGTTACTAAGTAAATATATTTTCATTCAATCAAGTGGAAGATAAAAAATAAACATTTCAACACTACAGCCTGTAAAGTAACATTTTTCATTTCCATCTTTAATTACTACTGCAGATTTGTAATTAAGAATGTGCAAAAATAACATAATGCTAAAAAGCAAAAGCAAGGCTCCAGAAGAGTGAGGCTAATTAAACAGATGCTGTAGCCTACTGTAATGTTCCACATCTCTGGTGATAAAAGTATTCCTGTGAACTTAAAATCTTGTGATTTGACAACCTTTTTTTGATTTAATTAAGTTTAATCTGGCAGAGCATTTGATGAAATAAGCAAGGTAAAAAGATCTCTGTATTAACTGAAGGAGCAGAGCCAAAAAATGAAGGGCAAATATTTCATTTTCGGAAAAACTGAAATGAAGTGCGCTATTACAGACAAAAGGTGGGGCCGAGGCTGTCTGCAGCTACTGGAGATTGCCATCATTTGAAAGACACCCCTCGTACTATGTCACTCATGGTGGGCTGCGGAGGAGGCCGACACACGGAGAAACGGCCGTGTTGTTCAAGGTGATGTTCAATTTAATTGGCACATCCCAAAATCCCAGAATAATATTTGGTTCACATGTCTTATTTCAATCATAATAGTTTAATTAATGTGCTGTATTTGCAAAATGGCCTCCATGATTTCAAAATGTAAGAATAAAACACTCCATTCGCCTACCGACATTATGTTTTTAGAAATATCAATCAGTCTTCGTTAAACTTATCCATCTCTGTGCGCCTCAATGTAGACCTTAAAACCCACTTTTTTAACATTTTCATAATTTGTTGTTTTTGCTCCGGTTCTAAGACAATACAATATGTATTAAAGAATGTAATCTTTACTAACCTCTTTTGTATTCTCTGTTTTCTCTTCTGGGTTTATGCAATGGTGTCTTGAGCCACCACCATCTGATCAAAGTCCCTCTGGATCCACCCGGGATGTTGGGAGGAATGTGGATGTTCCATCTCTTGATGAGACCCTCTGAATCGGATGTCCTAGGAGAGAGCAAGAAAACAGTAATGAGCTGCTACAGCGGATTTAGGTTTGGTCGAATGATCAGGGGAGTCTGGACTGGACTGTCTGAAGGTTTTCATTTTTTCTCCCGCGTCTTGTTTTTATTTTTCTTCCTCCCTGCCCATGGACCACAGCATTGGATTTACAGTGAAACCTTGGATTGCGAGTAACTTGGTTTGCAAGACGAGCTAAAATTTTTAATAAACTTTAACTTGATAAACGAGCAAGGTCTTGCAATACGAGTAGCACTTGTATGTTTTGTCCACCAAGCGTTACGTGGGGATTGTGGGTAATCGTCTCCCATGCTCGTTCTCAGTCTGTGTACCTCACTCATATAGTCAACATCCATATGAGCTTATACTGTTTACTATAGCATGGTGACCGTGTGTGTGTGTGTGTGTTGTAACGTGCAAGTCCCTGTCATGCACCCCAAAACACGAGGCTGAGTCTCAGCACTTTAGCTAAACCAGTTTTATTCAGCGTGAAACAGGAATGGCGCGGTTATTTATTGTAGTGGGATCTACCGCTCTCCTATACAGAGACACAGCAGTCAGGCAGGGTCGTGACCAGGTTAGTGGCCAAGTAATACTGTGCTCTTGCATTTATAATGTTCCTTGCATCACCTATCGACGGCAGGCACTTACAGCTTGATCGCGGTCTTTTCTGATTCTCTTTTACGGCGAACCGTTACAGTGCTGGGAGCCTGCGGTTGCTTCGGAACGCTCGCATGTTGTCCCGTTGGAGGGGAATCCCAAAAGAGTTTAGAAACCTTACAGTGCGTAAAGCATTTTTTAAATTTTGTGTCCAAGTGTAGTGACTCTTCAGGCATAAGTAACTGTCATTGGATAGGCTCCTTGTTAAAGTCGCAAAAAATGAAGAAGATTCCAGTGAGCCAACAGACAGCAGGGATTCCGTGAGTTACAGTGAAAGTCGTCCTTCACAATAACCCTCCTCCTCCTCCTCCTCCTCTCTCTCGTCTCCCTCACACCAGCCACGATTCTTTTCAAAGGTAAAGTGCAGGTTAATTTGTTTTACGTATTTTTACTTTATATTTTGTATTAATCAATTTTATATAAATATTCATGGATTGTGAAACGAATTATCTGAGTTTCCATTATTTCTTATGGGGAAATTTGCTTTGGTATATGAGTGCTTTGGATCACAAGCATGTTTCCAGAACAAATTACGTTTGTAAACCGAGGTTCCACTGTACTTTTACAACCATTAGGGAGTTAATAGTAATTTAATCAGAGCTTATGGACTTCGATTTCTATTACATCTTTGTTGATCTGAATTATGTAAGTTTGTATTTGTTTTTTATTTATAATGTATACATAGTATATGTTTATGTTTTATTTTTTCTTTGGGACTGTAATTTTTTGTTTAACTTCTTAACAGCTCTTTGAGCTGCACATTTTGTCTGAAATGTGCAACGTCAATCGGTGTTGTTGTTTTACACAACATACAGTGCCTTTTATACTGAGCCTTTCGATCTAACCTTGAAATGCAAGTTAGCAATGGCATGTCTGTTATGAGTGCTCTTCCTGCATTCATGTTTTTCTAACTCAGGGATGCAGGTTGCCCCAAGTCTACCCAGGCACTGCTGTTCAAAATGGAAGGAGCAACCCCTGGACGGAATGCCAACCCACCCCCAAGGTGCACTCAGTCTCACTCAGAGATGAATCTTGAACTTTTCCCAGCCATCACTGACTCCTGAGCCTTTCTGTACACATTTGCTTACTTTATTTTACCCACTCTGCCACCATCAGGTCTCTTAAACTGGTGAGGAAGGCAGGCTCTGTTGTAGGCACGGACCTGGACAGTTTGACATCCGTGGCAGAGCGACGGGCGCTGAGCAGGCTCCTGTCAGTCATGGAGAATCCACTGAGCAGGATCATCTCCAGACAGAGGAGCAGCTTCAGCGACAGACTGCTGTCACCGTCCTGCTCCACTGACAGACTGAGGAGACCCCACACTATGTGACTCTTCAATTCCACCTGCAGGGGTAAACGTTAACATTATACAAAATTATTGTCTGTCTGTTATACCTGCATTGTTATCACTCTTTATTGTTTTTTATCAGTATGCTGCTGCTGGAGTATGTGAATTTCCCCTTGGGATTAATAACGTATCTATCTATCTATCTATCTATCTATCTTAAGAGCGTGGACGTCCGCAAAACTATTGACGGTTCACAGCTCTGGGCACCCGAGTTTGCATTTCGAGTATGGTGACTGTCATTTCAGAGTTTCTCTTTCTTCCCCTGATATTTCACTCTGCTTTCTAATGGTGAATTGCAGATCCTGCAACGGGCTCCTTACGTTGAGGGTATTTATTAGCTGCCATGTCTCCAACTTTCATCTTTCTTTTGATATCGGTATTAGTTGCCCTGTCTCCAACTTTCATCTTTCTTTTGAGATCTGCCAAGCTCTCTATTCAATTTCTTTAGCTTCTTCTAGCAAGTCAGCTCTGTTTTCGAAGTGAAATCTTTAAACATTTGCAAAAGCTGTAAAGTGATAAAATATGCACAAAGCATTGTGGAGCGGTAAATGAAGTATCACATTCTAATTTAGGCGCAATAACACCTGTCCCTGTGTAAGTAAGAGCACTGAGCTACACTTTGACAGCTCTGATAAAAAAAAACACAATAGTGCTGGATATGAATCATTACGAAGTGGTGGAAGTTCAAAGCAAGGTGCTGTCTCAATGAATTTCATTCTTGCTTGCAGTGTAGCACCTTTCACACTGAGTAGCTTGGCTAAAGTGAGAAACCATGAATGCTTTAATTATGAACATAACATCTTGGTACGTTCTGAACACGCTTTTTCCGTTTCAGGGCTCTGGGGAGTCCATCCTGTGTAAAGGCAGGAACGAGCCCCAGACGAGGAGCCAATCCTCTGCATGATGGGGCACTTGAATGTATATATATGCCCAAACTCAGTCACACCAATTAACTTTAACTTAATCACAGTCCCTGGAAAATAAATACTGAAAACCATTAATGAGGTTGGAAATCAAAACATGGAGCCGTATGACAGCAGTATCGCCACCACAACCACCATATTGCCCTTATTTGAAAGGTCTTTCACAGTCAGCCACACTTTTAAAGGCTTTATGAAGCAACTTTTACAGTACAGTTATTAGAGCAAAATGTACATATCTGAAGAATCGTGACATATCCCACTACATGAACAAGACTCACACCACCGTTAAGCATTCTGTTGTAGTCAACGTTTAAAGTATGTCGCTGTGACCTGTAAACTTTATTTTATTGTATCGGATTTTACTCATATGAATAGAAACCAGACACATTTAGGCAAGACAGCTGACAGAAAAGGACGTGTGTCTCTCACATAACACAAGTGGCAAGCTGACTGACAGAGGGGCCAGATTTACTAGGGTTAGCAACATGACAAGAAGAGCAACAAATGACTGTTCGCCACCAAGGCAGGATATTCAGGGAAAGAAGGAGCGTGCACTGACCCAAAAATTCAATGGCTGCTCCATTTTCTGTGTGTGATGAACCAGCAAACCAGAATGTCCCCATGTTTGGAGCTTGCATGATCGTGTTTCAGACTCTTGAACTGCAGGAAATGCATTCAGGCTCAGACATTGCCCAAAACAGCAGAGCTCACCTATGGGCAGATGGAAGACATCGCTCCTGCCCGTGCCTAGGTCAACATGCTTTCCCACACTCTGTCTTGAAGTAGGACAAGCGGCGATCGCAGGAAACCCTGACTGTATCATCCCTTGGCCAAGTACAGCTCTCTTTCAAGTATTATATTTTTGTGAGAGTTAAGCTTACATTAACTCTATGAGGGCTGAATATTTTTTCCAAGCAATGGCTTCACACAGAAATCAACATAAAACGTGTGTTGCTGCATGCTGTGGCTGCCAGTTTGCCAAGAAGGTGCAGCAGGCTTGCGACCAGGCTGTCTTGGCATAGCTGGGACACGGTCGCAGTGCATTGCAATCTGGTTTCTACCTCTTATCATTGTTAAGTGGCAGTCCTCCCTGGCGAACATTGTCAGTACAACGATTAGCTGGGGGACCAATCAGCTGAAGCTGGAACCTCACATTTGTTTTCAATCACTTGTATCAAAATCTGACAAGTCATAGTCCAGTTCAGAGATAATAATAGGCAAAACATCATCCACAGAGTATTTTGCTTTGATCTCTCGCCAGATGTCAGTGCCATTTTTGCCATTGTTTGCGCCTTGCTACTCACGCGAGCGCAGGAAATCTCGGTGAAACCAATGAATATAACTTTTCTTCTAGCAATGAGAGTCCAACTAAAACATAATGGTGGCTTTTGTCACAGTTGACAGTCGATTACCATCGTCAACTCCTCCTTTTGACAAAAGTCGACATTAGCCCTGAAAGAGTTAAACAGAAGCTAGTATAATTTTCCTTTAGTATTACCGATTCTTTATTCCATTTAGAATCACCGCTATACCGCTAGGCAAAGATACAATACAATACAATTTATTCTTGTATCGCCCAAAATCACACAAGAAGCGCCGCAATGGACTTTAACAGGCGGTGCCTCTTGACAGCCCCCCAGCCTTGACTCTCTAAGAAGACAAGGAAAAGCGCTCAAAAAAAAACCCAGTAGGGAAAAAATGGAAGAAACCTCGGGAAAGGCAGTTCAAAGAGAGACCCGTTTCCAGGTAGGCTGGGCGTGCAGTGGGTGTCAAAGAGATGGGGGTCAATACAATACAATACAAATAACAGAACAAACCCTCAATACAGTATCAAAATAAAAATTTTACAAGTACGGAACAGAATTTAACAGTAGATGATATCACATCATATGATTTGGATTTGTTTAGACCCCTGGAGACCTCAGCCATCAAGCTGCCTTCCCCATTTGGCCATTCCACAGCTGAAACATTGCTTGGCCATGTATCTTTATGTATATTATTTGGTTAGTAATGGCTGCAATCTCTAGCAAACCTCTTCCCAGGGTGCATGCGCCCCCTGCTGGATACATCTGTCCATCCCAGTTACCTGGCAAGTCACCAAATACAAACTCCAGTATCATAGGCCAGAGAGCACTGTGACCTTAAGCAACAGATTTATGAGCAGGTTCTTCCCAACATTTGAGTAGATGCAGGACAGCCTAATACCCATCAAGCCCATAGTCACCCCTCTGTCTGCATCACATTCTGGTACTGAATTTGTTCGGCTCAAGATCAGAGACCCTGCAGAGGGTGGTGAAATATTACTAGCACCTGGCAAACAATTTAATCACAGACACCAGCCATTTTGTAAAGCTGCTTTTTTCACGTCTCCTTTCAAACAGAACTATTATAGAACCACTGGCACTCGCGTCAACCAAGTTTTTATCCACAAATTGGAAGGTTATTGAGCATCCCGCCATAATAACATGAATACATACAGGTCAGGCACAACAGTTAAACCACCTGCCTGTTATGATGTAGGTCCACCTTGAGCCACCAAAACAGCTCTGGCAGAAAAGGTAGTTGAACTTGAACTAAATAGATTTTATATTAAGAAGCCATTTCCCAGACTTGTAACTGTGGAGCTCTGCCAACTAGCTGTGAAGAAAAATCAGTGAAGAGCTACAAACTAATAAAACGAACACTAAGAAGCAATGAGTGGCCTTGACTAACACGCTTGCCGTTTATCCAGCCACCCATTACAGACTGGTGGGGAGAAAAAGTCTGTTTAAAAACTCCGAGTCCAAGAACATGAAGCCAGGACAAGAAAACTCGACCTCTACGACAGGATCAGAGCACTCTGAACATTTTCTAAGGGTTTCTCCCAAGTCGTCCTCTCCTGTCCCCACTTCTGTGATATTTAATATGGTCTTGAATCAACTAATTCAATTAATTAAAACGGACTGTTAACAGAGTAAAACAAGACAAAAAGGGGACTAAACCAGTGAGCTAATGGCAGGCTGATTTGTTACTGGGATGCTTCTGTAGTTAAGAAATGATTTTCATGCACAATATTAATCGTTTTTCAGTTTGTTGAAAGATGCAAGATTGCACTTAATAAATGTAAGCTTAATGTCCTTAGCCAGCTGCTAGGTTAAGGTCTAATAAAAGAAAGGCTTTTCATTATATAAATGCTGACTTGATCAAATAAAAAATGTTTACTTGCATAGAGGATTACAAAACCATTAAACAAGAAAAAAGGAAAAAAAAATATTGATTATAAAGACAACAGAAAACAACAAGACTGATGCAGTAATAGAAGAGTGCAGGAAAGGAAGAGTAATTAATGGTTTCTCCACATAAATCCAGTTAATTGATCGCTAACTGTTTAGCCGAGCCAAACTACACATCTTCTCTCGTATTGGCAGCTTTTCAATTTCAGAGGCCACAATTTCCAGTGGAGAGTTTGGGCTACCCAGCCGTCACGTCATAAGGATCTGCGAAACCTCACCTGTAAAAATATCTTACACAACTAATAAATAATACATGTGACATGCAGTTTCTTACAGTACAATGTACGTACTGCATGTGATACAAATTGAGTTGTTACAAGAAAGGTGTACTGTAGTGTATGTCAGCACATTTTTCATTATTGCATAAGTTGGTTACTGCTATAAACGTGGTTATCTGATGTAACAGACTGCCGGGATTTTTACCCGGCTGGCACTCTGGAACAATAAACCACCCCCCCCCTCCCCCCAGGACGACAGAGGGCAGCCCCCGTGGCCTGCTACATGGCCACGGGTTTGGAACATGGAAGCTCAACCCCGCTGGGGTCCATGGCCAGTGCCAGGGAGGGCATGGAGAATGGCTGAGCCCTCCTCTGCAGGGCCAAGAAGGAGATTATGGAACACCTGGTGCACTTCTGGGTGCTCTATAAAGGGGGCCGCCTCGCTCCATTCAGGGAGTTTGAGTCGGGAGGCAGAGGACAAAGCTTGCAGGAGGAGCAGAGGAGGTGGACAAGAGACAGAAGAGAGAAAGAGAGAGAAAGGAAGATGGAAGGACTGCAAATTGTGTATTAGTGCTGTGTGCTGCTTGCTCCTAGCGAAAGCTCAAGTTAAATAAAGAGAAAACTGAAATCTTAGTGATTAGCAATAATGGATACAATGAGGCTATTAGAAATAAACTGGATACATTAGGATTAAAAGTCAAGACGGAGGTAAAAAGCTTAGGGATAACTGTTGACTGTAATCTGAATTTTAAATCGCATATTAATCAGATCACTAGGACAGCATTTTTTCACTTAAGAAACATAGCTAAAGTTAGACCTCTTATATCACTGAAAGATGCTGAGAAATTAATTCACGTGTTTGTTTTCAGTCGACTAGATTACTGTAACGCACTCCTATCAGGACTACCCAAGAAAGACATAAATCGTTTGCAACTAGTGCAGAATGCAGCTGCTAGAATCCTAACTAGGAAAAGAAAATCCTAACACATTTCTCCAGTTCTGATGTCACTACACTGGTTGCCTGCGTCATTCAGGATTGACTTTAAAATTCTGCTTATGGTTTATAAAGCCTTAAATAATCTCGCCCCATCTTATATATCGGAGTGTCTGACACCTTATATTCCAAATCGTAACCTCAGATCCTCAAATGAGGGTCTCCTTAGAATTCCAAGAACAAAACTTATAAGAAGTGGTGAGGCGGCCTTCTGCTGTTATGCACCTAAAATCTGGAATAGCCTGCCAATAGGAATTTGCCAGGCTAATACAGTGGAGCACTTTAAAACACTGCTGAAAACATATTACTTTAACATGGCATTTGTATAACTTCAATTTAACTTAATTTAACTTAATCCTGATACTCTATATGTTCAACTTCCTCATAATAACTATTCATAGTGGCTCTAAAATCCGTACTGACCCCTACTCTCTTTTCTGTTTCTTTTTCCGGTTTCTTTGTGGTGGTGGCATGTGCCACCTCCACCTACTCAAAGCATCATGATGCTCCAACAATGATGGATGGATTAAAAGGCAGAATTCTACATGACCATCATCATCAAGCCCTTCCGTGAGAACCCTAAATCCAAAGAGGACTGTTTCATTTATGTTAGGTAGAATGCCCAGAGGGGACTGGGCGGTCTCGTGGTCTGGAATCACTACAGATTTTTTTTTTTTCTCCAGCCGTCTGGAGTTTTTTTTTGTTTTTTCTGTCCCCCCCGGCCATTGGACCTTACTCTTATTCGATGTTAATTAATGCTGATTTATTGTTTTCTTATTGTGTCTTTTATTTTTCTATTCTTTATTATGTAAAGCACTTTGAGCTACTGTTTGTATGAATATGTGCTATATAAATAAATGTTGTTGTTGTTGTTGTTGTACTGTGCTGGGTGGTGAGGAACGAGACAAAAGCGTTTCCCGACTGAAATAAACGTGTGTTGTGCTAAACTTGGGCTCTGTGGCTGTTGTGTCCAGGGTGTGGGGAGCTGTACGCCCCCTGGTGTCCACAACTATCACTTTTCGCACTTATTTTACATTGCACTTTTCCTAGCGAAAGCTGGATGCATATATTGTTTTAAAAAGATGGCCAGGCTGTGGACGCACAACACAGAATATTCACATGAAAGGGAAGCAAGAAGAAACTTTATTGACCTCACATGGTTCCTGTAGAAAGACTGTAGATTTTCAGTTTCCACCAAGTGTTGAAAGGGGAATGCATGACATTGATTAGATATTTTAATTATACTCTTACTTGCGAATTCTTGACAATATACATTTATTACTTATTTATTTATCTATCTATCTATTGATTGCTTGCATTATTTCTCCTGTGAGTCTGTATGCATCTAAATGTCCTCTTGAGATTAATAAAGTTTATCCATCCATCCATCCATCCATTATTCAACCCGCTATATCCTAACTACAGGGTCACGGGGGTCTGCTGGAGCCAATCCCAGCCAACACAGGGTGTAAAAGCAAGAAACAAACCCCGGGCAGGGTGCCAGTCCACCGCATAAAGTTTATCTAATCTAATATTATACATTTATAAACATATATAATGCACTCTCTATATGTATATCTATATCAATATGTTAACTCAATGACTTCTTCATTTGCGCCACCCATGCAGTGCCTCTGTTTGCCTTCAGAATAGCCTGAATTTTTGTGCGAAGTCATGCCAAGGTCTTTTGGTTAGGTAATAACTAACTGTCCCAATATCTCATCTTGATACTTCTTAATGGCACTTCAAGAAGCTATTATTGCTTGTTTTTTTTTTTCTCTACAACTTGGCTTGTGTTCTCCTGTACCCCAGTATAAAACTGCTGCCTTCTGCTTTGTCACTCTTTTGCCATCCCCTGATCACATCGCCTTCCTTTAGTATCCCACAGATCATAACACATACCTGTTTCCCCAACATGGGTTCATCTCTGCTAAATCATTTATATCACAGCATCATGTACTAAAACTAAGTTTTTCAGTGACACCAGACTTAAAACCTCAACAAGAAACCAAAGAAAAATCATTAAAAATGTATGCTGTGGTGGACGCCCCTTTGATACTGGATCCGGGGGAGCAGCCATGGGATGCACACTACGTCCCATGGAACATCTTTTGGCAGCCCGCCTGGGTTGCACCGGAGCTCATCCCTGTTGGGCTCTGTGGCCACCGCCAGGGGGAGCTGCACGGCTTCCTGAGCCCGTCTGGGCTGTGACGCAGCCTAATTTAGGTCAGTTATCACCTGAAGCACTTCCGGGTGGGCTATAGGAGGAGACTGCAGCCACTACTTGAGGCACCAGAGTTGGGATGAGGAGGACAAAGCTGCCTACGAGGAGTGGAGGAAGAAAAGAGTTGTGTTTGCTTTTGCTTTGGTGTGCCTTTGGGACTGTGTTGTGTCTGTGGGTATGAGGAAGACGTAGCCCACAGATGAAGAAAATACATCTTTTAGCTTATTTTTACACGTACCTCCGGTGTCAGTCTGTGTCAGGTCGGGTGCCTATATAGTGCCTTTCACAATGCATTCTAATTAAAAAAAGTTTACGAGAAACAAAAGACTGTAAAAATAAATTCAAAAGGAGCCTCACACAGAGGGCTGAACATTTCGCTTCTCATTTGTTTTGCCCTGTCGAGAGTGTTAATACACAAAATCATAGGACTTAAAAGGATGATGTTAATTGTCCAGATTTGAATTAAATGAGTCATTATGTGATTCCATAAAAGAAGATATTGCTTTCTATGATTATTCCTCTAAGGTAAAACATTTTTAATGTAACAAATGTCTTTTTCAATTGTGTTATGGTTAGAAATGTTATGTCTTACTCCTTCACGCATTACTTGCACAAACTACCTCTCCGTAAAACTGAACAGTATGTAACGTCTGAGCAACAAACACTATTCAATAATGTTTTAGATATTATTTAAACTAGGTTTATACATAAAGGTTATGTTAAGTGATGATGCTAAGACGTTTTCTGATATCCCATCCACGATTGGTCCCAGTATTACATCCAATTTTGCTGGGATAACTCCACAGGCTACAGCAATAACATTTAAACTTCTTGATCCACACAGTGAATTGACATATCAATTACGTACACTTTAAGATTTAAAAAAAAATCACAATTAAAAAAATGTCTTTTATCTAGAAATGCAGCAAAGCAATTGGTATATACAGAATCTTATAAGTAGCTTCGACTGTGTGCTTTGCAGTTTATAATAAATCAATCAATTAATGTATATCAGATAAATGTAATATGTAAAACCAGCCGAAGCCCGCCGTAGCATACGGCGGTGTAAGAATAGGAACGGAAAACGGTGAGAAAGGAATTCAGTATAACAAAGGCTTAGGAAACCACCGTCGCAGTATAACGAAAATAACAAGGAGCGAAACCAATGCCAATGGTCGAGAGAGTACCTTCCTGTAGCAGGCTACGGAAAACATAGACATATATAGATAGACACCGTATTCACTGTGTTGCCAAGTCGACACGATAAGTCAGCGCGTCCGCCCTTTTGCGAGTGGTAAAAGTGCCATTTAAACTAATACAGGTAGATGAGGAAACTGGGTTTTCTGATGAAAAAACAAAAACGTTTTAAACAGTATCATTTACATATAACAGATTTTGGCGAATCGTTTACATGCAATTATTTATATCCATTTATACACTAAATGCGTGGTCTTAGAGTTGGTGGGCGGGGCTCTCTGTCTTGCGTGCCCTTAGTTAGAGTTGGCGGGCGGGCTTTGGCGGGTGTGGCTCTCTGTCTTCCGTGCACCATCTGTCTTGCTTGCCCTTAGTTAGAGTTGGCAAGCGGGGCTCTGTGAGTTGGCGATCGTGGCTCTCTGTCTTGCATGCGGTGTAAAGCCAACGTGGCTCAGAGGTGTATGTGGACTTTTGCACAGACGAAAGCGACTGAGGCTGTGTTTGGTGAGTTGTTGCATGCCTCGAGAGTGACGCTGGACTCAGGAGGACGGTTACAGTTGCGTTTGTGTGGCTCTGTCATGCGTATCCCATGACGCGGTAGGAGGGTTAGAGTTGGCAGGCGGGGCTCTGTTGAGCGTATCCCATGGTCTTAGAGTTGGCGGGTGGGGCTCTGTCTTGCTTGCGCTCATTGTCTTGCGTGCCCTCAGTGTCTTGCTTGCGCTCATTGTCTTGCGTGCCCTTGAATTATATATGAATTATATGCCCATGAATTATATATATAGATATGTCTAATTTTTCTCACCTGCCATCTATCTCTATTCCTTAAGAAAATCTGGCGAAATTTGATGAACATAACAGGTTGTATTCCCTGGTTTTAAATGGTAAGTAATTCACCCCTAGATTATCTCAGGGGATGACAGGAAAAGGATCTTTCTGTTAGAATTTCAGATGCGAAATGGAATTCAGCTACTCAGAAACACATCCTTCTTCAATTTGTACAAAACATACAATAATTCAGAAACAAAAATTAGCAATCCAACATAGGTATTAATTTTTAAATGGTTTAAAATAAATCCAGGCCAAGACACCAATTGTGAACACTGTCATCAGGTGCCCATCTCAAAAGGTGGAGTGTTTTGGGAATTCTCTACACTCATTTCGGCTTAAATTTCAGAATGCCTTGGATCTAAAGTCACTTTTCAGCCATTATCAGTAATACCTGGAGTAACACCAGACAGGATGACATTATCTCTTCAGTACCAGATAACTACATTGCTCAATTGTAGACTCATTTCTGAAGAATTCTTATTCTTATTATGGAAGAGTGATCATCATACGTTGAAAAGAATGAAAATGTCTTGAATGGTTTAAAATCTGTTTAGCACTTGGCAAGAATTTATTCATGTTATCATAAAATAGCTTACTGGATCTTTGCTTTATCTGTGGTGTTGTTTTAAACTATATTAAGAAACACATTGGACATCGTTTGCCATAAAGCTCTTTATACGTTCTCTTAAATACAAAAAACTAGACACTGTAATGCTGTCCATTTTCCATGTAGAATTTCAAAGGGCCGTCTAAGCCTCTCCTTAAAAAAAGATGGAATAATAAAAACAAAGAAAGCAAGGACAACGTACCCTTTCAGGTCAGGTCAGGTCAGGTCAGGTTGGGGAGCATGCACTGGTACAGTGCGTTGCCACACTCACTACACGACGAAACAGCTCGGGGTGCCAGGTTGGCAACCCCCCCACCAGGCAGACATGCGATCCAGTCCCACCCTCAACAGGCCTGACTCCATTGGCTTTGTAGAGCCTGACGAGGATGAGGCTCCTGAGGGCTATCCCCCTTTGTCTTCATAATGCAAGCACTCTTCCTATGGGCGGCCGCAGCGAAGCTACTCCCACAGAGAGCAGATAGAAGTCCAGTGTGCCATTTTGGAGCTGTGTGTGGTTTTTACAGGGACCGGGGTGCCACCAACCCCCCAGTTTTCCCTGCAAGTTGCAGGACCATTTGCAGAACCGGATGCAGTTATAACGTCATACCCAGGACTAACGTATTGTCACACACGAGTGTTTAGGAGGCAACTAAAGGGCTCGAATACATGTAATTCCACGCCGGACCAGGGGGTGGCGAAGTGCACTAATTCTCTCTCTCGATCTCTTGCAGACCATTCTAGGGTAATCCCACCCGGCTCTGGGGCAGCCAACGACGTCACTTCCGGTTCCGGTCCTGATGACATCACTTCTTTTATTGGCCTTTAAAGCTGCCATCTTGTTAATACTAAGTCAGTTCTGTTTTGGACTGAGTCATGTGAACATGGACTTGATTTTGAATAAGTTTTGCAGCCGGGAACAATACAGGTGGCTGCTCCAGACCTTCGCAATGTCTTGTGGTCATTATTGTTACAGTATCCATCAACGTATACGATCTTCTTACACCCAAAAGGAGGTTTTCACACCCATTTGGCACAGCAAAAATGGCCTTGACAAAGTTACTTTTTTTAAAGAGTGTCTTTCAGACACTTTTGTTAACATTTAAAACTGGCAGTTAACACATGTAAAAAAAAAAATTCAACGTTTAAAAAAACCCTCTCCTCTAAGAATTCAAAGGACACCTACTGCGAAATGTAGAGTAAGATAGCAGCTGGCAGGCCTTACTTTGGGTAGGAGACATAAATGAACATCCTGGCTTTAGATGGCCTCCTTCCTGTGGGGCTATTTTTCTCCATCTCATCTTTTCCTTTCTTTCTCCTGCCCTCCCAGTGTGTCCATTTTTCCACCTACTGGACAGCTGATTTATTTATTTATTGATCTATCTGCACACTTTATTTTACGGTGTTTAAGCTTTTGCATTGTGATTAATAGACATACTAAGTGGTATCTATATATAAAATCTGTTAAGGAGTATGATTATTAGTATCAATAATAATATCAATAATAAAAGCATACAACTAACACAGTTTTAGATTAATGCTTCAACTTGTGCAGCCAAACAACCACACTAGCCGTGTTTCTATAGTAGAAGTATATTTAACATTCATCCTTTTTCAAAAACCATTTACATCAATGTAGGAAGACAAAATCTGTTGAATCAGCATCAGGTATAAAGCAAGAATCAACCATGCGGCAGAGGAAACAAGTCCATCACACCCATATAGTTCCTATGGGCCAGTTCAGAATGGTCTCTACTTTAGCCTATTCATGTCTAGGATGTGGCAGAACACCAGAGTCACCATGGAACAAAGAAACAAACTCCACAGAAATGTACGACCAGACTAAGACATGAAGTCAACACACTGGAGCATTGAGGCAGCAGTAATGGCCACTGCATTACCAGGCACACCCACTGCTACCAGGCCCACAAATTAATTAAAAAAAACTTTAAAAATGTTTAAAAATAACTGTGAATGTTTTGATTGACAGCGAGTATGACATTGTTTAATTCACAAATTATTTCACTGATGCTGCCAGTTAATAGACAGCTGTATGTCCAAAGCCATTAGTGTAGCGTGACCACCAGGGTGCTCCTGCTCCCGAAACACCCGACTCAACAGACACAGACACAGGTCCAGCAACACACAAGGCTTTTATTCAGGGGGAAACGTTTTCCCAGTTTCCCACCAGCACCAAGCACAGTACAGAAGCACAATACAGCAATTATCTTCTTCCTATTCCTTCTGTCTTCCGTTTCCACTCCTCCTCCAACAAGCGCTGTCATCTCCTTACCCGACTCTGACTCCCGGAGTAGTGGCAGGCAGCTCCTTTAATGTAATTCCAGTGTCCTGAAGGCATCCTACAAAGTAGGGCTCCCCACTCCCCGCAGCACCCCCTGGTGGCACCCACAAAACTCAACAGGGCTGAGCCAAAAAACCCCCAAGTCCCATGATGACTTGTGGGAATCCATGGTGCCACTGCAACCCGGGGGACTGCCATTAAGTGTTCCGGGGAGAGACAATGCCTTGTGCCTGCCGTCTCCCCATGTCCTCGGATATTATAAAGTGGCTGACAACCCCACTGCTTATTTACAGGACTCTGCCTCTCAAACAACAATGAAAGAACCCAAAATTAATGGCAACAGAATGCAGCCAGCAAGTCGACGGTAGAGCACTTGTGCTAACATTAGCGTCAAAGATGGCGCAGGGCAGAGTACGATTAAATCACACGTGCAAAGTTCATCGACTATGGAAAATTCCAAACAAGGTGCACAATAACAAATAACAAGGGAAATCCAAACATGGGGAGTTACTGTTTTCATCACCTCTCCCTGCTTTGTTGTACCCGCAGCCTTTATTTTTATATTGCAGTCGAGTGCAAGATTAATGCAGCAGTGCTCGGAGTGACACTGACCTCTTGTTACAAATAATCTCTTCAAACTAATGCTTGATTGATTAGCGGACCATCACTCACTTCATTTAAATTCTTTTGACATCAATGCTTTATATTAAAGTAGCTCTGAAAACCAAGATCAGAATTAATTAGATTTTAAATTAAAAATTCATATTGACTGGTGCCTGCCACTGAAATCTCAATGCCTGCCTTAAGATCTAGCTGGGGCAACAGGTCTGCAGCCGTGTTTTGGCAATATTTAATATAGAAGTATTATAGTTTAGTTATTTATTTAGAGAGTATTTTTTTCCTGATGCTATTAATGTGAAAGGCACTATATAAGATAAAGTTCAACCAGAGAGCACTCATTGTTGAGCTCTGCTCAGTGAGCTGGGCCAGATGGTGATAACATCCTACTAACAAGGAGTGCAAGAATAAACAAGCTGCATGACAGCAATTTGTACTTGATGTAAATGTCTATTCCAGGTAGGAATCACACTTGAAAATTACTTTCCAAAGCGCGAGCCACGGTTTGATTTTGTGCATCATTATTTTATTCCTTAAGATTTCTACTAAAGTTATATTTTTAGTCACCTTGCTGAACCATACAGGAGAGAAACTGGGGGAAAAAATAAAAACATTCAGCAATGTGCATGTTACAGAAAACACTTAACGAGCCATCACATCTGTAAATGCCTACAGTTCAAAAAGAGGCCTTCATTGCGCCTGTTGGGCTACCATAAAATGGACCAGGAAAGATCAAGAATTTTTTAGACAAACTTTCTTAACATTTGTTAATGCACACTACAAGTCAATCCATTTCAGCACTGCTCACAGATTCCCCCAAAGGGACTCCTGGGTGCACACTAGTAGTCTGCCATGATTCTGCAGGAAAACTTCACAAAGGTCACAGCACATATATATCAAGACTTCAGAAGAGGACAACTACAGTACTATATAAATACGTTACTTACAGCCAAGTTATGTAACTGGAGATGAGTCACCGACACAATAAGCTGCCATTCCATCATCAAATTATATATAATTTGATACTATCCGTATGTATGGTGTTCGCGTCAATACCCCGTATGTATGGTGTTTGCGTCAATACCCCGTATGTATGGTGTTTGCGTTGTCACAAAAGCCACGATGAGACAAAGCAAGGTTTGGGGCAGCCACCCGTATAATTTGTTTTCCTGGCTGCAAATTGTCGTTTCAAATGATAACACTGCTGTGCACAACACCGAGTCCAATACAGAACTGAGGGCATAGGGAAAAGGAGGAGGTTTTTAAAGGGGAAGACAGGAAGTGAGATCGTAGAGTTCGGGCTCATTGAGGTCTTCAGCCATTGGTTCCAGCCCGGACGTGACATCACAGGGCCCGGAGCCGGCAAGGTCTCCTTCGATAGGCTCGGTCCCGGAAGTGACGTCAGGAGAGCCAGGCGGAATCTCCCGGGAATGGTCTGCAGGCAAGGAAGAAAAAAAGTCAGTGCACTCTGCCACATCCTGGTATGTTTTAGAACTGTCCTTACCCGAGCCCTTTAGCTGCCTCCCATGCGCACGTGTGTGACAGCGTCAATACCCCGTATGTATGGTGTCTGCATCAATACCCCGTATGCATGGTGTTCGCATCAATACCCGTATATATGGTGTTCGCGTCAATACCTCGACTCAATACAAGTTAGAACCATGCAATGGGACTCTGCCTCTGTAGTTAGAACATAACGTGGCAAACGCGGACGCAGTATTGCATGATTGGCTAAGAACGTTCGAATGCTTCAGTGATGCCGCTGGGCGGCCGAATATAGTAAGTCTGTGTTGGTTTGAGCAGATAACAGTAAATTCGGTTGGTTTTTGGAACGTTGGCTTGGTTTCCAGGACTAACATCGTCGACTGACTTAAACCCTGGGGTTCTAATTCATGTTTTAGGTCTCTTTTGTTCATTCTTGATTCTTTTATTAAAGCTGATTATATGTATCACTCTTTATATTTGGTTTTGACTGTGTATGTAAGCTGCCATTGATATATTCCATGTGGTTTGTGGGTGGCCCCCCTGCTAATCACCACCAGGCGCTGCCCTCCACCCTATAATTACAGAGGGTTTTCCATGGTTCCTGAAGGCTCATTCTGAATGCACTTAAGACTGGTGAGGTCTTGTGCTTTGGTGAATTCTACACAATTTGTGGTTACCTGATTTTTGACATTTCGCTCTGTATTTCGACTATTCTTGAAATTTCGTATTGGGACTATTGGTTGTATTGGATTGCCGCGTTGCCCTGGTGCTCCACAGAGCTTCATTGTTATTGAAGAACACTTTGTGTGAAAAAATCAATCTTTTATTTTATCAACATTCTACCAGGACCATTTGTATGTAGCCTGGGGTTTTGACAGGATTTCCCCCTCTGGTGAGTATTTTTTTGCACTGCTTTTCGTAGCTATGTATTTTGTGACCCCTAATTAATGACAGAATCCTAATTCTACTATTCGGCTATGCCTCTGACTTAACCCCTTCCAGTCTTTAGCAATAAGAGACCTGCCAAACAAGAACTTACTTTTCATTTTGGGAGCAACAGAACTCAAACCCACTTCAGCATGACCAAAGATGCAAACTTACTTATTCTTAACTAGCAGACCATGTGCGCTTCGCTGCAGTCGGTTTGTACTAAACACTAAGAAACGCTAAAGGAAAAAATACTATTCAGTAAGTACTGCGTCTAGTAAACAGTAAATCAGTAAAGGAGAGAGGACTAAACACTAAGGAAAAAGAACGGCAAGACCACATCAGCTGCAGAGCTCAGCTCGGAGCGAAATGAAGTGAATGAAATGAGGTGAATGGGAGGGGAGATGATCACGTGACTCCCCCACCCGCCTAACTCTCCATCCCTCCACAAACACACAAACACAGTCTCTCAGATCCCAACTCTCCTTTATATGTATAGATTACAGCATTTGTGGCCTAACACCTGGCTGCTCAATGGATTCAGACCTTTCATGTTTTTTGCCCCTCTCTCTTTTTAACAGTACAACATTCTAAAGTTCTCATCAATGTTTTGTAAGTCTTACTCAGAGCAAAAAAAAATTGCACAAAGCAGTAACTGACTAACATGAATCACAGTTTTCCATTTCAGGGTTCCAAGAAGACACAGCCTATTAAGGAAGCATCAAACAGAAAACAGTAAAATGGGATGAAATTCCAGTCCATCACCAGGCATCCTCAAAAGTTACTCATGTCAGGCCAATTCAGAGCTCTCACTTACTTAACTCATGTGCTTTATTTGGGAAAACCCACATCGACAAAAATAAATAAACGTAACCTCCGCTTAGTTATTGGCCAGCAATTGAACGTGTGTCTGTGGAGGTCTGAAGCCATCCATTTACAGTCAGTCAGTCATTCTCCAACCCGCTATACAGTGTCATGGGGGTCTACTGCAGCCAATCTCAGCCAACACAGGGTGCAAGGCAGGAACAAATCCCGGGCAGGGTGTCAGCCCACTGCAGGACACAAACACCAAGCACACACTAGGGACAATTTAGGATCGCCAATGCATCTAACCTGCATGTCTTTGGATTGTGGGAGGAAACCCACGCAGACACGGGGAGAACATGTAAACTCCACGCAGGGAGGACCTGGGAAGAGAACTCAGGTCGCCTTACTGCGAGGCAGCAGCGCTACCCACTGTGCCACTGTGCCGCTCCTCTGTTTACACAGTTAGGGGAAATTGAAAAAATGAATCTAAGCAGTATTTAAAAAGTGTGAAATAACACAAAGAAACAATGACGCATTCCAGGCATTAGCGCCCTTCTTCAAGACTTAGAAAAATCAATATGCAAACCCCTCAAACACGCACACATACATAGAAGTGCAGGGACATGAAACCAATGCATCACAATCTGAAGTAAACACTGCCATCTTTGGATTTTTAGACTCTGTACTGTGCTCATAGGAGAAGTCAAGATCATTGTTCTCCTTACCTTCATCCAGGAAATCCCTGTTAATAGCAACTGTGGTAGGGTAAGTAACGCAGCCCTAAAATGTCAGGTAAGAAGAAAGATCATGAGTAGATGGGAAAAAAAAATTGGCAAAAGCATCCAAGCACTCACACTCAGAGCTGCAGGAAGGCATAGCTGAAATGCACACAGGAATTGTCCCCATTTAGAAATAGGTGCTGATGCAGAGAACATCAGATTGTTTAAGATGAATCAAGTCCCCTCCAAGAATTAAGATTCTCCCTTTGGGTTCCAACAGTGAGATCTGGAGGGTGTTAATGAATGACAGGCCAGGGCAGTACAATGCGGAAAAGCAAAGACAAGGGCTCCAGAGAGACTGAGTGCAGGTGTCAGGAGAGATAGGAATGCGTCCAGGAAAGCAGCAGCAGGTCCAGCATATTTATTAAGAAGCTTCACTAACTTATTGTGGTCAGCAGCTTGGAAAGAAGCAGTAGCAGCAAACAAAACCAAACACATACTGTATAATACAGCCTACTTAGGCTTGATGGTTTCTGCCTTAAGCACAATATCCAACTCCCAATAAATCTGACATCTGAGAATGCAATCTTATTTCTGTTATCAAGAGTGTGATCGCTCTGAGGACTCCAGGAGAACAGACTTTGGGGGTGACACAGGTGGAAGGGTTTGATGCTATTACAGGTAGCAGGTGTCTCTTTGCTTTTTTCCTAGCCTAGAAAATTTCCTGACCTAAAGATGTCAACACCACCACCCACCCCACTACACACACACACACACACACACACACTTCGAGGCACACCTGTTTAAAACACCAAGACTGGTAGCTCTGGCCGGACAACTTCAATTCAACTCCCCTGTGTGACTTTGATCAGTTATTTTACTATTTGTGCCAAAATGCAGAGGACAGGACTGCCTCCCATTACTTTTCCATGTTTAGTTTCACTCCTTTTGATTCCTAGATTATGACATGGTTTATTTTCAACAGCTGTAACACCAGTAGGGCCGCATATCACTTTTTTTTTATTGTCGAGAGAGATGTTTTAAAAAGAGACAGTGAGAGACAAGTGTTCAAACATAGTGCTTTGAAGTGGCTAATAAGTAGGTTGCTCGTTTAACAATTTAAATATATCTAAATGTCACTAATGCTCTTGATGTTGGCTAACTACAATGAAAATTCTGACATTTGCAGTAGTGATGAAAAATAAGAATATTATTTCATTCATTTATTGTTACTATTATAATGTACCCTAGCAACTCTATTAGAGCCAGCGCCATTCAGCTGTTTAGAGAGTTCTTGACCTAGTCGCACAGCCATGGCAATGTCATTGAACATCTCTGAACATGTTGTACACCCTTGTGCACACACCTGACTTTGATTCCCTGCCTCCCCTTCCCTCCATTCTGACAGCGTGCACTCCTCTCACACCTAATCTCACAAAGAAAAGCCGCATGAGAGTGGAGGAATTGCACACATCCTATAAACAAAAGCTCCTAGAAGACGATACAAGGATTCATTGTATTATCCAAAATAACGTAACAGTTCTGACCCAAAGACCACACAGTCATGGGGTTTTGGGGGGGGAGTGATAGTGTGAGGTTGAAAATAACAATATTCTTCCAAATTTGCAACATGTAATATTCCAGTGTAGCCTAACCCTAACCTAACACGTTTTCTCAAGCTGCACACCTTGCAAAATTAAACTTTTATGGTTAAAACAACAACTTTTGTAAGGTCAATATTTCCTTCGCAAAAATAATTACATAATTACTGCACCCGTGAATAAAAAAAAAATAATGGACAATTAATATTTATTGTCATTTTGCAAGGCTCAAGCACTGCTTAAAATGGCTCCTGGCAAGGGGAGTGCGAAGAATGGAAGGCACTGGTAGCACTAAATGGAAGATGTGCATTGCTGAATGATTTTACAGCCTCATTGACAGCCTTCAAGAAACCGCTCCGTAGGCAGAAGCTCCCCATGCTAATTAAAAGCACTATGCGATGACTCTAACACGTTTATCCTAATGGTTTTTAATCCCGTTGTAGCCAGTTCAAGTAGTACCCAATTAAGAATTTCAGGCCATTCGTGTTAATCTTGTGGAATCAGCATTATACCTTGGTGTGTGCAAACCGCAATGCAGAGTAAATCGAACTTTAGGCACGAGTAAGGCACTTCAGTAGATGACAGGCCAGCAGAGCTAGTTCATAACATTCAGGAAAAGCTAAGAATAATAAGTAACGCTAAAAAACATGCAGTACTAGTGAAACAATCAGGCACTTTACATTACACAGTAAAAATAAAAGACTACAACATAATATCAAATTAAAAGAGAGGCGCACTGAGGAAGATCTTGTATGGCTTACTGACCTCTGCTCTGCGCTGGCTAATCAGAATCAAACTTTATTAGACATCTACACTTACACGTGCTAGGGATTTGACTTGATACACTTGGTGTTACATGTACATAAGGAGAATTAAATAAAAAAAGTAAGAATAAACATCCCTAAGACACCGAGTGAGAAAATACCCATGCATATTCATCTTGGACCTTGCTATATGGTTGCGAGACATGGATGCTATCCAGTGACCTGAGACGAAGACTGGACTCCTTCATGTGTGTCTCTCCAGAAAATCCTTGGGTACCGTTGGTTTGACTTTGTGTCGAATGAGCGGTTGCTCATAGAGTCCCAAATGTGTTGCTCATGGTGTCCCGAATGAGGCACATTACCTGCATTGTGAGAGCGTCAGTTACAGCACTACAGCCATGTGGCGCATTTCCCTGAGGGTGATCCAGCTTGTAAGATCTTCATTGTTGGAGACCTGAGTGGCTGGACCAGGCCAAGGGGTCGCCCACGTAACACCTGGCTGCAGCAGGTAGAGAGTCATTTCCCGAGTGTGGGACTGGACCGCGTATCTGCCTGGGGGGTTGCCAACTGGGATCCCGAGTTGTTTCGCCGTGTAGTGGGTGCGGCAACGCACAGTACCAGTGCTTGCTCCCCGACTTGACTTGACTTGACTTGACTTGATATTCATCTGAAGCACTAATGTGGGAAAAAAGCTATTCTTGTGGCGTGAGCTTTTTGTAGTAACGGACCTCATTCTCGATGGGAGTGTCCTAAATAGTCTTTGTCCATAACAGTTACTTGCACGGCTGACAAATATGGTAGCATGTACGTCCTGGAGCGATGGCAACTGACAGCCAATCACTTGCTCTACATTTTGAATGATACTCTGCAGTTTCACCCTATCTTTGACCGTGGCAGCAACAGACCATACCGTAACAGAGGAAGTGAGAATTGACTCAGCGGTGGCAGTACACCATGACTGCCTCTGGAAGGTTGAACTTCTTCAGATGCCACAGAAAACACAACCTCTGGTGAGCTTTCTTAGTGAGCAAACTGAGGTTCAGCTCCAATTTGACATCTTGACCAATAACAGTGCCAAGAAAATGGAAAGACTCTAGTGGTAAGTCGCACAGTGTGATGTGGGTCAGGGAGGGTGGACTCCCCCGAAATCTGTTCTCATCTCCACTGTCTTCTGAGCACTGAGCTCCAAATTATACTGGTCGATCCAAACCACAAATGATGGATTAAAAACAATGTTAGTATTTCCATTGAATGTATAAAACGTACACATTTTTATCCAAGTATCTTATCTACAATGCACCTCTCATAGTTTTACAATCCTGTGCTGTGTAGGCAGCCACAAAGCTAGACATGCCAATAACATGACGATATAAAAGAAAGCTGTAAAAAGTAATGAGTCAACATGGCAAGAAACACAACTAAATCAGAAACCTGCAAGCAAATTTAAATTGCAGTTTAAGAACACAAAATTACACACACACACTGGAGGAAGAAGCAAAGAAGGATGAAGACAAAACTCACCGCCATTATGAAGCACCCTGCCCAATGACTCTAAGACTCGGAGTACTTCAGGTCAAGGGATTATTCAACAGAAGTGTGTCAAGAAACGCCACTGAGGCTCCATTAAGGGAGACTCCCCAACGAGAGAGTTATTGGGGTCTCTCCCCGTCCACTGAGGATATTTTCAAGGGTAGGTACAAGAAGAAAGCCCTCTGCATTGTGAGAGACGCCTCACACCCCTCTCATGAACTGTTCGATCTCTTGCCATCTGGTAGGAGATATCGCTCCATAAAATCAAGAACAGCCAGAATGTGCAACAGATTCTTTCCACAGGCAATAAGACTACTAAACTCTCCGTAAAATGCACAGTAGACATAATTATTTATTTTTAGCCATCATATTTAATTAACTATTTAACATAAGTACTGGTTGGACTTCTGCGGTGGGTTGGCACCCTGCCCAGGATTGGTTCCTGCCTTGTGCCCTGTGTTGGCTGGGATTGGCTCCAGCAGACCCCCGTGACCCTGTGTTCGGATTCAGCGGGTTGGAAAATGGATGGATGGATGGTTGGACTTTTTGGATTGTCTTGGTTTATTTTTGGGCTTTTTTTTCTCTTTCCTTTTTTGCACATTTTCTGGTCTTGAGTTATGCAATCTCATCTCACTGTAATCAAAGCACCGTGATGTCCCTGCATTGATGGATTAAAGGCCAGAAGTCCATGTGACCGTCATCATCATCAAGTCCTTCCATGAGAACCCTAAATACAATGAGGACTGATCATTTATGTTAAGTAGAATGCCTAGAGGGGGCTGGGTGGTCTCATGGCCTGGATCCCCTGCAGATTTTATTTTTTCTCTCAAGCCGTCTGGAGTATTTTTTTTGTTTTTACTGTCCTCCCTGGCCATCGGACCTTACTTTTATTCTATGTTAATGAGTGTTCTCTGATTTTAATTCTTACTTTGTCTTTTTTTCTCTTTCTTCATCATGTAAAGCACTTTGAACTACATTATTTGTATGAAAATGTGCTATAGAAATAAATGTTGTTGTTGGTGTTGTTGTATTTTAGATATGGCTGGAATGACAGAGGCGGCACAGTGGTAGTGCTGCTGCCTTGCAGTAAGGAGACCCGACTTCGCTTCCCTGTTCCTCCCTGTGTGGAGTTTGCATGTTCTCCCAGTGTCTGCGTGGGTTTCCTCCCACAGTCCAAAGACATGCAGGTTAGGTGCATTGGCGATTCTAAATTGTCCTTAGTGTGTGATTGTTGTGTGGGTGTGTGAGTGCCCTGCGGTGGGCTGGCACCCTGCCCAGGATTTGTTCCTGCCTTGCGCCCTTTGTTGGCTGGGATTGGCTCCAGCAGACCGCCGCGACCCTGTAGTTAGGATATAGCGGGATGGATGAATGGATAGAATGCCCTCAGGGTGCGTGTCGCTTCCAGATGCCTTTAGAATTCAATAAGTTACACACAGAAATCAGACCTGCAAACACAGAGCTGTTCGGTTTCTAATTTCAGCAGATTTGCTCCTACCTTGCAACCTGTGTTGGCTGGGATTGGCTCCAGCAGACCCCAGTGACCCTGTAGTTAGGATATAGCGGGTTGGAAAATGACTGACTGACTGACTGGAATGACAGATAAAAAAACGTGAACTTAACTCCAATGGAAGTAGGCCTTTATAATGGCTCACTGTGACTGCTCTCTAATCTTCAGCAAGGTCAAAAGTGTTTTCTTCTGTTTATGAAATTCTGTTGTGAATGTAAGCAGGGTTGTCATTGTCATTAGTTATAATATTTTTTGAGCTTTTGTAAAAGCTAAATTTCCTCTAGTGACATATAAAGGACTACCTATCAATCAATTATATAGTGATTTATCTACCGATCTAGATAATCTAGCTACTTCTTTCCCAAACATAGGTAATGTCAGAACTTGTTTCAGCTCTGTCTAATCTTAGACTCTACCTGAAACAAAAAATGTTAATATTTAACACTGTACTGAAGGTGATATTTTAATTTCACTTTATTATAATGGGTAACAGCTCTCTAGTGATGTACTGTGCAATATGGCTACTGCCACTGTTCAACTGTTCAGCTCAAGTTTATTGTCCCAAGTGGGGAGTTTTGATAGTCAGCAGATTTACAAAATACCAAAACATCACATTAAAATCACAAGAAACAAGAAAACAGCAATTAAACATAACTGTGTATAAATGAAAAACATAAAATATGGTACTGAACATAATGCTTATATTCCTTCAGATCACACATATTACAAAGAAAAACTCAAACTCCAGTAAGACGAGAACAATTACTGACAAGAATGATAACTGTTTGGCCCACAACAAGTTAAGGCTGTGGATGTTTATTAAAAATATAACTTGTATAAAACATTAATAGCAGTTGGGATGGAATGAGTATTTGAACGCAATGCTGTTTATCCTTGGAGAACTGAACTTGTGCCATGTTGGCAAGAAATGGAATTGTAAATGGGCTGTCTGAGATCAGGCACTCTTCTTTCCTCGATACTTGTTTATTAAATAGTCATGTCAGTTTTTTTTTTCCTGATAAAGTTTGCAGTTTGACCCTATTTTTGATGCTAACATCGAGATTCCTAGACCAAGCAAGCAGAACATTAGTTGAGACAGATTCAATGTAAAATTTATAATCACTTGACATGATGCTAGAATTCGCACTAAAAAGAGTCTGCTTCCTTAGAATTTAGACGCAAACTTTTTGTAAACTTCTTCTGTGCTTTGATTAGAAGTCAATTATTGTCCCAAGACATTTAGAACTTTCATCTGCATGATCTTTGATGATTATATTTTGTGGGCAAAAGGCAACAACCATTAGTGTATAAAAAAAAACAAAAAAGTACAAAAGAGGCGAAAGACGACACCTCTGAGGGGATTCCTGTGCATGAAGGTGGGGTTGGGTAGCGTAAAGAAGCTTTGTGCAAGTCTTGATGCCTTCCTCTGTCCCTCTATTAGACTGGTAGACACACTGAAACTTGTTTAATAAACCCCAAGCTTTGTCTATCAGCGTCCTCTTTATAGGTTTTTAAACAATCTCATAACCAGTGATTTTAATAGAACAAAATGGTGGAGAAAACCTGACTTTTGACAACTGACGGGGTTGACCCTAAGAACTAGAATGAACTTGTTGAGTGTGTGATAATATTTAACTAACAGTTACTAAATAATATGCAGTTTGAACAGAATGCATCTCCGTTGTCTTTTGGCAGCAAATTTAATCAAACTATTTAGGCCTTAATAATTTAAGAAAAAAAGACAATGAGAAGTCAAGCAAAATGGCACTTCTTATTGGCTAACTGAACAGATTACAATATGCAGGCCTTCGAGTCAGCTCAGGCCCCTTCTTCAGGCAATCAGCTGCATCCTCACCTCATCTGTTGTGAAGAGCAGGGGAGTGGGACCCGATGTAGCAGACGTTGCAGCAACGATGTCGGGGGTGCCTGCCTCTGCAATGATGAGAGAGGAAACAAGTGACCTATGACCTGTGACAGATTGCCTGAGGAAGGGGCCTGACTTGACTCGAAGGCTTGCATATTGTAATCTGTTCATTTAGCCAATAGAAGGTGTCATTTTGCTTGACTTCTATTTGCATCCATAATGGCTAACTCTGTACAACACCCTAGTACTACAAACTAGATTATTGTAAAGGAATCAAAAAACATATTGCCAATAATATACATCAGGAGTTCCCAAAGTGGTCGATATTGACCCCCTGGGGTCAATTTGAACTTTCTAGGGGTAGATAGTTTCAATAAAAAAATTTGGGGGTTGACAACAGCAAAAATAGACCCCCTTACTACTACTATTTGTTTGTTACTTCAAAATATCTATGATTGCAATAGGTACCTAATTAAGAAGTCAAATAATTTAAAAAAACACTTTTTTGATAAAAACACACTTGTTTTATCTTGGTAGAGTAATATATATACATCGCTCTACTTTCCCCTATTGTATTATTAATATGTAGCCTTAGAATGCCTAATCTCACAGACTTACCACTGTTTATAACTGCAGGCTATGGCCGTATATATATATGTAAGTAGGTTCCAGTTATGACCGTTACGCGTAGAATTTCGAAATGAAACCTGCTTAACTTTTGTAAGTAAGCTGTAAGGAATGAGCCTGCCAAATTTCAGCCTTCTACCCACACGGGAAGTTGGAGAATTAGTGACGTTGGAAAGTTCAATATGGCAGCCGACAGTGGTGTCATACCACTGAAATAAGTACGTACATCAGTTTCGGTTAGCGCAGGGAAGCCACCTTCCAAATTTCGTGAAGATAGGACCATAAATAAGAAAGTTCAAAATGGCGGTCGTTGTCGACCATTATGACCGTTACGTGTAGAATTTCGAAACGAAACCTGCATAACTTTTGTAAGTAAGCTGTATGGAATGAGCCTGCCAAATTTCAGCCTTCTACCTAGACGGGAAGTTGGAGAATTAGTGATGAGTCAGTGAGTGAGTGAGTGAGTCAGTGAGGGCTTTGCCTTTTATTAGTATAGATTATTGTATATAACTTTATCCCCACCTTCCCTTCTATATCTATAACCTCAGGCAATTAGATGTAGTAAAAAAGACAAGCAGGAGTTAAGTTACATATAAAATAATGCACTACTGATAATATTCATAAATAATAACAAAATGCAAAGTACATTTGAATATTGGCAACCTGATTAAATGGTGATGTGTAGCTCAGGTGGTACACAGACTTGTAGTTACTTAAAATGTCTCTAGTTAAGGCATCATTGGTGTTCAGCTTTCTTCAGAACAGACCTCAAGCCTATTCAATATGTCTGCCGAGCTGTGCTCTTCATTGTGCTGTTCTTGTCAGTTCACGGTGTGATGGTCTTCATCAGTTGTTAACAAGAGAGAGAATGTGGTTGAACAAGCAGATTTATGGGTTTTCTGTCCAACCCCTACAGCCAATAGGACATCATGGTACTCAAAGGCCTCTGAGACAAGCCAATTCCAAACATCCATACCTCAGATCAATGGGGGAAATAGAACATCTTAACACCTCCCCCAAACCATATGTTAATGTAACCTGGCTTCCTTGCAGGTGTTGAAAGACTTTAGCAGAGAAATACTCATCAAACTGGTTTAAGACACATTCCCCAAATCCTGTTGTAAAATTATAAAGAGACTTAGTTGTAATTTGCCTAAATTACAAATAAAGACATATAAAACATTTATTAAGTTATATGCAAAATCTTACATCACAACACACACTACATACCAAACCTGCGAACGAAAAGGTAAAATGTGTAATTAAAAGAGTCACACGTAAGAATGCATGATAATACATGTAGCACAAACGTGTCTGTGCAATGTCTTATCGAACGTATTAAAGCAAGTGCGGACATGAAAAACTGTTGCATGTCCACACTTGCTCGCGATGGGACGAGACGACGGATATTCGATATTAGCAGAATCTATCAGTCTTGTACAGTCATGCTTTCATAAAACACTATAAATTAGTTCGTTTGATGTGACATGTACTTATTTGTGATTTGAACTTTGAATATAATTATTTATTGAGGAGCAGTACTACGAAAAAGAAAATCAGAGGACACCGTTTATTTATTATTTATTTATTATATATAGAGTTTGAACAAAATCTTCTGTTTCAAGTAAGTACATACTTTATTGGGATTTTTTTTAATCACAAGGGCTGTTGAAATTGTTTGTTAATAAAAGTTTTTATTTCTTCAGATAATAATATGACTGAACCAAAAAAGAAATGCAGACAGTACAGCTTGGACTATTTGTACTTATTTTAAATTTACATATTTATTTCATAAATGTAAAAAAAACTCTGCTCGTATTTTTTTTGCTTTAATTTTCGTTAGTGCAGGTTTCGATATTAAATGTTGCACATGATAATGCCATATTTTGTAGTCCTTTTATCTTTTTCAATCAATAATTACAAGTGACTAAAATGAAAAGTTTGATATCTAGTGAAATATTTACTATCGAGTACTGTACAAATGTATTAATTTGGGTAAGTAAAGTAAATGACTAAGGGGTCGACGGTTTTAAAAGTTTTTGGTAAAGGGGTCTGCGGCCGAAAAAAGTTTGGGAACTCTTGATCTACATTTATTCTCTACATTTTTAGGCCTTTTCCTTGTTCGGTTTTACAGGTTTATGGGACCATTATTGTCACGCGCAGAGAGTACAGTGAAATTCTTAGTTGCACGTGAAAGGGATTCGCACACCAGGGCTTCCCTGCGTGGAGTCTGCATGTCCTCCCTGTGGGTTTACTTCAGATTCCTTCCATATTCCAAAGAGTTAGGTGGATTGGCATTGATAAATTGGTCTGTGTGTGTGTGTTGTGGTTGTTCGAATGAACTACAGGACCATAAGCGGAGATGTTCAGTAGTAGCAGCCATTTAATTGAAACAATAGTTCAAGCAAAATGATGGCGCTAACAGACAAAAATCAAGGTCCTAGCAGGAGGAATCTTTCTCGACTGGTAAAGCCCTCTGAGTGTCATGGTGGGAAGGAGCTCTGTCCTGTGGTGTCTTCTTGTAATGAGTGACTAAAGCTTGCATATTGTAATCTGTTCAGTTAGCCAATAGAAGGTGTCATTGCGCTTGTCTTCTCTTTGCATCCATAATGGCTAACATGGTACAACACCCTACTACTACAGAAAAAAAGGACAAAAAGTGATCTCATTCATACAAGCACAATAGTGCTGGAAGGCACACAACATCAGCCAACACTGGAGAGTCGGTGGCTTTCACAGCTTAATTATGAGGCACCTAAATGGATGCAACCATTTTGTTATTTTATCCTGAGGCATTCTCTCAATGATTATAAAATCAAAAGTAAATACAAATAAAACAACAGGCCTTCAGCTGTCTTGGTCTATTTTTTGTGCACATGCAGTGACTGATGCAGCGTCCTGATCACCATAGCTGTTCATCAATTTGGACCATTTAAGGTGCACTGATCTCCTCACTGTCTATACTGGACAATTTAACACTCCTGTCCCTGAAATGGTGATCATGATCTCACACTGGGCTGAAGCACAGTCAGTAAAGCAACAAATAAACACAACACACTCGACTCTCTAATTTTATATATAGTACAGTGGTCTCTATAGAAGTACAGGACCTCCAGGTATACTGTGTAAAATATCAAAAATGTAGACAATAGATTGTGTTAATTTTTCAGTAATTTCAGACATTAAAGACTGAATTGTGACTTTAGGACACGTAAGTAAGAAGTTCAATGTACTCTATACACATGACCATAATGACCTAAGAAACCTATAATGGAAGAATTCTAAGTGCTTTGTTATTTGGTAGAGTAACAGACATGTTGTTTGGAAAAAGATACAAGTGGTTTAATGTGATCCCCTCGAGGTTGCTGGATATCATGGCCGGCCTGTACGCTGGTACTGTGAGTGCTGTGCAGAGTGGAGGCAGAACCTCTGCGTTTTTCTCAGTTGATTCTGGGGTTCATCAGGGGTGTGTTCTGCTCCTAATCTGTTCAATGCTTGTATGGACTGGGTGTTGGGCAAGGTTGTGGGGCATTTGTTGGTGAAGAAGAATTTACGGATCTTGACTTTGCTGATGATGCTGTGATCTTCGCGGAGTCAATGGAGGCTCTGATCAGGGCGCTCGAGAGACTGAGTGAGGAGTCTGAGTGTCTGGGCTTGCGAGTGTCCTGGATAAAAACCAACATCCAGGCCTTTAGTGACCTCTTGGGCATGGCCATCAGCAGTGTGTCTGTTTGAGGAGGGAGTGTCGACCTCGTCATTGAGAGGTTTACTTACCTTGGCAGTGACATTCTTGTCTCTGGTGACTCTCCCTATGAAGTCAGTAGATGGATTGGGAGAGCATGGGGGGTCATGAGGTTGCTGGAAAGGAGTGTGTGGCGCTCCAGATATCTATGCAAAAGGATGAAGGTCCAAGTCTTTATTGCCCTGGTGTTCCTGTCTTGCTATATAGTTGGGAGACTTGGACACTGTCCAGTGACCTGAGATGAAGACTGGACTCCTTTGGTGCTGTGTCTCTCCGCAAAATCCTTGGGTACCGTTGGTTTGACTTTGTGTTGCTCATGAGGTCCCGAATGAGGCACATTACCTACATTGTGAGGGAGCTCCAGTTATGGCACTATGGCCATGTGGCGCGTGTCCCTGAGGGTGATCTGGCTCGTAAGATCCTCATTGTTGGGGACCTGAGTGGCTGGACCAGGCCAAGGGATCGCCCGCCTAACACCTGGCTGTGGCAGATAGAGAGTCATTTCCGGAGGGTGGGACTGGACCGAGCGCCTGCGTGGGGGGTTGCAAACCAGGATCCTGAGTTGTTTCATTGTGTAGTGGGTGCGGCAACGCACTGTACCAGTGCATGCTCCTCGACTTGGCTTGACTTGACTTGGTTTAATGTGAATTCTTTTATGTCTATCACAGCATCAGATCCTTGAGCCAATAGGTAAATTAGATTAGAATTAAAGGTGAAGAAACTAAAAATGTAAACATTTATGGAGGGAAAAAGTCTTACGGGGAATTCAGCAAAGAAAAATGTTATGATTGGAGGTTGAAGGAGTATAGGGCTGGGGATTTCCAGGGACACACCATATGGTATTATCCCAATATTTGGGTTACAATTCAATAACATTTAGATTTCCCCTTATATTTTTCAACATATTATTATATTATGTTTTGATTAGGTGATATATTCCAAACGTTTTCTCTTTATATTTGGCTGAACTTAAATTTGAAATTGTATCCATATAGGCAAAAATTTCAATTTGTTACACTTTACATGTAATAGATCCACTCAATTTTTTCACAGTAGAAATGGATTTTAGTTACCTTAGCATTCTCCCGTCTGCAATTGATGACACACATTGGTAAAACGATTGTTAGGCCAGGGACGCTAGCAAGGAGTATTTTCTGATCATGAAATAGTCAAAAGCGAAAATAAAAGCCCAAAGTGGGAAATCAATCAACACCACAAACAAAAGTCAACTCACTCGTAGTGAAAAATTAAACTCTAGTCTACGCCTGAAACAAGTAATGACAAAACGTGTACTGAAATTGTAAAAAAGACATTCGAAAAATGGCTTGGTTACCTGTAAATCCGGATGCGAAAGTGCTCCAAAAGATGACCTTTTAACCTGTGACATCATTATCCGGAGGTCTTCGACCTTTATGGACCCTAAAAACACAGTTTGCTTACCTAACGATGGTATACACAAAACAATGGCGCCCATACACAAACAAAATGGCATCAAAAACAGCTCAAAACTATTACAACAATTAAAGTGAGCTTCATTTAAGAAACATTACAAAAAAAGATTGCAGAATCAGATCCCTGACATGGAAGAAGACCAGAAAACAAGTGTAAGAACAGCCAATTTATGCAAAATAAAAACATGGGAGCTTTCTGAAATACAGATTTCTGACAATAATCAGACCTTTACGCCTGACAAACCCTTCTGAGATCTGCCTCTATGTTTGCAGTACGGCTGTCAATCAATATCTGACATAAGAGTCTTTCATATTTAAAATATCGTTTGAATACACATATATTCAGAATGAGTAAAGGTGACCTTTGTTTCTGAGAAAAGATTAGATCTGAAGTGCTAATGGAGCCATTTTACACCGAGTGGATATTGTAATATTTACCTGACATACAGAATGTGAGCTGGGCTGTACGTGTTGTGTGTGTGTGAGTGAATCAAAGTTCTTGTAAAGAGGTTCGGATGAATGTACTGAGTAGCACTGTGGAAGAAAAAGTCGGGTGCCAGATTGAGACAAAGAAATGATATCAAGGTGACAAGCGACGAGAAACAGGCAGGGCTGGTTTGTGCCTGAGAACGCCAGGATAAAAAGATCAACTTCAAGTTTATGTCATGTATAGAGAGTGACAAATATTAGGCACCATACAGCATGACCTAGTAATTAAGCAGCATGACTTGAATTAAAAAAAAAAGCTGGAGGCTCCACTACGACTCACTCCAAATAAAGTGCTTGTATTTCTGAAAGCAATGTCATACTGTTCACGAAGCAGCGATCAGCACAAGTGGCATGATATGTAAAGATAGATAATTTCTAGATACGCTTAGAGAATTTGAAAGATCATGCTTACTAATGTAGGCTTTATACTTCAGAACCTCTTATGTGGAATCGTGGTCAATAGTTTGGTCTTCATATAAAACACCCAGAGGACAGAAGCAGAACCTCACTGAATAACAATTAGCTCTCCTTGTCAGAAGAGGGCTGAACTCAGTGTCTTGAAAACAGGATGGCAGTGTAAACACTCTAAATAATTATAATTATAGGAAAAAAACCAGCCTTGATCTTTCCTATATGTCTTTATATTTGAAGAAGCCCAAGGAGAATTCTGCAACATCTTATTAAAAAGTATCTTTCATCAATTGATTAAATGCTGTTGTACAAACACAGAATAGATGTAATTAGACCCTGCAGACAAGCTTTAAAGGATCGTGTAACCCTGTGGGCTTAATGATCACTTATATTCTTCTGTTATCTACAGGACAGGACAGGAGAGGATAGGGCAGTTCAAAGGAAGAATGAACAAAAGGTTGAAATAAGAATAGAAAATCAAAACAGACCTGAAATAAAAAAAAACAAAAAACATTTTACAATAAAATAAAACTCATGTTTAGAAAAGGATGGATTAAGGTGATAGGCGACGTTTTAAAAAAATCTAGCAAAAGAAATCAAGAGACCGCCTATAGGCTGCGTTATGTTAAAAAAATGTTAATAAATGTTAACATTATACAATGTTATTGACTGTTATACCTGCCTTGCACTCTCCACCTTGCATTTTTTTTAACTTGCACTGCATTTTTATTTAATTAATATTGTTTTTATCAGTATGCTGCTGCTGGAGTATGTGAATTTCCCCTTGGAGATTAATAAAGTATCTATCTATCTATCATATAGTGCCTTTCATATCTACAGTGCATCCAGAAAGTATTCACAGTGCATCACTTATTCCACATTTTGTTATGTTACAGCCTTATCCCAAAATGGATTAAATTCATTTTTTTCCTCAGAATTCTACACACAACGCCCCATAATGACAACGTGAGAAAAGTTTACTTGAGTATTTTGCAAATTTATTAAAAATAAAAAAGTTGACAAAGCACCTGTACATAAGTATTCACAGCCTTTGCCATGAAGCTCCAAATTGAGCTCAGGTGCATCCTGTT
>JANRMT010062838.1:10119878-10140859 GCA_026402145.1 Polypterus bichir lapradei | reverse complement strand
GACGGTTCATCTTTCAGCAGGACAACGACCCTAAGCACACAGCCAAGATATCAAAGGAGTGGCTTCAGGACAACTCTGTGAATGTCCTTGAGTGGCCCAGCCAGAGCCCAGACTTGAATCCGATTGAACATCTCTGGAGAGATCTTAAAATGGCTGTGCACCGACGCTTCCCATCCAACCTGATGGGGCTTGAGAGGTGCTGCAAAGAGGAATGGGCGAAACTGGCCAAGGATAGGTGTGCCAAGCTTGTGGCATCATATTCAAAAAGACTTGAGGCTGTAATTGCTGCCAAAGGTGCATCGACAAAGTATTGAGCAAAGGCTGTGAATACTTATGTACATGTGATATCTCAGTTTTTTTATTTTTAATAAATTTGAAAAAACCTCAGGTAAACTTTTTTCACGTTGTCATTATGGGGTGTTGTGTGTAGAATTCTGAGGAAAAAATTAATTTAATCCATTTTGGAATAAGGCTGTAACATAACAAAATGTGGAAAAAGTGATGCGCTGGGAATACTTTCGGGATGCACTCTATCTATCTATCTATCTATCTAATAAAGTTTAAGGATATGGAGTATTTTATATTTCTGTAATATATTTATATTAAAGGTATCATCCAAGGTGTCCATTACTCGCCTCAGAAAAGAAAATTAAGTGGACCTGGAAGGTTTACAGGCCAAAACTCCCAGCCTTGATGGGGGGCTATTTATTCCACATGCCTTATACTCTTATTTTATAATTGGAAAGTTACATGCCGTTCAGCTCTGAACAGGTGCTACAGAAAAACAAAGCTTTATTATAAGCACCGTATAGTATAAAATTATTACATACTGTAAACTTCAATGTATTTCAGACCTTTACAAACTGTTAACAATTGTAGACAGAATTATAGACTGACTGATTGCATAGGAGGAGTCGCGATTATAACATAACATGAAAATGAATATTATAGTTCCTTCCAAATAATGGATTCTGCACTTTTGACATAAAGCTATAATGATTGTAACAGTAGGCAGATCATAGCATGCGCCAAATTATTTTTGAAACAATTACGCAGTGCACAAGTTACCTAATTAATTACATAACAATAAATTCAAAGACTCGCATTTTAAAAGGAGTACAGCATGAATCTTGTGTTAGACATGCTGGGTTTTGATGTCCGCAGCAGTAAGGGCATATTACTCAGTAAATGTATTTAAAACACATTAAAAAGCATTCCAGGTTTAAATTTTGTGCTGACTCTGTGATTATGTGGAGATGAATTTCATATACAGGTGCCAAAGTATAAGATGTCAGCTATAGCAAGTTTGAACTGTATAATTGAAAAAAGTGAAATAATAAATAAATAACATAACATGCTTAATCCTACTTAATCCAATTCAGGGTGAAGGGGATTCCATCTCACAGAATGGCTCTCAAGGTAGAAACCATTCCTAGATGTAGCACCAGTCCAACTGGGCACACTTCTGCACACACAAAGTGTCAACCTAGAGTTGCCAGTTTACCCAAACTACATGCCCTTGAGGTGAAACATCAAACAGACTCGACACAATGAGACAATAAACAGAATGCTGGACCTCTACAGAGGCAGCACAGCAGCTGCACCATCATAGCTTTGAAGTTTATTATGTAAAATGTATTGCAAGTAATGAAAGTACATGTTTAATGAAAAGAAGTTTAGCATTTACAACGCACTGTGTTCTGACTAACACTAATCTAACACTTGTAGTGTCCAGTCCCCTAAATTATTACACATCTTACAGTTTTTGTTCTGCCTTCAATGGCTGCCTGTTGCAGCAGCTCCCATGTCTTGGCTGTGTAATACCAACCTGCATCATGTCCCCCTTGCCAGTTATGACAGACACACTGGCATTGGGATATCATTCATTAAGGTATACTACCCATTACATGTACAATGGGATGCTTGGTGTGCTTTCTTCTGGGGCTTGCCCTTGGATATTTTTGCACTTTGTTTTATGTTGATATGACAGCAAAAACATTTTCCCTCAAAAGAATGAAAAGAACACACTAACAATTATCCACATGCCTGTCTTCCTATATATCTATCAACACCTTTTTACTAGAACAGGCAAAATGTTAAGTCAGTCTGCTTTGATCGTGCCATACATTGTCAGACCTCCGATCACCAGATATGCTCTAGGCCTTTACATCTTTCTTTCTTTGTGCTTCTTGTTGCCTTTGCTGTTCAGACAAGCCAGACCTCTCGTGGAATTTAAGGGGTTTACCAAAAATTCCATTTAGGAATGACAGCCATTTTTTTGCATATCCCCCCATTTCCAGGGTCTCTAAAGTATTTGGACATTTTTACGACAAGTTGTTCCATAGCCAGGTGTGAGCCGTTCCTCTCATTATTTCATTAACTATTAAGCAGGTTGAAAGTCTGGAGTTGATTCCAAGTGTGGAATTTGCATTTGGAAGCTGTCACCGTAAACTCTCAATATGAGGTCCAAAGAGTTATCCATGACAGTAAAAACCGCCCACCATTAGGCTGATAAAACAAAACAAACCCTTTAGAGACACAGCAGAAACACCAGAAGTGGTCAAATCAACCATCTGCTATGTACTTCAAGAGAAGGAACACACTGGTGAGCTCAGCAACTCTGGGAAGTCTGGAGAAAACCACCAAAGATATCTGTGCTGGAAGATTGCAGAATTCTGTCCTTGGTGAAGAAGAACCCTTTCACAACATTTAGCCAAACCAAGGACACTCTTCAGAAAGAAGACCTGCCATTGCCAAAGTCTACAATCAAGAGAAAACTTCATGAAAGTAAAGACAGAGGGTTTACCACAAGGTGCAAATCACTGGTACTAAACCTCAAGCATTGGAAGATCAGATTAGACTTTGCCAGGAAATATTTTTAAAAGGCTGTCCAGTTCTGGAACAATCTTCTTTGGACAAAGGGAGCTAAATTCAATAAGTACCAGAATTTTGGATAGAGAAGAGTATGGAGAAGAGAAGAAATGGCTCATTATCCAATGAATACCACATCATCTGTAAAACATGGTGGAGGCCGTGTTATGGCCTGATCATGCATGGCTGCCAATGGAAGTCACTCACTGGTGTTTATTGATGATAGGACTACTGGCAGAAGTAGCAGGATGATATCTGAAGTGTCCAGGGTGCTATACTGTCTGCTCAGAGTCAGACAAATGCTGCAAAAATGACAGGACGACACTTCACAGTACAGATGGACAAAGAGCCAAAACCTACTGGGACAGCAAACCAAGTGTTTTACAACACAAAGCAGTGGAATATTCTTCAATGGCCAAGGCAATCAACTGACCTCAACCCAACTGGACATGCATGTCACTTGCCGAAGACAAAACTGATGGCACAAAGTCCAATGAACAAGCAGCACCTGTAGACAGCAGCAGTAAAGACCTGGCAAAGCATCAGTAGGATGGAAACTCAGCACTTGGAGATGGCCATGGGTTCAGACTTCAGGCGGTCATTGACTGGAAAGTATTTTCAACCAAATACTGAAAATGATTGTTATATTTATGATTCTATTAGTCTGTCCAAAAACTTTTCAGGTCCGGAAAATAGTGGGGGCCATGTATAAAAATGTATGTCTTTTCTAACCAGCTCAATAATAATAATATAATAATAATAATAAATAACAACAATAATAATATAGCAATATTTTTGTTAAACAGCATGAATTAATCCGGAATGCCTACACTTTAATCACTTAACAATTTTTTCATTTCAAATCCATTGTGGTGGCATACAGAGCCAAAATTATGATAATTGTGTCAGCGTCCAAATACACTCACAGTATGTACAGTAAATCCTTGCCACCTGTGCATTCAGTTCCTGCAGATTTCCTTACCTGTTATCACAAAAGTGTAACCCTTTTAGCAATACCCAGGGACTAATTATGCCTATTCATAAGGCCTTTGCTGTGGGCCGCAGAATGGGACAGGTATAGACATTGGGGGCTGAAATTTGCAGCCACGCACATCAGAAAAAAAATTCAGAAAGGCCTATCAGCCGTAAGTGACACCAGAGATTGACTGGTAACAGGTCTGTGATGTCCAGAACTGAACGCAAATTATACTGGATAGATCGCTCTGTGCCTACCCGGAACCGAGAGACGTGAGTCATCCATTGAACCTCATTTGCAATGGAGACTAGGGAATGCAATTGTTCCCTCCAAATGAGGAATACCCAGGAATTGAGGGTCATAAACTCACACTGATTAAGTCCCTGCCTTTGTACACATCCGTCGCTACTATCAATTGGATGGTCGAGTGAAGTTTTGGATCGGCCCCACTGCTATCACTCACAGCATCTGGCGAGTCCCCAGAGGACTATGAAATGTGAGCACAGAGGAAGGACAAGTTGTGATATGATTTCTGTAGGTGCCCCTCATTACCAAGCCTCAAGTGTCTGCTCCCTGCAATTCAGTTGCACTGACAATCAATGTGTGTAGCTGTAGCTTCTCTGACATGTGCCATTTTAAGCGTGGAGGGGGGCCTTCACCTTAGCAGCGTGGCTTTGGTGTCCTATTTTTCTCACTTCTGTATGATGGACTGCACTACTCACAGTGGCGTAGCGTAGTGAGGGCGGCAGGGGTGGCCCGCCCCGGGCGGCACTTTTAAGGGGCGGCAAAGAATTACTGTATTTAGCGTTTTAAATTGAAATACCTAAATAAGGGGGCGGCGAAATTTTCCTCTGCCCCGGGCGGCTGACACCCACGCTACGCCACTGACTACTCAACGAGGTATGTTCAGTGCATCTGAGACTCGTATGCTTCCCCCGATTTGTGCTGAATTCTCTTTTGTCTTCATTGTGTTTGGCTTTGTGGCAAAATCCCCAACATGCTGTTGGACCTCAGCACGACACAGGGCTTTTATCCTCATAAATTGACAGAGAAAAGGTGATCCACCAGGTGGAGACCATCAACAAATCAGGTAAGGTAGACTTAAGCACATTTACCCTTATATTTACAAAGGGTATACTTACTTCTTAAATCTTACAATTTTGATTTTTTCTATTCAACAATTATATGGCATGATGTGCATTCTTTTTGAAGATCAGCTGAAAAAATTCAAACTCAACCCTATTCTGCCTGATTACATTTTTAAACAATAAAACACACCTGCGATAACAAAATAATAAACACCAACAAATGGGTAAACATAAAATGGCTAACGGACGTCATTAGTCTTGCAATAGGAAGGGCTGCCATGTCTGCACCAGGTGTACAGTACTCCATTTTAAAATGTCTTTGCTACAATACTGGACGAGTCTATTTTTCCCAAATGGTATTCTCCTCTGTTATGTTTGCCATTCCTTTACGTGTTCAGAAGGGCTGCTGATGTTCCCTTCAAGTCCACTTATTTGTAGCCACTGTGACACCACTGTTGAATTGACCATAATGCACAGAACAGAGCCTGGGGATGTTAGAGTCGATGCAATTTTAAAACATCACGGGCAAGCTTTATGATTCATTTGTATATTATTATGCAGCTTGGTATCATTGGATGTTGCGCAGTATCCCACAGACCCCTTTTATTATGACATAGATACAACAAGACCACCAAGCTGATAATGCTGCCATAAACCGTGCCTAAAATACTACTCCAATTATGATATCACAGCTGAGCGAAACTAGAGCAGACAGATCATTAGCAACCTTGCCTTTGCAATACAGCTTGCTTTGTTTCTTGCATTTTGAAGAAGTGTCAAAAGGAGCTGCACATACTCCAGAGCACTCGTTTCAGCACGCATTTAGAGGTCAGTGCAAAGTTAAGGCTTACATTTTTTATTCCAAATCAGCATGACTTTCCTTATTCAGCATTTGAATTAAACATGGAGGCACAAACTTGCATTTATATTGCTTTTCTTGTCTTCCTAACAATTCACAATGTGCATACATTTGCCATTTAAAAAAAAAAAGATAAAGAAGCTCATTATGTGGGTTGCTGTTTACCTGGCGAGTGGAATGCTGAAAGAGAAAGCATCATACGAGACGGGATAATTTAGCATGAGGCGCTCCCTTGTGTCAACACACTGTAGCAAGATGATGTTCTTGAATAGCCCTGGGATTTTACGTCTAGTCACATTCACTGAAACAGAGAAGAATTAATAAAAAAGGAAGAAGGAAAGAAATGAATAAACGTCTGGACGCAAAAGGTTAGTCTATCCCTGGCGGTCTGTTGAGATGCTGCAGCAGGAGAAGTACAATGTCCAGAATTTTGCATAAAATATTCAACCTAAGCAATAAGCAATAGACTTGCAAACATTAACCTTATAAAAATGGATTTATCCTTCTGAGAACGCCTTATTATAGTAAAAAGTATCCAAGAATTACATAAGTAAGGAAATCAAAGTTCCCAAAGCGGAAGACACTTTCCCATTTATTTTGTTCAGGTAATTAGCTGCTAATTTATGCAACTGCCCAACCAATTCGATTTTCTGAAAGATGATCAGTTTATTACCGATTTGCACCAGGAAGTGCTTGCTGTTTTCAGATCTAATTTTGAAATTGCTGTCTTTTGTCCAAACCCAAATTGACTCTACACTAAACTGTGCGTGTGCATTGACCTTCATTGCTGGGCCAGTTGCCAATGCCAATCCAGCGCCCTCAGGTTCCTACCTGATGCAAAGTACAACATTAGGAGGGTGTGCTCTTTGACACCAGCTATCTTTCCTGCAGGCTCATCTCTTGGAGAATTTTTTATGTGATTTTAAAAATCATCAAGTTGTTGGCTTTGCCTCGAGTACATTTTTCAAAAGAAATATTAGCCAGTTAGCATACTCAGCATCTGCTTGAAAGATAATAGTTCTGCGTAGTATATGGACATTACTCTGAAATTCAATCCTGTAAAGGAAAAATGCTTTAAAACCACATAAATAACATCCAGTGAGGAGTCCTCAACACCAAAAGCTCAATTATTCATATTGGTAGAGAAAAACATCCATTACAGCAAATGTTACCTAAACAGCTCCTGATACACATAATTCACTCTCCTTTCTGGTTAGGAATACGCTTTAACAGACATGGTAAATAAGTCAATTAAAACAATAATTTGCTCAGTTAAATCTGTTAAAATCATATTTATCATAACGTGGAAAATCAGTTGCCAGGATGCAGTGTGCAAGGCAATGAACAACACTTCTTGTGTTTCCAAAACCCACTTAATGCAATGTTTCAAAATCATGGAATTGAATCCATTTTTACCACTGTATGCCATCATACTCAATACAGTGCATGTATGTGTGATTTCAGAGGAGTGCCCCAGACAACAGAAGTGCGTTATACCACTCCAGGGCGAGAGAGGGAACTGTTGCCAACCGTCTTGTGTCCCTTTCTTTTTACAACTCCGAGAAGACACCGCGTGACAGCAACTGACCCCGCCCTTCCGGTCAAGGGCCAGATAAAGCATAGGCTCCTGGGTAGATGATGTCACATGTTGGAATGAGCTGACTGCAGGATGGAGCTCCATCCTGGTCAAGAGACCCCCACAGAGCACAGCTCTAATTTGCATACTGAGGCTATTTACTTTGGTTTTTGGACAGAACGAGTGAAATTGTGCCATCGTGTGCTGTTTTGTTTATAACACAGAAAATGAATCGGGATATCCTGGCTGGCGGTTATCCCCCCAGTTATTCCCCACACGACAACAGTGGATATTCTCATTTTCTAAGTGCCTTATTTTTATTCCTCATTTTTCTTTGAACAATTGTTTTGTAACGTTCCACTGAATTAGATGCTTTACCTTAGTGAATAATAATTTTCTTGTTTTCAAATGTATACATATGTGCGGGCACCTTATGGACTCAGCACTAGAGTTTCAGGTTTCTCCAAGGAGAAGAAAAGAGTTTCTGAAGTGCAGCATGGTGCACCACCCTATTATGCACAGATGGCAGTTAACACATAGGCTGAGATACAGACCTGGCAAGATGAAAACTAAACTGTCATAAAATTTCAGGCAACAATAAGAATCTTACGTTGAAAGTTACAATCCCAATGCAATAAACCAAAAAGCAGGCAGAAGATTGGAAAACAAGGCGGGCAAGCTTCTGTTTTTAATTGAACTCCTGGGCTAATTAAGGGATGTGTTATTTTCCAAGTTCTGTGTTTTGGGAACAATATATCCATCCATCCATTATCCAACCCGCTATATCCTAACTACAGGGTCACGGGGCAATATAGAAATTAGAAAATTAAGTTTGGTAAAAAAAAAAAATATATATATATTAAAATGTACCAAGCAGTTATATGGGAATAATGTATTTTTTCTTTTTAACAATATTTTCATCTTGATTTTCATTCTGCTTTTCTAGGTGTTCTGATTGTTTAGTTAATCCATTATTTACTGATTAGTGGGTCTGATGCTAAAGTACTTGCAGCCTTTGATTATTGTGTGTGGTTTGCCAGCGTGTCTGCTCTGCTCATTTTTAACAACAAAGGGGAAAAACTGCACAGAGAAAGGGAAAAATATAATGAAATCAACAAAAGAGAGTTAAGCATTTAAATCTACAGCAAAAGCAGAAATATTTCTAAATGTCTTATAAATGTAAAAATCATGCTGCTGTGCTTTTCTGAATGTAGAATAAAAGAAAAATAAGCCCAGCTAACTAAGTGAGATCATTGCTATCAGGTGTTGTCACTGATTAGGAATCTGTTTGGAACAAAAACCTGCAGCCACAGGGGGGCCACAGGACCGAGGTTGGGAACACTGCTCTAGAGTGACTCTTTCTCATGCACGATTTGGCTCAAAAACTAATCAGCTAAGTTTGAGTTTTGTAATTTTTCCATCCAGCCATTTTAGCTCTAGACCAGTCTTAAGAAACTGTGACACACAGCCACACACACACAGATACACACCCATCATCGAGATATCAATGTTTTCAGTATTAGGGGATCCTCAAATGTTATGATCCGTTGAAAACCGGAGAACAAAATTTTTGACGAATTAAAAGCTTTTGCTACCCATCCCCATAGACAATAGGTTAAAAAAACTTGTTTCAAATGTGCCAGTGAAGAGCCTTAAATTAATCCCGGGGTAGACACCTCAACAAACCTGCACCCCAGCTCAATTACCAGTTGGAGTATCTGGTATATTGATTTTTCATTTCAGGTAACCTATGGAGACACTTTAATCCAAAGGAACATGGAGCAGGGGTAATATTAAACTAGGCAGGTATCAGACAAACTATTCCATGGGTATTCAAGATCCCTCTGTCCAGTGTGCCATTCAGTGTCAGAATGTATAATGGCTACCTGAATCCGGATCGTGTTCATATTCCAGAATGGATTATACAGTACATTAACAAATGTTCCAGATAGTCATCATCATTTAGGTACAAAAATATATATTCTTTAAATTCCAAACAGTTTAAAAATAAACAGGCTTTAGGTAATAATTACAAAAAAAAGTGATACTTTTTCACAAATGCCAGATCATACGAAGGAATAAACCGCCACAATATAAGAATGAACCATAGACGGGACGTTTATTCATTTAAAGGCTATACAAACATCAAGATAATTATGCCCACACCTTAACCTACCATATTCTGTGATGTGAGGAAACCAAAATAGCGAAAAGCTCCAAAGACAGAGAATGTTCAAACTCCACACAAGCAGTGTGCAGGCTGGAAATCAAATCCATGAGCTAGGAGGCAGAAGTGCTAATCTCTGTGCCATAGAGTCACACTTAAATAAGAGCATAATAATAAGAATACTTCAAACTAGCAAAAAGCAACACCTAAAAATGTGTATAAGATGGGTAATGAGAGTCACGTGTGAAGAAAACGGCAATAAAAAAATGTACCTGCTTACTAGTCTACTTCAACCCATTGTAAGTATATATTGTTGTCATGCAGTTGTGTTCAAATCAAACCAAATCTTATTTATCACATACAATACAATATGTAGTGAAGTGCTTAGCGTGCTCAATTCCAGTGACTGTGCCTTTATGAAGAACATAAAACAACATTAACAATAATACATGACAATATCAAAGATCATTAATAGAATTTTAAATATGTGATTAATAATACCTAAATAAATAACAGAATTACCAATAGGGCATCATGTAATTCCAGACACTTGCTTTCTTCGCGATGCAAAAAGATTGTGGACAGAAGCCCCTCCTCAGTCTTTCTGAACCGGACTTTAGACAGCAGTCTACCTTACCGTAGTACAAAAAAGACGGCATTGTTGGGAGGGCTGGTATCTTTGATTGTTTTCATTGTTCTGGCCTGACATCGTTTGGTGCAGACATCGCGAACGATGGAGAGTGCACGCCCAGTGATGCATTTAGCTGACGGCAGCACTCCCAGCTGATTCTTGCTGTCCTGCTGTATGTTGTTCCCAAACCAGGTGTTAACGCTTCTTGTCAGGATACTTTCGATGGTGGATGTGTAGAAGTTCTTTAGTAACCGAGTGGAAAGTCTGAAATCCCTGAGGCATCTGAGGTGGTAAAGACATTGTCTTGTTTTCCTTATCAAGAAGTCAGGTTTGTTCCTCTGTGATTTGAATACCAAAGTTTCCGAAACTACCCACCCTCTCCACCAGAGTACTGTTAATACTATTGCCTCTGTTCTTTACTCCTAAAGTCCACAATCAGCTCCTTTGTCTTGATGACATTCAGGACTAGACTGTTATCCTGACACTAGTGTGACAGACTCACTATTTCATCCAGGTAAGCCAGCCAGCTCATTGTTGTTAGATGTCAGGCCTACCATGATGATGTTAGAGCCATGGGTAGCCATGCAGTCATATGTGTAGAGAGAGTACAGCAAAGGACTCAGAACACAGCCCCGTGGAGCACCAGTATTGAGAGTGAGAGATGAGGAGGTGCAGCCATCCACTAAAACCACCAGACTCTATGGATCCCTGTTTCATTGTTTTGACTGCTATTTTTCACTTTACTTTTGAGCTAGAGCAAAATTAATTATATAACTCTAATCAATTATGTCTGATGTTGTGTCACAGAGAGACATATTTGACTTCAAAATTTGCTCACCTAGACATTACAATAACAATACTAACTCACCTAAGAAGTCCATAAGAGAGAGAACAAATAAAGTGGAAGATGGATCTGAACCTGTGAGTTTGGCAATCAAATGTTGACATGTACACGAAAAGTGAATACGGTAGAACCACTTGTCAACAAGGAAGATTAGCTTTTGGCTCTAAAACTTGAAGTCAGAGTTTTATTACAGTAATTACAAGTAATTGTGTCATCTTAATATCTAGACGACGGCCTTGAAAAAGACCAGGAAATGCAATTAACAAGATGGCAAAAGTGTCTGCATCAATGCATTTGCAAGCTGACACTTGTCAAGTGATAACAAGAATGAAGAATGATTAGTCTCAGGACTCACCTGTGTGTGTGTGTGTGTGTGTGTGTGTGTGTGTGTGAGAGAGAGAGAGTCATCTTTTAAATATACAAGATATATCATGTCTGAACAAATCCTGTGAGGCACATCAACAATTATATAAATATTAAATGTACATATTTGGCTCAGCTTCTGACTCCTCTTATGTTACACTGAACAAAAATATATGAAGATGGTAAATAACGCAGAAATGATGCTCCAGAGCTTTCAGGTCTCCAGCTATAAATTGCTAGCTTGTTTACAACCTCTCATATTCCACTCACTGCTACTGGCAGATGTATATTAAGTCTGTGGCATTAAGACACTCCCGCGCCTTCTTGATGCACTTGATAATCAGTAGCACAAGTGATATGACAGAGTGCATGGCAAACAAGCATTTCACTAGGAATCATCTGGGAATTTAAGCAAGTCGCGGCTCACACGGCCTATTTAACAAAATGCACTTTCAGTTTCCTTTGCAGTTGCACTTTATAGGGCAGGACAAGTACAGGTTTTGTGGGTGAGTGCTTTAAATTCATTCAGTGTGCACTAGCTGGAAATTGAAGAAACTGTAAAAGTGTCCTATTATAGCAGGACATGTCTAAAGATTTTACTAACCTCTTACAATGAAAATATGTAAGTAAACTATGGAAACTCCCTGAGATCCACAATTCATCCAGAGAACTACCTCTGTGCTTACCAACCCTAAACGACAACATACATTAAGAAAGGTTTATAAGACAAATGCCATTCGCTTCTCAACATGGCCTTCTAACAATTGTCACTCACAACAGAAACAATAGATGAAGTTCAACAAATTTAACCCAAAGACAGCACCAGATTAAAGTCCAGTCCCTGACACGGAGCTCAATGGAGTGCCAAGGCAAATGGAAAGCTAGAAAGAGATGGCAAGACCATTCCATATGTAGGACATAAATATTACCATACGATGATGATAACATTCTCCCTAAGTGACATGTATGCTTACATAGGCACAGGGCCGGCGTCACAATTAAGGCAAATTAGACTATCACCTAGGGCAGAGATCTTAAGGTGATAGTCTAACTTGCCTCGAACGAGCTACCAAACAGTTGGTTGGTGGACACACTAATAAGGTTGGCCTAGGGCACAAAAAAACCTAGGCTCTCCTTAGGCATATACTGGAACTGGGGCATGTGATGGGCCTCCATGGCTCGGCTCAGCAAAGAAAGCAAATGACAATGGAAAACACTTACGATATATGCTCACGTATAAGTCAGGCCTTGAAACCTGAAAAATTGATCACAAAATCAGACCCCGACTTATACGCCCGTTCAAAAATGCGACACTTATATTTTCTTTTTTTACATCTTCTTGCCTCCTCAAGTCTCGCATCAGTTTCTCAGACGCATCAAATTTTGTTGCAGCAGCGCAGTTACCAATTTCTTTCGCTACTTCAACGACTTTTAATTTAAAACCAGCTTCATATTTTCTTCTGATTGAACGCTCCATTGTAGATAAGGGATGCTCTTACGATAAAGGTGTATGAGGGTGTGAGATAAACAAAATACAAAACAGTGCAAATGTTGCTTTGGAATAGTTTGGGTATTACTACGTGGTCACGTAGGCTCAATAGAGAGAGACAGAGAGAGAGAGAGGTTAGAAGCACCCGCTGATACAGCGCATTGCCGCACCCACATAGAAAAAAAACGCATTGTGCTCCAAGGTAACTCTCTCAGGTTGGTGTTAGCATATCATAGTCCCTTGTACCAATAGCTTGGGTTTTCCGCATTCAACTTATACGACCAAAATTATATAATACGAGAAATTGTACGGTAAAATCAAGTCCCAACTTATCCGCGGAAGAACCTATCCGCCAGTATATACGGTAATTACTTCTGTTTTACAGATTAAACGACATGTGCATTGGGAATGCTTACTTTGTATATACAGTGGGTACGGAAAGTATTCAGACCCGCTTCAATTTTTCACTCTTTGTTATATTGCAGCCATTTGCTAAAATCATTTAAATTAATTTTTTTCCTCATTAATGTACACACAGCACCCCATATTGACAGACAAAAAAAAGAATTTTTGAAATTGTTGCAGATTTATTAAAAAAGAAAAACTGAAATATCACATGGTCCTAAGTATTCAGACCCGTTACTCAGTATTTAGTAGAAGCACCCTTTTGAGCTAATACAGCCATGAGTCTTCTTGGGGTCTGAATACTTTCCGTACCCACTGTAATACCACCCACAAAACGATGCGGGGATTACCAAATAGGACCCTAATTAACAAAACCGACTACTTCTGTGTCAGCAAAGAATCACGCTCAGCATTATAAGATTAATGAAAATACAAAACAGCTAAAGTAAAATTGGGCAGCCATCTTGTATGAGCACCACCAAGACTCTGGCAGAAGAGAAAACAAGAACAACGACTGGTGCAGGCACGAGCAGCTGAAAAACTGAAAGAAAACAAAACAACAGAAATTGAAGAACAATGGACATGGTTTAAACAAGGGAAGAAGAGAAACACATAAAAAACGCTGACGATAAGACGAAACCCGGCAAAAGATTGATAAATAGAAGATAATAAAACTCCAGCATAATCAAGAAAAAGCTCAAGAAGAGCAAAAGCAGTAAGTAGTGGTAGCTTACAGACAAAACAGAAGTGAAACAAGAAACACTGGCTAGAATATAAAGGAACTAAAGCACTAAACACAGCAAATAGGAATGATGCAAAGATTGCCTGAAAGTTTATTGAAGCAAGTAGAGACACCAGCACTCTTATCAAAGATAAACATGAATATTCTGCTCACTTATGAGAAGTAAGACAAAAGAAATTCAAAGCGCTTCAATAAAACATTGAATCCATCGGACTCAACTGTAACCTTCAACTTAAGTGCCTTTACTCGTCTAAGATGTGTGTCTCTGTTGATCACAACTACAGAAACTGGTGAAGAATGAAAAACTGCAGTTTGTATTATGTTGACTCAAATAATTACAAGCCATAACAGCCAAAACTCTGCAGGAACAGCAAGACATACTTAGTCACAAGCAGTGAAGAAATCTCCATACTGTGTAACATCATTGACTGGAGTGTCAAATTTCCACATTTGCTGTCTATTAGTTTGTTTAATAAAAAGGAATTTGACTGTGTGGATAGCTAACTGCTGTGTAATAATAAAAATGTAAGGGATACCCCACTATTGGACTCCTCATATAATGGCATCAATGGTAGCGTTGAAGAAGGATGCATTCTTTTGCCTTATCTGTTTCTTTTGGCTCTGGACTTTGCCATGCAGAAATCAGTCTGCTGCTCAAATATTGCAATTCTACGGATGTGGACATTGCAAACAATATTACATTTCTAATCAAAATGTATGAAAGCCCCCACAAATCAAACTGGAATCTGTGGCCAGCAACATGGGACTCAGAATAAGCAGTGTCAAAAGATCAAACAGGCTGGTAATGATCAAATGAATAGATGAGTGGTAGTGGTGGATGTAAGCACGTCAGGGTAGTACATCAGCTCAACAACCGAGGCAGCATTCTGATTAGTAACCATGCTCCAAGATTGTCAGTGTCTCTAAAACATCTCAAGGATTTCAAAGGCTACACTTGATTTTGTCAACAACAGCAACTAACACCAATAAAAAGTCTACAACTCTATTTTCCTTCTGACTGTGACTTACGTCAGCAAACACGGAGGACCAATGAGGACCATGAGACAAACAGCATGGAAAGTCCATGTTTCCCACCAGTTATGTTAACAAAATTCCCTGCCATCACTCGTCATAACTGAATTGTTAATGAAGATTATATGACAATGCAGCTCAGTCCAGTTGCAGAACATAATGATGAAGCAAGGGTACACTTAACTTTGTGCATTATCTGTCTGTCTGACTAGCAGCATTCAAAGACCACAATGAGCAGGCCACCTAAGACCTGCTCAGAGAAGGCATGCAGCATTAGTATTATGTGGAAACAAACAGCAGAAGCCTTTGCAACAGATCAAAATCACTGGAGAACACATCTTGCATGGTAGCAGTTTTAGGCCTAAATCTAAGCAAATGGAATTCAATAATGCTAACACGCAGACTTGGTTATCAAAGAGAACTGTTTTATTTGAAACCAAAATTCAAGGGCAAAAAGACTGCAGGAAGAACACAAAGAACCTGAACATACTAGGAGCCACGAGACAAGTCATTCCTGGGCCAGTTCTACACCTTTCAAATGAAGTGGTTCACCCGCTCCAACAGTGGGTTCAAACCAAAATCACTTTATGATTCACCTCTCTTCTATCTCTCCCTGGTATCATCTTCCTTTTTTTTGCTCTCCACCAATTTCCCTTGCCCGATCATACCTTGACTATATGTTTCAATAGCTTCCTTTACACCCTACCTGATTGCTTACTTGCAGGAAATCTCCAAGTTCAATTCTGTGATCGGGGTGAGTGTTCAGATACTTACGGCCCTAGGAAACAACGACTTTAGGGGAGCCACTGAAGCGCCTTTAAAGGCCAAAACTTCCATCTGCTGTATTGGGAAGTACACCTTACTGCCACCTACTGGTTCTTCGGGTGTTGCTTTTTCTCTCTAGTGCCCTCCACATAGGGTAATGTCTTTCCGAGAAACCCGTCTACTTAAACTGGCATGTGGAGGCGTTCTCCATTCACCTTTGGTCTTAGTGTGTTGCTCAATTTAGTCTTTCCCTTTGCTAGATCCTACCTTTGGCAAATCAGTTAGTGCCAGGTAACCCTTTATAACAAATAACAAATATAACTAAGCTCCCGACAACACTGCAAAATTAAATTACTGAATCATTCATTAGTGGTATTAGTATTATTTTTTAGGATGAGAGCAAAGAGGAATTGTGGCCTAGTGACTTGAGCAGTGGAGTGTTGATTCACCCCACCAGAGCAAGCTCTAATTGTCAAAAAAGGAAAAAAATGCACAATAGCTCATTATGCGTTACTGACCCTTGTAAATGCTCAATACAGGAAAGGCACAATATAAAAATAGTATTATGAAGAATGCCAACTATAAATAATATATCCATTAACTGTCAATTGTTCCTTTCAATCTTTTTCTATTGTCAATTCACCTACGGTGAGCCTTTTCGTGGAAAATAGCATTCCAAAGAACTTGCAAATAAATTATAAGCCAGATGTAAAGTCCTAATATAAAGTAAATAACAGCTGCCTCAGATGATCGTAAAGTAGGAGTAACTTTCTCTAGAAGGATAATTTTCTTTTGTTTTGTAACTAAATAAATACTGATTTGTCAGGCTGAACCAGAGAAAATCAAAAACATTAGCTTGTTTCAATGACTCATCTCCAATTCTCTGCAAAAACACATTAATTTAATGTATTGCAGTATGTTCAGTGGGTAGAACAAGGGTTCAGCTCATAGCGCTGGCGTTCGGAGTTTAAATCATATATGCTTTTAATATGTTCTCTTTTTGTACATGTGGGTGTTCTCCTAGAATTGCAGTGTGTTAAGTTAATCGGTTGGTTTCTACCTTCCTACCAAAGCTGTTGGGACAAGTGGACTCTTCATGGAGCTACAATGGATAAAGCGGGTTCAGAGAATGGATGAATCTTTTACAGCACGTTTATTGCAAGTTTTGCCTTAAAGCCTTCGATTCAAACCACAGAATGCTCACAAGTGCATTTTTTAAAGAAGAGCCCACAGGGGTATTTGGCCACGGATGTGATCTGAAGTTTTGACCCTTGTAGACTCTTCAAGTGCTAGTTCACATTCAGCTCCTAGTTTAAGAGAGACATGTTATATGGAGAAAACAGTCCCAATAGGAATAAAAGACTTTGATACATACAGCAGGCACTTCTACGCACAAGCTGCTCAGAATTAAGTATTTCTCGTTAGCTCTGTTTCTATCACTGTTCTTTTGACAAGTGTTTCTTATAGTTTTCATCTTTAAGAGCTGCAGTATAAAATAAAGATTCACTGAACATAAACTGTGTAAAGGCTGCTCCTCTGTAAAAACTGGATGGTTTTGTTTCTCCTACCTACATGCTCTTAGCAATAGGAAAGAATCAAAACTTATCATTCCACAAACAGTAAGGAAAAATATGTATCTATATTAAAAAAAAATAATTCAGTATTTTTGAAGGTCACAAATTGTGCTATCTGGAGTGAATATGAATAATAAAAGTTCTCAGAGACCTTTTAGAAATCCTTCCTTGGCTCATCTAATCTTTCTGAGTCATCTTGGTATCTGACAATAAGACGCAGATGTTACAGAAAATTGCTTTAAAAACATAAATGCCTGGGGAAGACAGTCATAAGCAATACAAGAGACAATTAGGAAGCCAGGCTATAAATATTTTAAATCACAATTTCAAACTAAAAAAACATGTTGAGACTGACCTTTATGTAATTGATTTGCAGTGACTAAAGCCAGCAGCCTATTGGACAAAAGGCAATGTCTGAGAGAAGAGAATTGGCAAATGATTCAGGTCATTGTTCTCTGACCTCAAAGAATTAAGGTAACAGGATAGGACACCGCAGAAAACTGCTGTGGGCTGGCACCCTGCCCAGGATTTGTTTCCTGCCTTGCTCCCTGTGTTGGCTGGGATTGGCTCCAGCAGACCCCGGTGACCCTGTAGTTAGGATATAATGAATGGATGGATGGATGGACATAAAAACATAAGACTGTTGAAACCCAAGCCATCAGGTGCTAAACAAACAGACTAAAGAAACTTTAGTGGTTTGTAAAGATGCATCTTTTTCTAGTTTATGGCAAGAATACGAGGTGTGGCAGAAAAGTAATGAGACTGGCAACACTGCAAGCAATCTGGCAACGCTGCGCTGTTGTCCTTGATAGAGCACGTGTATCAGTACCCTCCCATAGCTCAGTGCGAGTTTCAACTCCTTCCGTTAACTACGTGATTTTTGTGACTGCTATTAGCGAAGTTGTGTTTTTGGTTGTGCGTCACGCAATTATGGAACAGCGGAATTTGGAGCAACATTGTGCCATTAAATTTTGTGTTAAGCTTGGAGAATCGGCAAGTGTGACGTTTGAAAAGTTAAAACAGACCTATGGGGAACATTCTTTATCCCGAGCTCAAGTTTTTCAGGGAGGCCTTCAACTTCGAAAACCAATGAAAACATCGAAAGTGTGAACACTCTTGTGAGATCAGACCATCGTTTAACATTAAGAATGTTGAGTGAACAATTAAATTTGAACAGATTTACCGTTCATCAAATTTTGACTGAACATTTGCACATGCGAAAGGTCTGTGCCAAAATGGTGCCGAAAAAACCTCACAATTGAGCAGAAGGACAATCGAAAAAACAAGTGTCTTGATCTTCTTAAAAGAATCGCTAATGAGCAAGATTTCTTGAGTCGTGTGATCACAGGTGATGAATCATGGATTTTTGAATACGATCCTGAGACCAAGAGGCAAAGTCAGGAGTCGCACACTGCAAACTCTCCTCGACCAAAGAATGAGCAAATCGAAGATCAAATCAATGCTGATTTGTTTTTTTGACAAAAGGGGAATCGTCCACAAGGAATTTGTTCCTCCAGGACAAACTGTCAACCAAGTTTTTTATAAAGACGTCCTTGAAAGGCTCAGAAAAAGGGTCATTCGCGTGAGACCAGACATTGCAGACAAATGGATGCTCCATCATGACAACGCCCCATGTCACACTGCCCTCTCCATAACAGAATTTTTGAACCCAAAAACCAATCCCGGGGGTCCCCAGCCCCCCTTTTCCCCTGACCTCAGTCCGTGTGACTTTTTCCTTTTTCCTAAACTGAAAAATGTCCTCAAAGGACGTCATTTCGGGACTTTAGAAAACATCCAAAAGAGTGTAATGGACATGCTGAAGACCATACCGGTTGAAGACTTCCAGCGCTGCTACCAACAGTGGGAACAACGTCTCCATCAGTGTGTAGCTGCCCAAGGGAACTACTTTGAAGGGGATAACATTGATGTTTGAAAAAAATAAAAACTTTGGTAAATAAAAAAATCAGTCTCATTACTTTTCTGCCACACCTCGTACACAGCTCAATATACTTTGGAAGTAATTTGGCACAAAGATTACATCTCATCTTTTCATCTGCTTTTCCTGGAGAAGGTTACAGTGATAAAAAAAATGAAGAAATCGAGCACAATGTTAACATTTTAAAGGTCTTACATAGCAACGTAGTAATTATATAATCTGTCTATAGTCGCACACTACAATTTCTAATGTTAACACTGTCACTCACATGAGCCTGGGAGGCAGTCAAAGGGCTTAACTTAGTGTAATGACACACCAGGCCGAGGGTTGGCGATAAGCACTAATGCCTGTTCTTCTCTTTCTACAGACCTCCAGAATGAAAGCCTGCATGAAAACATCACTTCCAGCCCCTGATGATGACCTCACTTCCACTTCCTGCCCTAAAACTGACCTACCTGCTATTTCTCTTCAGGTTATTGCGTGTTTAACTGTGTGGACTCAGTCCTTTGTGACTACTCATTTTAGCAATTTATTTCACAGTATACGGGGTGATCCCCAAACCTTTTTCCTTTTATTTTGTTGTAATTACACAACTCTCCAGCCACAGGTAAAAGGTGGTTTAACCAGCAACAGGTTGAAAGGGGATTTCATCAGCAATGCACATTTGAGAAGATAGCTGCCTTGCAGGAAAGTTGTGTAACACAGCTAAGAGATACGGATCTGTAAATGGCTGATGGAGATATTAGGCTAAGCTGTAGATCAGACAGCTCTGATTTCACCAATCCATGTCTTATATTTCATCTCTGTGACGTAGAGATGTGATAGTGTCACCCTGAGTGCTTCCTCCCCATTGACTGAAGACTACAGTACACAATAAGAGAGACTACAAATTTAAATCCACTCTGTCCTTCCAGAGCAAAGCGTCTAGGTGTTTTCTTTCAGTACAGTCACTGGCCCACCTACTTATCAAAATATTACCTCAATAAAACTCTGAGTTGCTTTCTTCTTCAACCTTTTGTTATCCTTTAACCTCTCTTCCTCTGACCAGTTGAAAACTTGCCCCTCACATCAGTTATAACTCCAAGCTCACTTGTGTAAAGTTCAGAAGTTATTTTAAGCTGCCATCAAGTAACAACTACTGAGGTAAAAACAGCAGATTACTTTCACGGTCAAGAATGGCCTAAAGAAAACATGGAGTCACCCTTCTAGACCGGCAATCTCACTTAAAGGGTCAGGCCAACTTCTGGTCATTAAAAATTGGAGCCAGACGCCACGAACAAAACTAATAGGTTTTTCTCTTCTCACCTTTCATCCTGGATGAGTTCTATTATATTTCCAACCATCCCTCTGATCAATAATATTGTGATGTAGAGCTTCAAACAAAGCAAAATGGGTGTGCGGCCTCCTAAAACTATAATAAAGGCAGGCTATCTATCTTTATGGGCGACAGAAGACTATGGGGAGCAGGGGCTTCCACAGGGAATTCTACCCCTGTGATCTTAAGGCACATTCTGCAATACCAGTGACCCCAGATGTGATTGTGGACCCTGAACAACAGTGATCCTTGGATATGATGCAGAAGAGGGTCTGAAGCTGGGAGGCCATTGGTGGCAAAGGCTCAACTGGCTGCAGGATGAGAAGGCATGGTTTAGAGAGAGAGAGA
>JANRMT010062838.1:10104328-10114878 GCA_026402145.1 Polypterus bichir lapradei | reverse complement strand
ATCAATCTTAATTTTTGTTCACTATTGAGCGGTGCATAAGAAAGTGCTGTGACGATTCAGCAAACCTTTAATACTTTTCAGTACAAAGAAAGTGATAGAAACTTTTTACATATTCTATTGTGCACTTGCTTGCAAACAGCACATGCAGCAGGTAACAGTCACATTTATTACGTTCAGATTTTAAGACTGTGGTTTGATTAGAAAAGCAAAGCCTTGAGCTCCCTACTATACAGTATTAAATTCAGCGCTTGCATCAGCACCTTCACCTGTCTGTCTCGTGCATTTAGGCTCGAGGACTGAAAACGCTCATTCACAATTTAAAACGACAGGCATTTATTTAGCTTCACATCTGGTCTGCCAAGTGTGTAATCACTACGGCAGTAAAATGCTGCTTAGCTATTTCCAGCGGTAAGAGTCTATCCATGAACATTCCCAAGTTTAGACGGGCTGCATTGCAGTAATCTCTATAATAACTGCCTTTGGTGGAATCCTATTGCAGTGAGGCTCAGCTTTAATTCTGGATTTTATTAAAAAGATAATTGAATTTATTGACAGGTTGTAAAGAGAGTGTTAGAGAATTAAAAAAAATAGATTTTTAAAGCACAGTGCAGAGGGAAAATATATTTAATAAATGAAGTGCCATGAATCAATACTCTTGTTTGAATCAGTATGGTTAAGTGACAGCGGACAGGATGATGCTGGTAAATAATACCTTGATGAAAATAACTGGGAAGAGGGCAGCACCTGATCCCCAAGTGTGAAGTTGTTTATCATGCAAATGTAAGACATCCTATTATTATATCACACCAATCAATCAAGAAATAAATAAATTCCAACTGGCTCCATATTTAGTGCTGCTACCTCAATGCTCCAGAGTCCTGGGTTGGAATCATTCACCATGTCTAAACGGGATTTCCTCTCACATCCTAAAAGTGTACATATTAGGTTAACGGGCAACTCCAGATTGGACCAGTATGAGCAGGTGTGAGGAAATGCAAGTACATTTGTGAGGGTACACCTGGCAACTCACTTACAACTGTTCCTGCTTGGACAGGCTATAGCCTCCTGTGACCCAGAATTAGAAATGTGGTTAAAAAAATGGATGATTTTTAAAGTCAATTCTAAAGGGAACTTTGAGTGCTGAAGAAATCTGTAAATGCTGATGTGGCTGGCCAGGGAGTCAGGGCAAAGGTGGCTGAATGCACTGAACAGTTCCAGCAAACTGTAAAACACTGAAGTGAACTTAGGACACTAATGGTCTCCTCATCACAATATGGACATAGCATACAATATTAGTCAGCTAACAATACAAACTGTGACTCAGTTGGTAATTGTTATGTAATATTCCACTAGGATCTATTAACTTACATTTTTTCACTTTCAAGTATCATTAAAGCTCTTTAAACTTTGTAAAAAATTCCAGTTAAAGGGTTTTTACATTCTTTCTTTGCGCTATGCTCAGTAAAGACAACACCCTTAGCCCGGGTTTATACTTCACGAGACGCGACGCATGCTGCAGCAGACACTTCTGCTACGCAAGCATTTTACTGTTCATACTTGTGTTCGTACTTTACGTAAATCTGGAGGAATCCACCAGGTGGCAGTGTGAGATATCATCACAGTGAGAACAGGTTCGGCTTCTCTGTGTTGTGAATTGCCTGGAACAACACATGTCGCCATTTTGCTTTACCACATTGAACCATTCATCAAACATCAAAGTGCGCACATCAATCTCGTAGGATCTGCAATGCGGCTTTCTGTCACATGTACATAGTAACCAGAGACTTTGACATCACATTCCAACTTTTATCACACTGCACCCCCCCCCCCCCCGACTTTTTGCTGGTACTGCAACTCGTGCACGCGTCACGTTAATTTCTGAGGACCTGCTCAGAGGACGTGTCAAATGAACGCTGGGAATGCGTGGCAGCCATGATGCGGGAATTACGCTCAGAACGTGTGCTCCGGTTTCCTTCCAAAGATATGCAGATTTACACTAAAATGACGCCACTGTATGTGAGTGCTTGTATTCACCTTGCGATGAGCTGATGCCCCGTTCAGGGATTGTTTCTCAGTCGTGCCCAATGCTTGCTGGAATGGACACATCCCTGGACTGATGGATTTAATCATTAAACATCCTTTTCAGAGATATTATGGTAAGGTGTTATCGGAATTTAATGGGTGTTCCGGGCAATTCACAACACAGAGAAGCCGAACCTGTTCTCACCGTGATGATATCTCGCACTGCCACCTGGTGGATTCCTCCAGATTTACGTAAAGTACACGCACCAGCATAAACAGTAAAACGCTTGCATAGCAGGAGCGTCCGCTGCAGCATGCGTCGCGTCGCCTTTAGTATAACCCTGGCCTTAAAGTATGGACAGTTGGATTTTCTTTCTTCCATCCATCCATTTTTTGATTCTGGTTTCCCCATTATATAGTCACAGGGAGCTGGAGCATGATTTCAACAGCAATAAGCCGAAATGGAATGCCAGTCTGCTGGAGGCACAGGCATTAGAGTCCCCTGTTAACCTTACATGAAAATTTCTGGGAATTGGGAAGAACCAAAAGCATTCAGAATTCAAAATTCACATTCAAACTCAAATGTTTTATGGAGGACATGCAGCCTCCACACTGTTTACGAAGAGGCCAGGTACTGAACCTGAAAGATAGCATCGATGGTAACCACTGAATCACAATGAAATTGCTTCCCCTAATTTTTCCTCCCTAATCTCCTTTCAATTTGAATTTGTGGTTGTGATTGAATGAAACTCAAAACTTTATTAGAGTCGTCACCATCCCTTTACATAAACATAAAGAAGCTCCTAGACAAGGAATATTACTTTTTAGATCAGTAGGTTTGCCTTTATATCCCATTCTGTAGTGAAAGGTAGAGTGATTGCATTTTTCCATCCATCCATCTATTATCCAACCCACTATATCCTAACTACATGATCACGGGGGTCTGCTGGAGCCAATCCCCGCCAACACAGGGCACAGGGCAAGAAACAAACCCCGGGCAGGGCGCCAGCCAAGCATTTTTCCATAAATCAAAAAAATGAATATGATATGCATCTTAAAAAACTACGTGCAAGTGTAGTTTGTTCATTCCAAAAAACACAATAAGCACTGAGAAAGAATGATAAAAAAAAACACACAAAAATATAATCATAAAATCATGAAAAATTTCAGACAGGCGGTGTCTAAAAGTTACATGAAAAGATCAGAAAAAAGCTGACAACTACCCTACAGCATACGGAATTTTAAACAACATCTGCCAGATAGGTCACCTGCCAGCATTAAAAGGGCACAAGCGTGCACAAGCTCAGACCATACACATCCAAGCCTCTGAGCAAATGCAATCATGGCCATCGCTGTGGTGATGCAAGCAAACATCTGAGGCAGCAGGCAAGAGCCTTCAGTGCACAATGAGCGGTAACAGGTTTGAAAAGTAGCATGTGGATACAAAACTACTGCAATTTCTCACATTTCTGAAATGGAAAAATACATATAATTCGTCACGATGTGTCAAACACAGCAAATTAATGTAGACAGATGGCCAGAACGGAACAATCCCAAATGTTTGAGATATTGTTCCTCATTATGCAAGTGCAATATAAAACAAAATACAAAAACAAGCAATGAAGCAGTCACGTCAAGTCAAGTTGGGGAGCATGCACTGGTACAGGGCGGTGCCGCACCCACTACACAACGAAATAACTCGGGATCCTGAATTGCAACCCCCCAGGCAGACACACAGTCCAGTCCCACCTTCCAAAAATGACCCTCTATCTGCCGTAGCCAGGTGTTATGTGGGTGTCCCCTTGGCCTGGTCCAGCCACTCGGGTCACTCCTTCACCCTCCAATCATAACATTTTTCTTTGCTGAATTCCCCGTAAGACTTTTTCCCTCCATAAATGTTTACATTTTTAGTTTCTTCACCTTCAATTCTAATCTAATTTACCTATTGGCTCAAGGACCTGATGCTGTGATAGACATAAAAGAATTCACATTAAACCAAGTCAAGTCAAGCCAAGTCGAGGAGCATGCACTTGTACAGCATGTTGCTGCACCCACTACACAATGAAACAACTCAGGATCCTAGTTTGCAACCCCCCATGCAGACACTCGGTCCAGTCCCACCCTCTGGAAATGACTCTCTATCTGCCATAGCCAGGTGTTATGTGGGCGTCCCCTTGGCCTGGTCCAGCCACTCAGGCCCCCAACAATGAGGATCTTACGAGCCGTATCACCCTCGGGAAAAACGCGCCACATGGCCGTAGTGCCGTAACTGACGCTCCCTCACAATGCAGGTAATGTACGTCATTCAGGACTCCATGAGCAACAGCTCATTCGACACAAAGTCAAACCAACGGTACCCAAGATTTTTCCGTAGAGACACAGTACCAAAGGAGTCCAGTCTTCGTCTCAGGTCACTGGATAGCGTCCATGTCTCGCAACCATACAGCAAGACAGGAACCACCAGGACTCTAAAGACTTGGACTTTCGCCCTTCTGCACAGATATCGAGAGCGCCACACACCCCTTTCCAGCGACCTCATGACCCCCCCATGCTCTCCCAATCTGTCTACTGACTTCATAGGAAGAGTCACCAGAGACATGAATGTCACTGCCAAGGTAAGTAAACCTCTCGATAAGCAGGAGCATATTTAATTGTCTGGGTTAATGCTTCCATGAACAAGCCTATCAGATGTTAGGTTATGGTGTATACTATAATACTGGAATGACTATCGACTTTGACTCAATCTCCTGTGCAAACACAGCCATGTTTGAGACACATTTGCGTGACACCCTTAACGATAGCTTTAAGGCTGATGTAACTATTTCATTATGCCACGTGCCATTAACATCATAACTCCAAATTCTACAAGCTCAAGCCATGTTTTTGCCTCCAACATGCAGAACATGATGACGCTGACTTGTACATGTTCTTGTGGTGCTATCGGTGCTGCCCGTTGCAATGTCATGATATAGCCTTGATCTCTAGCCCAAGAGAGCACATTCCGTACATCAAACATGTGTCATGTCTTCCTTATTTTCTCGACAGCAAACTGACAGCACGGATGTCTTAATCTGCATCCAGCAGCCTTTCTTGACCTCTCTGGCATCATTACCTAGCAGCAATCAACCTCAAAGAGTCCTCTGACAGCTGCAAAACAGCTCTGCTCTTTTGGTCAAAGGGTAACCTTATCTTTACTATGTTTTGCTCCACAGACATCCATTCAGTTAACGCACCTGACTAGCCAACTTGCCCAATGACAACGTTCACGTCTTAAACACTGCAGCTTGACTGTGGTTTGATGGTTTACAAGAAGACGGGACTCTTCTGGACTAATGTTACACCATCATGACCTATACACAGCAGGATCAGAGTGTGGAACTTGTCCATTTTTTCCATCTTTTTTAAATGTTATTTACAAAAGGGCATGATAAGCTAAACAATTCCATAAATGCAATGCCCTTTCTTCCCATCCTTTCCCCATTCAAGGAAGTTCTAGGCCTGTAACTCTAATTTTGTCTTCTAGTTTCTCTCTGGATGTCTACATTTCCAAAGGCTTTGTCCTCTTGCTCACAATGGAGTAGTATAAGTATTATCACGTGTGCCATGGGAAACGAGTATGTATTAAAAGACGTGATTTCAAATGTGGCGAGTGGCTGGAGCTGCTACCCAGCCAGGACGCCCAGGAGGACCAGAGGAGGGCTTGCGCCTCCTCCAGACCATGAGGGGGTGACAGCCCTGGTTGCTTTGGGGACCACGGGTAGGGAGCTTGGAAGCTCAACCCTGTAGGGGCCCGTGCTCACCACCAGGGGGCGCCCCAATGCCTGGAGAGCCCTGGACCACACCCGGAAGTGCTGGGGGGAAGAGGATCGGGGACACCCGGAGTGCTTCCGGGTATACAGCCGGTGCTTCCGCCACACAATGGAATGCCAGCGGAAGATTACTAGAGGACACCTGGAGCACATCCGGGTGGATATAAAAGGGGCCGCCTCCCTCCATTCGATGGCTGGAGTCGGGTGGAAGAGGACAGAGCTCGGAGGAGAGGAGTGGAGGCGGACCAGAGACAGTGAAAGGCCAGGACTTAAGGGGTGATTGGTGCTGCGGCACTGGGTCTGTGCTCACTTTGATTACTGTATATAGTGTAAAATAAACGTGTGTGGTGAAAACATCATGTCTACCTGTCTGTGCCCGGGCTGTTCCCCACACAAAGTATAAAGCTACTCAATTGAAAGCATATATCAGCATACCTAGTCTTGTTTCTGTCGTCTCATATCCTTGAACTTTGTGGAGTCTCGGATTCCCAGTACAAAGTATAAATGTTGATGAATGTAAGCAAACTAAATTTACAAAAATATAACAAATATCATTTATACATCTGCAAAGCCAATTAAAGTATAAATCACAGTGACCTACTTAATATTGATTATATTTGCTGCAGTATCCTACAGTATCAGTGTTTATTTTGCTTTAGATGAATGACTTACGGTAGTAATTTTTTAAAAAGCCAAGGCAATCTCAAAGTAGACAAATCATTATCATGTTATTTGCTTTTCAGAAAAATCAGATTAAGACATCTGGCTGAACATCAATTTACAAAAAAAATAAACTAAGCACGTTGCTAATGCAAAGCCAGAACCACTGATTATATTTCGGGTTTTAGTTGAATTTTGTAAGCTTTCATTTTCAATCGTTTATACAAGACATTTTAGATTAGACAGCTTTTTCTTGTCATGCCATTAATTAAACGACAATTAGAATTAAGATGTTATGAGGCTCCCTATTGTCTAATGTGAACCTAAACTTGCTGTGATCCAGAATATTTGCTGGTTAGCCTTTATATTTAAAATGCACTGAGAGCGTCAGTTGTTGCCTTACAGCATTTTAGCCCCTCTTTGATTTTCTGGCTGAGGTGTTTTTCTGCATCCAGTTAGCATACTTTCATCATATTATCCCACCATATAAAGATGCACTTATAGTAATTTGAATGACGCCACAAAAATAATTTTTATGTCTATGTGTCTGTGGCGGATCAATAGCCTGCTCGGCTTGTTTCCTGCCAGTGACTAATCCTACATCCTACGATTCTCTGCTGCCCCATAATGGGAAAATTGGGTTCTCAAAATGGATGATAATCACCATAAAAAAATAAATTGCTCTTTTCATACCACAACACAATGAGGCAACTAACCAAAATTAGACAGGACAACGCTAAAAGCTCACTTGAATTGTATTATAAGTGAAGCCATGTTTTATAATGATAACAGTGTTCATGAAGGACACTTAAACCTCTTTGGTTCTTTTTATATTGGTGGAAAAGTTAATACTGTAAATGCTTAAATGATTAGCCTTGATTTACATGTACACCCAGCGACGTTTCCCTATTTAACTTTCACTCATCACTCAGTTCTCATCACAGACACAATGCACTGAATCCGACACACTGACGTTTATGCTCAATAGCACTTTACGCTCATAGAGAAGAATACCTTAACAAATGGCAGAAGCCACTCCGCTCACAAGCTGCACTGCAGCTGGGATTCACGGATACATCGGACTGACATCTCCTGAAAGGGCTTCACTTCAGAATATTTTAGCAAGGTCCGAGACCCGCACTTCTGCACCTCTCCACACCCAAAAAGGCTGCACAAATAACTCTTAACAGAAGCCAAGGGCTTGCTTGAAAGCCTTCTCTTGCCAAGTCTTTGAAATGGGAGGCCATACTTGAATTGCTACACCTGAGAGAACGTAACCTAATTAAACACAGCTTTTTTTATATTATATGGCAGAGCGGTGGCTCTGAGTTGAAGGATCTGCACCGGTATCCGGAAGGTTGCCAATTTGAATCCCGTTACTACCAGAAGGGATTCTGTTCTGCTGGGCCCATGAGCAAGACCCTTAACCTGCAATTGCTCCAGGGGTGCTGTACAATAGCTGACCCTGAGCTCTGACCCCAAGGGGTATGCGATAACTACTGTGACAGATCAGGGCGCTGTCGTCCCCTTGAACCCTCAATTCAGACTCCAGACACCAGATAAAAGTCCAATAATTATTTTTATTACAATAATAATGTGCACAAAGCACCCTCCACTCCACAACACTCATAAGCTATATCAATACACAATAACAATAATCAATCCCAGACCCCTTCCCCCTTCCTCCCAACTCAGCTTTCCCATCTGGGATCTCTCACAGTCCTTTATAGTCCTTGACCCGGAAGTGCTTCTGAACCATCAGTCCATGCGACTTCCTAGCACTTCCGGGTCAGATCAAAACTCCTCTTCTGCATCCCGGAAGTACGTCATTTCCCCTGTCGCTGTGACTAAGACGTACTTCCGGGTTATAGGGCAAATAACAGTCCCTGAACCTCCCTGCAGTGTCCTCTGATGGCCCCCAGGGTATCCAGCAGGGCTGTGAAGGAAAACTCCAATGTCCATGATTCCCTGCTGGCATTCGGGGCACCTCCATGCTGCAAGGAGGGCTCCATCTGGCAGCCTGTGGGTATTGGCTGGGATGACTGGCTGGCCATAGTCCACACTACATTTCGTTATACCTGACAATATCACTGAATTATTGTTATTCATTAAAACGTATCGGTCGTGGCTTAATGTCTTTAAAAAAGACAACTACAGCAAAGTAATACCCCAACTTTCTTTCAATCGTTACTTATGTTTATTTGCAGATCAACCAGGTATAAATATTACATACGAGAAACATACAACCTGCCCAATTCAACTCATGCTTTGTTTCAAGCAGTGACTATGGATTCAGTTGCTGTACTCTTTGTCTAATTATGCCAGTTCTGGCAGTTGTGATGTCTCTGGAAAGGCTTTAAAAAATTTTTTCTCTACAGATTACCTTTGATGGCTGTTTTTAGGAAGGCAGGATCAGTTGAAATCGGAAAATGGTCTGGCCGCTTGTTAGCTAACCATGAAACATGTTAAAGCCCCAAGCCCCCATTTCACATGGTATAAGTGCATACACACTGGCTCGATGTTCCAAGTTTAAACACAGATACTCTAATGGTAATAATGCCTTTTCTTCCATGTCATTTACATTTGCATATCCCCCAGAATCCACACTCTTTTAAAACACATTTGTCTTTCCGCGATCCGATTTTTCTTGGAAAACATCCTACGAGTCATTAATCCTGCAGCCCCCTTATGATCTATGAGCTAATGCTAGCTTTCCCGTATTAGCTCTGGGCACACAGTTTATTCTCTAAAGCTACATCTATCTAAATAATCCTAAAAAAAACACACAAATTAAACATTATGAGTCATATTTAGAAAACTGTAAAAGCACAGGTTTTTTTTTTTTATCTGCATTACAGAAAATAGTACTGCAATATTTATTTTCAAATGGGAAGAGTCCATAGCTGCAAGAAGAAAAACATTTCAATACTTAAGAGAACAATTAACATAGAAATGCAAAAGATTCTGGCCATGTCACATTAAAGCTGCAGGTCAGACTGCGAGAGTAAAAAAGTATGAAAGAAAGGATCTTCACTCTCAGGGCCCCGCTGCATTGAATTCAGAACGCGTTTAATTGATGAACAAGCAGCAGTAGAGCGTCAGTATTAATGGCACTGCCGTGGCAGTCTCAGCATACATCTTTATCCCATCAAAACAATGAATATGCACATTAAGGATGCCAAACAATAACTAATTAGGCTTTTTAATGAAATGTTACCAAAGACTGACAGCTACTGCAATTGCATTAGAAAAATGCACATTTTAAACGTATTTTGTTCCTCAAAAGGAGTACATTGCCTAAACAGTCTGATAATGCTACTACCAGCATGTTGTCTGTTCATGTACTGGACAATAATTGTCATAAACATACAACAGTTAAGCTTAGCAAAACCTTTCACTCCAAGCAAACAGTTACAGCACAGCTGAAGTCCCAATTCTTACAACTACTGCTGAAAGGAAGCACCTTGCACAATGGTGATTAATGGTGAAATAATCCTGAAACCAGAAGGGGTCTGAGTTGCCGCGACAGCTTGCATATTGTAATCCTTTTAGTTAGCCAATAGAAGGTGTCATTTTGCTTGACTTCTCATTACATCCATAATGGCTAACACGGTACAACACCCTAGTACTACAATCCATACTGCTGCCAACACCATTTATTACACAGTGCAAAATATAACAAGGTGTCACACACGTGTGCATGGGAGGCAACTAAAGGGCTCAAATGGATGCAATTACATGCCGGACCTGGGGGTGGCAGTGTTTGCTGATCTTCTCTCTCTTTCCTTTCTTTTTCGGAAGGAAATCTCACCCGAATCTAAGGACTTCACTTCTGGTTCCGGCTGTCCACTTCCTCCAGGTCACCTATATAGCGACCCTTTTCATTTTGTTACTCAGTTCTGTTTTAGACTCCAGTCTGTAAACTCTTATACCTCACACTGAGTCAACTGCACCTTCAATTTTGTTGTTCCTTTGTAAAAGTGACAATGACAATAAAGATCTATCTATCTATCTACCAATCTCTCTATCTATCTATGTATCATATAGTGCCTTTCATAT
>JANRMT010062838.1:10088788-10104318 GCA_026402145.1 Polypterus bichir lapradei | reverse complement strand
CTATCTATTTATCATATAGTGCCTTTCATATCTATCTATCTATCTATCTATCATATAGTGCCTTTCATATCTATCTATCTATCTATCTATTATATAGTGCCTTTCACTCTATCTATCTATCTATCATATAGTGCCTTTCATATCTATCTATCTATCATATAGTGCCTTTCATATCTATCAATTTTATAGTGCCTTTCATATCTATCTATCTATCATATAGTGCCTTTCATATCTAACTATCTATCATATAGTGCTTTTCATATCTATCTATCTATCTGTTATATAGTGTCTTTCATGTCTATCTATCTATCTATCTATCATATAGTGCCTTTCATATCTATCTATCATATAGTGCCTTTCATATCTATCTATCTATTATATAGTGCCTTTCACAGTATCTATCTATCGATCTATGTAATTTGCTCAAACTAATGTGTCAGGTATACAGGTTGACTGCCCCAAACCTTTTTCTGTTTTCTCGTCTTCTATTGTTATATAAAAGTTAGAGTTAAAACAGCCAGGTTTGCCTGACCAATGTCCATTTTCATTTCTTACAGGATTACAATACTAGAAATACAATTTATTTTGCTCTTATGTATGGGATGATTGAAAAAAAAACCCATAAAATAATCATACACAAATGGTGCATTATGAATTCTTGCTCTGGAAATTATTCTGCAAAGCATACAAAATCTAATTTCAAATGGAGTTCAGGATTACGTATTTCAGTTCTTCTGGTAACCCACACTGAATAAAATAAAAGTAAAATTAATTATCATTCATGTAGATAATTATCAATTTACAGAAGAGAAGAAGTTCATTTTGCCCAGTTGGGATTTTTGACACGGTGTCTACGGTCGCGGAAAAGATAAAAACTAAAAAGTATATTCTTCAAATAGAATTCAATAAAACATCTCCAAGGTAAGCACCCCTCTCCCCAGTGTTTAGATTCAAAAAAAAAAAAAAAAACGATTAATGTTTCATAAAAGACCAAATGTGCCTAGGGCCTATGAAAATAATAAAATTCAAATAGGATTTGACAAAAATGTCTATAGACAGTGCTCCTCAGTCAAGTGTTTCAACCTCAAAAAAAGAAACAAAAATAACATATTAATTAAAAAAAAAGACAAATAGAAAATGTACCCACACAGCCCAAAAATTAAAAAGATCCCTAAAAGTATTTAAAAAAAGCAGAAATGTATCAATGAACTACAAACAGAAACAAAAAACTAACATATTAATAAATATAATACATTGAATAATTACAACTCTCCCTCTTAACTTTGAAACAAATGAAAAAACACAAATACATTCTGTGATAAACCCAGGCCGTCAGTGAGCCCCAAACCCTAACGCGAACACACTTGTCCGTTTCCAGGTTCAAATAATCGAAGATTTTTTTTTTTATTTCAACTCCCTCCAATTGAGACACAAGCTAATACAGTTCTTTCTCCCGATGTCTCTTTTCTCTCCCTACCACACTGCCCTCCTCCACTCAAGTGTTGCTCCACTACCTCCCAGCTCCGACTCGCTTGAATAAGGGAGTGTGGTCTCTTTTATCTCAGACCCAGGAGTACTTCCGGTGCCAGGGTGACTGCCCGATGACAGTACTTTCAGGTCGCATGGCGGTCCATAATAGGGAACTTGTCTCCCTACAGCACCCTCCTGTGGCACCCAGTGACCCCAGCAGGGATGTTCTGCCAGACTACATATCCCGGCATGCCCTGCTGGCTTCTTACTGCGCACCGACCTCCAGGGCTGCTGCCATCTGGTGTGTTGGGGAATAAAAAACCTCCTGCAACTTCCCTTTTCAATGGGCTGCCTGACCACCCTTTCCAGTCCTTTCTTTCAGTTCTGTTCCCTCTCCTGGTAGGGATGCCCATCCAGCCTGTGTGGCATCTACAATTCTCAAAGGAGCGTAATTCGTCTCAGGGTTTTAGGGATTGCGGCCAATGTGTATAGTCAGCATAGGGTGCCAGCCATCACAAGAAAAGATAAAAAGATATGAAATGAGAACAACATATGACATTGAAATGTGTTTTTTTAAAGGTTAAATAAAAGTACAATTTAACCAAAGACACTCGAAAGATAGCACAAGAAACAAATTGTTAACCAGAGGAGTCAAATCCCGATTCAGGAAGGCCATGGCACCTTCAAGGTGGAGTGGTGGCTCTGAGGCTAGGGATCTGCACTGGCAATCGGAAGGTTGCCGGTTCGAATCCCATAAATGCCAAAAGGCACTCAGCTCTGTTGGGCCATTGAGCAAGGCCCTTAACCTGCAATTGCTGAGCGCTTTGATTAGTGATCAGTAAGTAAAGCGCTACATAAATGCAAAGAATTATTGTTATTATTATTATTCTCATTGGCTGTTGTCTACCTCTTGTTGGCGCTGTACCCAGACACACTACTTCCAGGTCCTTTTATGCTTTTTAAATACACTGTACAGAGTACACTGTTCTGTCTTGACAAGCCAAGATTTACAATTAGAATACATTTCACTTATCATAAATAAAGAAGATGTAAACCAGTAAGCTGCCACCTTGCATTGGACCTTTGTCTCTGTGTGTACCCCATTTTACTGCTTTGTTCAGCAACTGTGACTAAAAGGGTACAGTGAAGAGAAATGTGAGCTGCAAATAGTGATGTTTATAACTGGATTCAATCCACTGGAAGATCAGAGGATAAAAGAATTTAGTGGTTAAAAAATAAAAAAAGCTGACGATGGTGATTATCAGTACTCAGAGGCCAATAAAAGGGCAGAGGGAAAAAACAGAACAAATTCCAAAAACTAGGACCAAGTATACAATAGAGAGTGGCATGGGTGGCATGCAAGTATCGGCGTCCCTGCCAAGATGAACTCCCCTCTCACACCTGCTGGAAGGCCCAAGTGGCAAATGGGCAGAATGTGTGGTAGGGTTCCCTGCCTAAGCCAGGATGATGGCAGAAGATGCCAGGACAGAAGTTGGCATGCTGGTGTCCAAGCAGGGTTGGACCAAAGAATAATACCCAATGTGATGAGAAGCCAGTGTGATTGAAGGATAGGGGGAATAGACACAGACATCTTTAGGTCATGCTATGACCTTTAGTCCTGTGGGGAGCCCTGTTGGGTTCTAAGAGGGCCACCAGGAGTAGTCATCCCTACTTTATTGGACTTCCATTTGACCCGGCCATTATTCCATCAGGCTATGCTCTAGCACCAGATCTAAGGTCCAAGATAAAAAGAGCCGCTCGACCACATCCAGGTGAATTGGAGTCAGGTGGAAGAGGACAAAGCTGGCCTGGGAAGTGCAGAGAAAGAGAGAAAACTGCATTATATTATTGTACCTGTGTTGAAGACATTTTAAGGTAAAATAAATAAATGCATTTGCACCCAGGGCTTGTGTCTGGGGTGCAGCAATGCCCCCTACTGGTCACAAGAGATATTTAAACTAAGAAGACAAAATAAGGCAATGAGTGAAAATCATCATTAGTGTCAGTAAGAGAGTGTCAGTTTGTAGGTTATATTTAGTCAATTACAGCATAAAAAGCACATTGGCCGATAAAGAGTTCACAAAATAGGACTGCTCAGATAGGAGGCTAAGGGTCAAGCATGACAAAACACACACAAGCTCATTTGCTTCTTCTCTGCATGTTTATCTAGTTATTTTAACATTTATAGATGCAACGGAACCAGGGGAAAGAAAAACAATAGAGCTGTATGAACTAGTATTCTTGAAATTAATTCACGTTTAATTAATCTCAGAGAAAGTACACCGCAGAGTCATTTGAAAACCACAGACTGCATGAGAAAGCAGTAAAACCTGGGCAATGAGATCAATTAAGTGCTGGAAATTAGTCACTGATTAAGAGATTGTGCATAATTAGAAGCAGCATAAGGGGCGCCCTTCCGAACTCAAGGCTGCCCCCAAACCACCAGATGAACTAATTGTGAAACACAGAAACTACAGAGCGAAGAGCAGAAGGGGCTGAGCGATACCCTGAGAGGAATAAGCGAAATTTCAACTTAATTTCATTTGAAACATGAAAGTTGCCTTACCTGTTGGTTTCTGATGCCATTTTTATTTTAATAGCTGGATTATGTCAATAGTAATTATAAAAATGGACTTATTCACATGGGCAATTGGAAAGAATGACTTTTTCCTTCTTTCCAACTCTTTGCATACACGTGTTTAAATCTGTTATCAACACCTTAGCAACCTAGGAGGTCACCAGGAAAGAACTGAGATGGAAGCCTAACCAGGAGGGCAGCATGGTGGTACAATGGTAGCGCTGATGCTTCACAACAAGGAGACCGGAGTTCATGTCCTCAGTGCTCCCTGTGTGGAGTTTGCATGTGCTCCCCGTGTCCACATGAATTTCAACCCAGTGCTCCGGTTTCCTGCCACAGTCTAAAGACAAGTGGGACAGGCAAAATGGTGTTGTAAAACTAGCCTTAGTGTGTGCTTGTGTGATCACACTCCAATAGAGTGGTGCCCCATCGCCTTTCTTGCACCCAGTGCTTTCTGGGATGGGCTCCAGTCTATCTGTGACTCTGCTTGTTTCCTGAAGAGGCATTAGCTCTCTTGGAAATGTGTTCTTTTGAAATTGTGGCATATTAAGTAACTAAACAATATAGTAATATAACAGAAAAGGCGATATCCCTCCCATCGTGATTACGGCGGTACAAGAATCACATGAGAAAAAATATACTTTAGCTTACATTTACTGACGGTTAACGCGGTTACAGACGGGAGGCATATGATAGACTTTATCCAGGTGGGAATCTGGATCAACACAGTCTGCCATTTCTCGTCCCCACGCTGGGAGGTATTTTCGGAACTTTGCCGACTCGTGCCTCAAAGGGTCTGGCTGTTGTCCAAGCCTTTAAATAATGTCTTGCTTCACTTGCTGGTCTTTTCTGTCTCCAAACAAGGGCTGAATTCCTCCTCCACAAAATACAGAAATATCATAGTGCTTACATGCTGGTTCTTATTCTCCCAACAAGGAAAGAAGATTTTGAGCTGACAGAGGACAGAAATACACTATTCTGTGTTTAAGCTGACTATACAATCCTCCAGTTGTCTTTGGCTATCTAATCCAATGCTTGGCTAGCAATTATAACTGCTGAGCCCCTGTGTGCCAAATTTAACATGCACATGTGAATAAATTCATACCAGTGAACACAGAGACAGTGACATTAATATTTAAAAAAAATGTAGTATAACACTGCTCTGGATAATCTGGCTTGGAAAATGAATGAAATGGAATTGAATAACCAGTAGATGACACTATGTTTAAAGGAGCAGCTAAATGAATGGTAAAGGAAGGCAAAGGTCAACAATAGCAGAAAAATCTAACATCCATCAAAAAAAAGATTAAAACAAAATTATTAATTTGACACAATCCCTAATTATGGAGATGTAGAGTCTCAAACAGAGCAAAAATGGAGTGAGGCCTCCTAAAATAACCATAAAAGCTGGGCTTTAAGCGGCCTGCCCAAGAACATTCACCCCAAATCCAGCTAACCTTAAAACTGCTTCCTGCAGGTTTCCGGCCTAGCAGACTCCAAACAAGGTGAGCTTGCTAAATAATAAGAACGCCCCAAAATATAGCAAAAGCCCTACAAGGAAGAGAGACACCATCAACCTCAGGCTTATGTACAAAACGGCCAACAAATCAAGTCAAATATTTAGTAGTAAAAAACTGAAAATAAAGCACAAAAGCTCAACATAGACAAATAAGGCAAAAAAGGAGTTGCCTAAAAGATAAACAACCAAACAACTTTAAATAAATATTCCAAAGGCAGAATCTGAAAAATCAAGGTAATACGTACAAAACTTCAGTCTACCCAATATGCTCGATTGCTGAATCCTGTTTCTGGCTCAAACATTAAGCAGAAGGAAGACCCAGCAGCTGTAAAGTCTGGTTGGCCCCACCTCTTGGGGAACCACCCACAAAAAACATGGAACAGTGGCACATTAAAAAAAAAGGCCGTACATATTAGTAAACATAACATTAAATATGTGAATATAAAACACATAATTACTCCAAAACAATAAAATACATACACATACAGTATGTTACTGGGAAGCAGCTAACAATTAACAAGAATTCTGTTGCAAAATAATCTGAGTGCATCCAAAAGCTTGGAGAGTGTTCTTTCTGTGAATTCAGGTTACGTAATGGTCATGACATGGAGTCAGGCAAAATGGGTGAGGCGTCCAAAAGGAGCTAGGGAGCAGGCCAGAAACGTACTTTGTCTGCGCAGCAGAAGCTCACCAGACTTCAGCCAGGCTTCTAAGGCACCTGCTGGCTTTAGCAGGAGCAGACCCAAAAATGAGGAGCGGGCAAAACATCTACAAATATTTCGAAGTAAAGCAAAAGTCACCAGAAAGAGAAGAGTCGCTGTCATTCTCCAGTTTGTGCACAAAAAGGAAAAACAAAAAGAATCTTTATAAGTAGAAAAATTATAACAGGGATATCAAAAATATAAAGAAAACTCAAAAGAGCAAATAACAGGTGCAGAGGAGCAGTCGAAAAGGTCATCCATGGTAAACAAACTCCAAGTCACAGTCCAGTAATTAGAATCCAGCAACAAAAATAATAATAATAAAACATCAGAAAAGCCAACCATAAAAATTTAAAGTCACCAATAACTAACCCAACAACAAAAGATCCCTTACTCTTGCATTGTCTCCTTCAGTTTAAATTGCCTGATGGAGCGTTCAGGTGTGATGATGTCAGGGTAGCCCCGCCTCCTCGGGCTCCACCCACAAGAAACAAAGGCACACAACTACATTTAAAGCTACAGTACATAATTACCATATTACTGATGAAATCAACAGAAGAACATAAAGACATGAAAAATAATAATTCAAAATTTAAAAAAAAACAATAAACATACTGTAAATTCAACCCAAAACATACCAATAACAATCACGCATGTATAACAATGTAGACCATACTCACTGTATAAACAATAGACACACAATTGCAAAATAAGAGCATTGCAGAAAAACACCATTACAAAATAACACCAAGTGGTGTCATCATCATCATCATCAGAAAGATAAAAATAAACAACAACTCCAAAAACTAAGGCAACAAGTGTAAAAATCAAAACTAAGAGTCATGACATCCAATTCAGGGTAACAGGGACAGAGACTGACCTTGAATCAGCATGTGGAAGTAATTTCGTTGTGTTACACAATGACAAGAAAGTGCTTGAACTTGAACTTGAAGTCATCATCTAACCATGGATAGGTAGACAGTCCACTGAAGCAACCACCCGGGCTCACACCTACAGTCACACTCACACAGGGGCACACAGATAATCGGCCATCGACCTCACAGCCACATTTCTGAGGATGAAGGAGGAAATCTGGAGCACCTGAAGGAAAACCAATGCAGAAATGGGGTGAATGCGCAAACTGCATACAGATACCAACCAAGCGCCAGACTGGAACACAGGACATTGGATCACAGCAGCTGTCACCTCTGGGCATGACACACAATTAAGGAATAAATTAGACAGGATATTAAATAACAGCATATAAAAAAGAAACTAAAATATAAGCTGAGGGCTGTGAACTAACATCACGCACCAGTGTATTGCAAGACAGAGGGTAAGGTCACTGGAAACACCTCAAGAGTGTCTCTCAAAAAACAGAAATTTCTCCTTTGAACTTAAATGAATCCCCTACTGAAAAAAGTACTTACACTGCCAAGAAACAGAACAACTTTTAATCTAAAATGTAGCCCTTGAGCATTTTTTCTTCCTGTTTTTCAAATCCTCTAGTGTCTTTTAGGTAAGGAATAAATATTTTCTATTACGGGTAAATTAAGACTGATAATCCATCCTGGAAACTGAATGAAACAAGAGGAGAGAGAGAGCTGTGGAGAGCGAGTGCAGCTGCATGCCTGCTAGGAAGGGAGAAGTTAAAAACCCTGGCCTTCTCAGGACGAGAAACTGCATGCAGGAGCAATACATTGTTTGTCGTGCATGTGTATAGTAAAGTGTAGTAAAACAAGACAAATTCAAACATTTACCCATATACCTGTACACGCATCACAAACCAATTACAGGATGCTTCAGGAGAATGGTGTAACCAGAGAGAAAAAGACACAGTCATTTCCAAACAGACAATGATTGGGAAGTGAGTGAAGGAAGCTGGAAGAAGCAGTAATTCCATGCCACCCATATCTTCTTTTAAGTCACTGTCATTATCATCATCATTCCCAAATCTGCTTAATCCAATACAGGGTTCACAAGGAGCCAAAGCTGATCCTGGCAGCACTGGGCACCAATCCATCTCACGGCCCAATCACGTTCACATGCTCAATTTGGAATCGACAGTTAACCTAACCTGCACATCCTTGGGGAAGTGGATAGAAGTACAGAGTACTCGCATAGACAAAGCGAAACATGCAAATATATCAAGCTCAGGATGGATCCATGAAGCAGCCGAAGTAATCACTGTGCTATTATTCCACTCCTACTTTTATTTAAATTATTTTAAAAAATTAGGATAATGTTAAGGGGCGGCACGGTGGCGCAGTGGTAGCGCTGCTGCCTCGCAGTTAGGAGACCTGGGTTCGCTTCCCGGGTCCTCCCTGCGTGGAGTTTGCATGTTCATCCCGTGTCTGGGTGGGTTTCCTCCGGGCGCTCCGATTTCCTCCCACAGTCCAAAGACATGCAGGTTAGGTGGATTGGCGATTCTACATTGGCCTTGGTGTGTGGGTGTGTTGTGTGTTCTGCGGTGGGTTGGCACCCTGCCCGGGATTGGATTCCTGCCTTGTGCCCTGTGTTGGTTGGGATTGGCTCCAGCGGACCCCCGTGACCCTGTGTTCGGATTCAGCAGGTTGGAAAATAATTGGATGGATAATGTTAAGCTATATCAAACCGAATAAAAGGAGACAATATCTTATTGCTGTCAGTTTACCAGTAGCTTTAAGAAGGTTCTACTCCATTTTAACCCTCATTTGTAAACTTTCTCCCATACCATTTTTTTAATTTAAAAAAGCAGTATATTTGGTGCTTTTTTACCACTTTAGTGCATAGTTTCAGAAATATATGCTTATCCACATACTTTTTTCCCTAAATTACTTATGCATATACAGAAAAATATATTTATTTACATTCTTATCCATATACAGAAATATATATTTATCCACATACTTATTCATATTTTTGTCTATCTGATCAAAGCCACATTGTTTCTCTTTTACATTATCAATTACATTTGCCCTCAAACAGAACTAAAGCTCAATTTTAGGTCCAGGCTAGTCTCGCTGAAGCCAGCCGTATAATCTATACGACTGGAGACAAGCATGAGTGAATTGTACGGAAAAATGGGTGGGAACAATGAGACAGCTTACTGTGTGTCACATTTCTAAACCAATTCAATGCCACCTAAAAGCTGCGCTCAAAGTAGGGGTGGTGATTTTGAACTGCAAAGATCAGAGGTGCTCACGTTAACCTGGTCTGACAACAGCGAGCTTCTGTTTACGATGAAATGTCTACAGTCGAAAAGCCTCCTAACAAACCCTATCAGACATATAAATGTGTGTCGCATGTGCAGAGAGTACATTTTAAAAGTAAACATAACCTGATGCAAGGGAAAACTCTTTCTGTAGCATGGGAATATACATGGGCATTCAATGGCATCAATGGACGAATGATACATGTGAATGATATGTTGGCACAGTTGCTGTGTGTGCTCTCTGTTGTTTAGGCAGTCAACGTAAGCTTGAAGAAACTGGCAGCTCTACTCATGAAACTATGAAATGCAAAACGTGCATCTGAATTAAATGGTGTGTCACATTCTGTCAAAAGGACTGCCATTAAGAGAGCTGATAACGAAGAGCCACAGGAGATGCAGTTTCAATACACAAAATACCCGAATCAACACCAGTAGATGCACAGATGAGGCTGCACAACACCCACTTTCTGACTTCAAGTCTAAACGAAAAATGAAAGCAATGTAACATTACTGTCTAATTGGAGATGCAAACATGCCACAGCGTTTTAACATGATGTATATCCATAGGCCACAATGCTTACCTAAACTCTATTTGCTGTTGTTATGCCATATAGTGATGCGATAGTCTAAAAGACAGAAAGATATCATAGCAGACAGAGGCAATTCTCAAATGTATGGAGATCAGTAGTTACGGTGGTCTGCGTGTGTGTGTGTGTGTCTCCACTGTCGCAACACTCATTAAAACATGCAAATTAATTATTTAGCTTCAGTTACCTTGTGCTAATGAGCTCGATTACAGTAATGTTAGATTTTTATTTTCTCTCAGCGTCAAGTCTCTTGTTCCGTTTCTTTTGCTCTCTCTCTGAAACCCCGATGGTGGTTTAAAATGCACAGACTGGAGAAATTAGGGATGGGTGTTTCAGGAACGAACCCTGCTGGAGTGACCTTTGCAGTGCCGCTATTCACTGCTCACTTTTTAACGGGTTGTCCCCAGATGTTGGCTCTCGTTTGCCAGTCTCATCTGGCACCGTGAGACTAGGTCCGGAGAGTCCATTACACGTGAAGATCTTAAAAGAAAAATTCATAAACTAATGAAAAAGGAACATATCCTCCCTTCACTTTAAGTTTTTTTCAAGCCATAAAATAGTAATTGAACATAAAAATATGAAGCATCACAGAGAGACTGACTGAAACATGCAGTCTGACTGGGATGCCCAAACTTTTGCACATCACCACTTCAGAGAGAGACGTTCATCAGGAAAATAAAAAGGACCCTCAGCAGGCGGCATGCGGAACATTTCACTTGTCTTAATCATAGCCAAGCCGGCCACTCTGTTTGAGTCCATTTCCAAGATTCTGTAAGTCAGATCACACATTCATTCCTTCATAGCCGAATGAGCAGCTAATCTGTTAATCACTCCCTTTTCCTCTTCTAATGCCTACCTTTCACACTCTTTTTTGGCTTCCTCATATTAATCTGTCTGCGTTCTGCTTTTCAGGCCCACATCTGATGAAAACTCAACAGTTGAAAAGTTGTCCCTCTAACCTTCTTTTTAATAACCTTCACCTATTTCTTTCCATTTTTGACGTTCCTCTGACAGGCGAGTGCAATAACAGTTTGAGTGACTGCAGCACGCAGCAAACAAGCGCACAGCGATTAACCAAACGGTGAGCTCAGTTTCAAAAGAGGAATAATCTTATTGGAAAAGCTCATACAGTCTGTGGTTGGAGTGTCTGGCATGCTGTTCAGTTATTTATCAAAAAAAGCAAGGTAAGTTATATTTCATGCACTAATTGCTGGGGCTGGCATATGCTTAAAACAAACAAATGTGCAATATGGCATTCTTCCCATCATGAGGTTAACACCGCGCCTTAATATGCCTCAATTTGACGCTTATCTTATTGATGTAAAGCACTGCATTACAATGAGTAATTTACAAATCAATAAGGCATAAAGCCTCCAACTTATTCATTGCAGATCTGAGACCTGCTCCCCTGCTCATTCCTCTATTGTTTAACTTCAGGCACTCTTATCACAAGGTGTAGGAAAAACAACGTTACGGGTTAAATAATATTAAAAGAGAACTGATTTGCAGTTGTAAAAGAAATACCGCTAAGGTTGGTACTGGCAAAAACAGCGATCTTTCGCAACTAAAGCTTGCAATCCACATTTTGCAACAGGTTCGGCTTTCCTTTAAAATGCACTGACAAGACGTATTTGGATTCGATGCTAAACTTATTACTTTGCTTGTCTCCTGGAGTGCCACCCTTGATCAAATGTTATTGGATTTCACTTACTTCCATTAGATGCTTTTCAGGGGGCATAATATTATCACATACTGTGGAGAGCTTTGCAACATCTTTGTGCAAAACCATCATTGTCAATTCCAGTTCTCGCGGACGTTATCGTTTTCAATGGTCACCGAGTGACAACGGCAGAAGAAACGGGGAAAGGCCTGTTCGGTGGTGTGGATTAAAAGAATTTCATGCCATGCCCTGCTGCCAATCCCTAAATTATTCATGTCAGAAGGGAACTTGAATGAACAATACAATTCCAAATAGCTTTGCTCTCTGTTTTTTGATGATGAAACTAAATTCACATAACACTAACTGCTTTAACACTTGATGTAACAATTTAGGAGAATACGTGATGCTACATTTTTCCCTGATCCCTACATATTGTATAATCCTTATGATTATCTTTTAACAAATGAAGTGAAGACAATATCCCCTTAATTAACAATGACTTATAAAACACACTTATTCTTGTAAACAAAATTTACATATTTTTCCATATGATAGGAATGAACAAGACAAAACGCTGACAAAAATAGTTTCAAACACGGTGTAGATGAAGTTACTAATGAAAGATTGATAGTTTTCAAAGAAGCACGGGGGATTCAAAGGCACACTGCAGCAAAGTGTGAAATCCACCCAGCAGGGATTTTCACTCACATTTCAATTTGCATTTTTAGCAAGACTTCAAAAACAAAATCTAAGTAAATAGCATGATAATTTCTTCCAATTGACAAGTACAAGTCGAGTTTTCATTTAAACCATTCAAGCAGTAAAACTTGACAATTTAAAAAGAAAAGTCAGCTTTTCAGAAATGGAAAAAAAAAAACGACTTTCTCAATATCTCACATTTACTTTGTTTGAATTTCAAAGATGGAAATGGCACCAACAAATTTTAGCAAGCAACACTTCAATAGCAGTGTTACATACATGCGTGAAGTGTGTCTCTCCTGGAGAGGGGGAAGAAGATCTGCGTGCAACACACTCTCTTACCTGTTGTCACGTTCTGTCCTCAGAGACCAACCAGAAGAAGAGAAGCAGCCCTGCCTCTGATTGCGCCTCTTTCCGTCTACCGCTTTATAAACCCTCATCGTACTGGACGGCAAAGGCACACCAGGGAAGACCTACACTGCAGAAAAAGTACTTTTGTGTGTTTTCTTTATATGTTTAAGCCCAAATTGTCAACTGTTAAAAATGGTATCCCAACTCTCTTATGTGGCTTTTGTGTTCCCTTTCTTAAAAGAATTGACTGCAATTAATCACTCATCATGGCACCCTTAACCTCACCATCAGTCAGACACATTGTTATGATTAGGAGTCAAATCTTTATCAAAAAAAAAAAAAATCATGAGTGGTCCCCCATAGACTTTCTCGTATACTCAGATATGGGGATGGATATTTGAGGAGTAAACCGCAAGATAATGATTATCTATACATACAACAACAACATTTATTTATATAGTACATTTTCATACATATAATGTAGCTCAAAGTTCTTTACATGATGAAGAAAAGAGAAATAAAATGACAAAGTAAGAATTAGAATAAGACAACACTAATTAACATAGAATAAGAGTAAGGTGGTCCGATGGCCAGGGAGGACAGAAAAAAGCAAAAAAAAAAAACTCCAGACGGCTGGAGAGAAAAAAAATAAAATCTGCAGGGGTTCCAGACCACGGGACCGCCCAGCCCCCCTCTGGGCTTTCTACCTAACATAAATGAAATAGTCCTCTTTGTATTTAGGGTTCTCTTGGAAGGACTTGATGATGATGGTCATGCAGACTTCTGGCTTTTAATCCATCAATGTAAAGGCAAAGCCCTCACTGACTCATCACTAATTCTCCCACTTTCCATATCATAGGTGGGAAGCTGAAAATTTGCGCGCTCAATCCTTGCAGTGCACTTACAAAAGTTAGATATGTTTCATGTCCTATTGCAACACCCAAGCGGGGGGATACAGGTGTACCCCTAAACTGTACATATAGATAGGGGAAACACCTCCTCACTATGTCTGCGACTTCCAATATACTGTGGAAGCTCAGATTTCCCATGCTCATCCTTTACGCTGTACTTACAGACTTTAAGTATGTTTCATTTCACGCCGTGCCCCGTAACTAACTTTCGAAAATAGCGTCTTCTTGTTGGCGGTTCTCACCATTAGGCCGTAAGGAACTTTTGGAACTGACCTCTCCTTTTTGCGGTTTCATTCCTTATTTCCGTTAACAGATGGTTTATTTCATGGCAGAGACACACAAGGCACGCCCCCGGTCCCCCTTCCTTTTTCTGCACGGCCGCTGTCCGCACACCTACCACGTGGTTGGCTCCCTGCCTGTATACATTAACGACATCCCGCGCTCATGTGCCTCCTCACTCGCTTCCTTACTTTCCTCAGCTCAGTCGTACTCACTGCTCCCTTCTTCTTTACTCCCCCACTTCAAGCCTGTTATTGTTGGCCTTGCTTCACGTCTTGACTCCTGTGTTTTCATTACAATCATCAAATTCACTCTCAATACTAAAATAAGCCTACAACAATTACATTGACAATCATGTTACGTTATTTTTAAAATGTTTCCTTTTCTTTATCATAACTACTTTAACACACTACTTCTCCACTGCGAAGCGCGGGTATTTTGCTGGTATTTTTATATTATGTACAATAAAGAACCATCAACAACAAATCACATAAAATGAATAACATATTGAACAATTATTATAAAAGTAAAGTTGAGTAACTTCCGGTTAGTGGAAATAGCTCAAAAGTTGATAGAAAACGTAAAAATTTATGGTTTGTACCAAACACCTGTATGCAAAATTTGGTTGACCTAAGTGAAAGCGTTCTCAAGCTATCATGTTTATATATACATGCACACACAAACTGAAACACAGACATAATTCCAAAAATGGTATTTTCGGACTCAGGGAGGCCTAAAACATTGAGATTCATCAAAATCTCGAAGTTGAATTTTTGGACGATTACAATACTTTCCCTACAATTCGTACACGAGAAAGTAAAAAAAGGGTGAGAGGCCTCCAACAGCTTTCATGGGCCAGGCATCCTGTGTCTATCTGCTCATTGCCAAACACTGTGGAGCTCGATTGGCATTTGCCATAGCATACCAAACCTGGCAGTTCCACCACTGGCTCCCTGTGCTTTTCACAGATGAGAGCAGGTTCACCCTGAGCATATGTGACGAACTTTAATGGGTCTGGAGAAGCTGTGGAGAACATTATGCTGCCTGTAACATCATTCAGCATGACTGGTTTGGTGGGGGGTCAGTGATGGTCTAGGTGGGGAGGCATATTCATGGGGGGACGCACAGACCTCTACAAGCTAGACAACAGCACCTTGACTGCCATTAGGTATCAGGATGAAATCCTTGGACCTACTGTCAGACTCTATGCTGGTGCAATGGGTCCTGGGTTCCTCCTGGTGCACGATAATGCCCACCCTCATGTGGCGAGAGTACGCAGGCAGTTCCTAGAGGATAAAGGAATTGATAGCATTGACTGGCCCCCACACTCACTCGCCTGACCTCAATCCAATAGAACACCTCTGGGTGGGACATTATGTTTTGGTCCATCCGATGCTGCCAGGTTGCACCTCCAAGAGCTCAGCGATGCCCGGTACAGATCTGGGAGCAGATCCCCCAGGAAACCATCCATCGTACAATGAGGACTGATCATTTATGTTGGGTAGAACAGGGGACTGGGCGGTCTCATGGCCTGGAACCCCTGCAGATTTTATTTTTTCTCCAGCCGTCTGGAGTTTTTTTT
>JANRMT010062838.1:10061162-10088133 GCA_026402145.1 Polypterus bichir lapradei | reverse complement strand
TAGATAGATAGATAGATAGATAGATAGATAGATAGATAGATAGATAGTTTATTGATGCCAAGGAGAAATTCACAAATTTTGTGTTATCAAAGTGTTCCTTTAATTATTATTTTCTACTTAGTGTTATGTTAGATATCTTTTGTATCTGTATATTTATTTTTTTTGCCATAAATATACACACATATTTGTTATTTGTGTAAAAAGTTTCATTTCACAAAAGAACTCCTGTTCTACTATACTACTGAGTCCAAAACACATAAAGGTATTAATTAGAAAAGCAAAAAACAGCACAAAAGCTCAAAAAGAAGGAAAAAGAGTTACCCAAAAAAAGGCAATCTACAACAAACAAGTTCCAGTACACAATCCATAAGAATAAACCAGTAAAAGAGCAAAAAATAATCATAAATCCAACAAGGAACATGGTACTCCCAATAAATAATAGAACCTCAATGCACCACACCCGAGCTCTCCTTTGGCTTTGACCTAAATAGTCTGAGGTCTCAGGTATGGTGACACCAGGGTGGTCCCACCCACAAACAACATGGAAAATAAACACATTTTAAGCAGCAGCACATAATTACAAACATACAAGAAAATACATGAAAATAAAACACATAACAGACACAAAAAAAACATTCAAACACATGTAATTCCATAACACACATAAGCCGTTATGAGTCTGAGGGTTTTGCTAGGTGATTATGTTTAATCTTGGTCCTTAATTAAATATTATCATTATATATTAAAGTTTTCGTCACTGCCATTTTATTTATCATTTTGTTGTACAGGTGCCACCATTTTAGGGGATTTTTTTTTTTTTTTTTTTTTTACAGAAGATGGAAGGTGCCATCAGAAATAAGCTTTTTACTATTGTCCAACATGCGCGAGTAGAGTTTTATGGGTTTCTGTCATGTTATTACGGGGAAAGGTTTAATTGTGACGTTACCAATTACTTTTGTTCCATCTGTTTCTCTATAGTTGACTAGCGTTTGCCTAGAGGCAGCTGGGCGGTCTTGTGGCCTAAGAACCCCTGCAGATTTTATTTTTTTCTCCAGCCATCTGGAGTTTTTTTTGCTTTTTCTGTCCTCCCTGGCCATCAGACCTTACTTTTATTTTGTGTTAATTAGTATTCCCTAATTCTTATTTCTTATTTTGTCTTTTTTCACTTTCTTCATCATTTAGACCAGGGGTCCCCAACTCCGGTCCTGGAGGGCCCCAGTGGCTGCAGGTTTTCATTCTAACCCTTTTCTTAATTAGTGACTGTTTTTGCTGCTAATTAACTCCTTTTGAAGTCATTGTAATTGACTTGATCATGAAGGCTCAGACCCCTTAATTGTTTCTTTTTCCTTAATTAGCAGCCAAACAATAATGAGATACAAAATGAGCCAAAACAACTGGTGACCATCACACAATATCTGAAAATAAAGAAATGTAAAGGCCTCAGGAATGCTGATCTACTCAGGTCCCCAAACATTTTAATAGTGCTCGTAAAAAAGAGAAACTCAGCAATTGCGGAAATGTCTGCTATTGCACAATGACAGCAGCAACAAGATATGGAATTAAAGAACGGGTTTAATTAACAAGACTCAGCGTCTAACTAAACAACTGCTTGGAGTTTGAGGACCTGACTTAGATGGTCTTCTGTTGGCTCACTCATTTCACATTTCATTTCTGTTTAAGGAAAGAAATGAAGCAATTCAGAGCAAGTATGAAGACATTCAGGGGAAGAAATCTTAAAAAAACAAGTCAATTAAAATTAATTCAGAAGAAGTTAATTAGCAGCAAAAACATTTCACAAATTAAGAAGGGTTAGAATGAAAACCTGCAGCTACTGTAGCCCTCCAGGACTGGAGTTGGGGACCACTGATCTAAAGCACTTTCAGCTACATCATTTGTATGACAATGTGCTATAGAAATAAATGTTGTTGTTGTTGTAGATTGGAGGAATAAAGACCACTGGATGACCACCTGGGTCACTTCCAGTAGCCGCAAATCTCTGCCGCATCTATTCCTACTAGTATTTAATCAACAAAGCCACTGGAAGTTGGCATTCGTTCTTGCTCTGAAGATGGCCTAAGAATGAATGCCGACTGGAGCTCCACATCTCTGTTTTAATTTTTATTTACTATTTTTCAATCTTCGTCAAGACGACAATCTCTTCCACGCATGGCTGTGTTACTTTAAATACTGTGCATCCTTTAATCAGAGCATCCTTCTTCTTCTTTCGGCTGTTCCTGTTAGGTGTTGCCACAGTGGATCATCCAAAATTGTTCTCCGCATATTGATTTGGCAAAATTTCACACCGGATGCCCTTCCTGACGTAGCCCTCCACATTTATCCAGGTTTTGGGCCCGGCCTAAGGGACCAAAACCCTTCTTACATCTTCCTTCATTTGTTTCACACTATGCACAAGAGTTTAAAAGCTAATCGTGTACCTGGAATAATAACATACTGTAAGTGTTGTGTTTCTACTTTGGTAAAAACCCATCTTGGTTTGAGGTAACACTACATGCAAAGCAGAAGCTGTCAGAAAGCACCACTCTCTTCAAAGAAATGATGACATTACCATCAACATGTTCCTGTGAGCTACTTCTCCGTGTCCACTGAAATGAGATGTTCAAAATGACAGATTCAGTCAAGAATGATCCACACATACACCCGAGCTAACATCCCCAACCTCGTTCCAATCCTTGCACTTCAACATTTTTTGACAGCATCTCGCCCTGAAATTGCACCCTGCTGCTCTTCTCTTTATCTGTGCGCATTTCTAAATACAACAGTGGGCATGAGGCCTTACAGACTGCTAGACGCAGCACAGCATATGAGACACAAATCCCTCACAAAGCCAGCAAACATAATGTACAATATAGGCAAAGATTTCTTTTATAAGCAAGAAAACAATTAAAAAAAAATTGAAACAAAGCCTGAGCAACTAAAATGGATATTGTCAGGGACTAGAATAAATGTTTGCACAACTGTGATTTTACCAGCACATAACTGGCTATAATAAGTTTAAAGAGTTAAAGAGTAAAAAGTATGGAACAAAGCTAAACAATGAATACTGTAAGAATGCCTGCACAAAATTGTTCAATGATATAATTCATTACGTCAGACCTATCAATACCCAGAATGCCCATAACATTTAGTTAGAGTTTATCCCAAATGTTAAAACAGTCCTAATTCCTAGTCATTCCATCTTTCAAATTCCCAAAACTCAACTGACGCGTTAGGTTATGATGTACTTGCTCTTCATTTTCACATTATTTCAGCTGTGAGCCGTTTCTATCTTTTAAAAATCAAACCTTTCTCCCTGCAATTTTCCAGTTGAGAGCCGCATGGATTTCGACTTGCTGAATGGCAAAAGCGATTTTTAACTAATTTAATCAGAAGGTTATTAAAGCAACCAGAAGGGATGACTCAAAGACAAATTTGTTTCCCTTCCCCTTTCCCTCAGTAACTCATCCAACAGTGATTAAATAAAGTTTATTGGCGTCTGAGAAATTGAAAGTTTACTGGTACTTCACTTGATTTAAGGTTAAGAGCAATATCATTACACTTAAACTGTCGTCCAGGATTAACATTTAAACTTTCGAACTCCATATATTTTATATATATATGTATACATATGCAGAGAAATGGCTACTAGATTCACGCCTAAATCAATGAAAACAGCTCTAACACTAATATTTTACCAACAGAGTTCCAATTCCTCCACTAATAATCCCACTGTGAAGATTTTCAGTTACTCTAATATATTTATTCTTATCGGCTGTCAATATAAATACTGCCACAGTTTAGATAATTAACAGGTAAACATGGATTAAAAAAAAGAACGCTTATTATAGTGATTCAGTGCTGCACTCAGACTAAACAGTTTAACTCTATGTGATGCAATTATAAAATGGAAATAACGTTTAATCATAATGTTCTTGGCGATCCTGCAATGTTTTTTGGGTACATTATAAAACATAAAAAATAAAAAAAATGTATGATGTGGCACTGCCGTTTTGTACAGTTCTGTCACAGGCAGCAGCAAATTATTTACCGATGCCATGGGTGGTTGCCAAACACATCCTCTTACATCATGATACCATCTGTCAGTGCCCAGGTTTGGATATCCTCCTAAAATATATATTTAGTGTAACAGGATGCTATAAATGACTTCCAACAAGAAGCCAGCTCTAAGACTCCCTTGCTCTCTGCGTTTTGTCACATATGCGCGTCTGCGGATCACCCTCTGACATCATATGAAGCAGGTACTACCATCCTAGGTTGAAAGGCGGCGCTCACACTAACCTTCTCCTCTTTTCTTCACTCCGCAGCACCAAGAAGATGCCCAATGAGGGCAACTGACCCCGCCTCTTCCAATCTGCTGTCTCTAATGGCCGCCACTGCCAGAAGGAGACGGTCAGTTCTGAACCAACTGCAGCATAGAATGGATCTCCCCAAATCCTAGTGAAGAAGACTACTCAAGCGAAACTCAAAGCTTTTCTTTGTCTTTGTTATCTGTCGCATATAGTGGCATACATAGTGGCCCTTTGTTTTGTTTTTTGACTTAATTAAACAGGCAAGCTGCAGTGGGCTGGCACCCTGCCCGGGGTTTGTTTCCTGCCTTGCATCCTGTGTTGGCTGGGTTTAGCTCCAGCAGACCCTCGTGAGCCTGTAGTTAGGATATAGCGGGTTGGATAATGGATGGATGGATGGATGGATAAACAGGGAAGACGAGGTTGCTTGAAGATTTGGATTTTGTAACTAGTTTTTTTGAACAATCCTTTATGACCTTCACTTGCACCATCACTATTCTTATGTATTTTTTACCTGGGACTTCACTCCTCTTTGTCACGTTTCAGCCAGGGTTACTTCCCTGGCTGAGGTTCAGATTCATATTTGATACCTCTTTTGTTCATTTCTGATTCTTTTTATGTTGATTATGTCCATCTTTTTTATTTTTGTTTTGTTTTATCTGTTTATACAAACTGCCTATGTTGTGTTCCATGTGTTTTGTGGGTGGCCACCTACTAAACACCACCAGGAACTGCCCCCCACATTGTAATTCCAGAGGGTCTCCCAAGGTTCCTGAAGGTGCATTTTTTGCATTTTGTGGTCTATAGATTATTTGATCTTCTGCTCTGTTCTTTTTGATTGCTTGTTTGGATTCGTTATGGGGACTTTGTTTGCTTGGATTTGCCTTCTGTCTCATGCAGCTCCTTTTGGACCTTTGTGCTTACTGGAGCTAACTTTTTGTCACAAAGCATTTTGTAAAATAAATCTTGTTGGCTTTGCAACCCATAACCTATTGTCTTTGGTGAGGAGTGAAAGCTTTAGATTTGTCAAAAATTTCAATCTCCGGTTTTCGACTGATCTTGACGTTTTAGGGTCCCTTGATACCGAAAGCATTGATATCTTGATGATGGGTGTGTGTGTGTGTCTGTATGTCACAGTTTCTTGAGGATGGTCTAAAGCTAAAACAGCTGGACAGAAAGATACCAAACTCGAAACTTGAGCCTGTTATGAAATGATGATGTGCTGATTAGTTTTTGAGCCAAATTGTGCAAGAGAAAAAGTCAATCTAGAGCAGCGGTTCTCAATCCTTCTAGTGCCGCGACCCTTTAATACAATTTCCTATGCTGTGGCGACCCCAACCGTAAAATTATTTTTGTTGTTACTTCATAACTGCAATTTTGCTACTGTTATGAATCGTAATGTAAATATCTGATATGCAGGATGTATTTTCATTGTTACAAATTGAACATAATTAAAGCATAGTGATTAATAACAAAAACAATATGTAATTATATATTGTGAAATATTTATTTCTAATTACAAATAAATGAAATTTTGTCTTTATGACTTACGTTTATTTGTTTTTCTCTATTGTGTATTGAACTGTATTCACCGTATACTTATGTGAAAACCATGGCGTCTCATGGGTAACAGTCTTAATATAAAAACAGTAAACTACATTGCTACTAAATTGTTGCGACAGTACGCGTAAACAGCCAACGTCAGTGCGAAGGTTGAGGCTGCTTCTTTCTCACCAGATCAGAAATTCTCAGGGCAGTCTTTGCAAGAGCACAACGGAGATCATCGTCTGCAACAAGTCTACTTCTGTATTTAGAATTGACAACCAACAAGCTGGAAAACCCTGTTTCACAAAGATATGTTGTTGGAAATGGACGAAGACGTGCGTAAATCCCTGCAACGGCGTGACGTTACGTAACGTCATGTCGTTCGATGTACAGTAATGTAAACAGTTATAAAGTTACGACAATTAAAACGTTTGAAATTATTCTGATTCAATTGTCTGCAACATCTATCCTCAAATGACAATTATAGTAAAAAACTAGTAACTACCAATGGAAAAAATTTGTACAATAACAAGTTTTACACATTAGAATAGACAAAACCCATATTGCCAATGGTCTTAGGCAACCCCTGGCAAATCGTCATTCAACCCCCGACGGGGTCGCGACCCACAGGTTGAGAACCGCTGATCTAGAGGAACCCTCAAATACTGTAATTCTGCAATTAATTATGAATTCTTCTCGTCAATTGCCATCATAATGACCTATTTTATGATCAGAAAGATCGGTATCAGAGTGGTAAATAATTGCTGAATTTTTAAGGAATAGGTCGAGTAACTTGGCTCCTAGGTCATAAAGCCTACTGACGCTCACATCCAAATTTTTTTTATTTAAAAAATGTACTGTTCTTGCCCTTATTCTAGCTGGGGTTTGGCATTATAAAGTGGGCAATTTTGGAAGTGTTTTTCAAACTTAATGGGATTTAGTTGCGTTAAGACTCCTAGTCCACAACAATTTCTTGGTGTTTTTGTGCTGTCCGTACCTTATGAGCATATTTTGACTCCAAAAACTGTTCCATTTATTTTAAACTAAACACATCTGGAGTGGAACCTACTCACAAACACTCATTCTTTGACTACTACCTGACTCTAACAGACAGTTTATTTTGCTTTCAGTAAAGACTTAAAAACTGACTACTGTTAGTTAGCATAGTCCATACGTCAAGATAAACCCTAACATCCAGGCAAATGACTGAGCACAAGCATGGGGGCTACACACAATGAAGTGGGTGGCCAGCAGTTAGAATGGCAATCCAAAAAACAGATGTCATTCAGCATCACACCGTCCTCATATCTCAGCAAGCAGCAGTGTCCATCGATCCAAAATGATACAATCTTTTTGGCAGCTTTATGGATTCCAAGATTTGTATCTATAGCTCGATATAAGCATTTATTTTACACAATTGAGTGCACAGCCAGAAAAATTCATATTGCTATCTGGTCATCTGAACCTGCTGTTTCCATTACATGGAGCATGCTGCAGCAACAGGTGGAGCAGAAAGAGGTTACAAAAATGGATGGAAGTGTAAAATGTTTAGGAGTCAAACAGTGGGGCAGTTGTCAACACTGCTATTCACAGCTCCGGTAATCTGCTGTTATTAACACATGAGCTTTCAATGAGTCAGCCTGAGAAACGCATCCACTAAATGTGACAGTCATTCCACAGACTGACAAATTACATTTAGAAGATGATGTGCTGTTAGGTAAACTGGAGTCTCCAAATTGACCGGGTGACCCTAAGAGAGCCATGTAATGGACTGGCGCTCCCACCATGCACTGATGCCACCAGAATAGATAGACAGATGAGTAAAATATTTATTTAACCATAACGCAACAAACACCTGGGGTACGGTGGCCTTTGGACGGCTGAAAGCAACCACTTCCAAAGACGCTCCAGCTTTCAGGAGTATATAAATTGTATTTACTTTGAAATCAGTGACCTGTCAAAGATAAATAAGTACTCAGCATTTCAATAAAATTCCTAAGGTAGAACACAAAACACTGAGTGATAAAGCCACTACACAGGAAATTTAGAAAGGCCACAGTTACACACTGCATACTGAATGTGCAGATGGACTACCTCAGAAGCCTAAGGTTGTGATGGGGTGGGTTGGCTCCACGTTACTGGTCCCTCGCAGGGGCCTCTTGTACCCGCCACCGTCGATAACGTAACCAAGTGAAGTGCCAGGCAAATGAGGACACATACACATAGCAAGGGGTAGGTGCATAAAGTGAAAAGTACTTTTATTAAAACAATCAAAAACAAAAGTGTCCAACAGTGCAGTGCTCCTTCCACAAATAAATAAGTAATCCATGATAACAAAGTGTCCAGTGCAGGTTAAAACCAGTTAAATAAATAAGCCTATAAAATCGGGGTTAAAAAATCAAGGCAGGAAACTTCTCTTTAAAAATCAAGTCCCCGGTGCATCTGTTTATAACGGCCATCTCTTCAGCTTAACTCCAACTGAGATCTGGCAGCCGCAGAGACGCCTAACCAATGGTCACAGCCTTCTTTCTCGGCCTGGCTCGGGTCCCTGCAGCCCATGGCTCCAAAGCAGGATGCCTCACTGAACCACCTTGCTCCTAGGCTCGGGCCCCTGTAGCCATCTGTGGTGCCAGCGGGGCACCAAGCACAGCCTCCGACTTCCGCTGCCAGGCTCATGTCCCTGTAGTCCATGGGTCCTCAACAAGCCTTCCGATACCCTTGCAGCCCTGGCTGCCTTTCTCCCCACCTTACACAGCGAGTCGCTCCATCCGAGCAGCACGTCACTCCTGATCGCTCAGCTGGAGTGGCCTCCTTCAGCCCCCGAGCATCGGCCGCATGCTCTCCAATGAACTTCCACCTGGCTGCCTGCTTTCTCTTGCTCACTCACTCTTGCACTGGCTCTCTCCACATCCTGCCTTTACTCCCGTCTTTTAATCTCCATCTCCATTTTCTCTTTCTCAACTCTTTTCTTTCATTTCTCCTCCGTTCTGTCTCAGGCAGGATCCTTTATCCTGGGTCTTTAATTGGGTACAGGTGCGTGGAGCCTCCCTCCATGGCATCATAAGAGCGCCCAACTGATCCGCCCACTCTGCATTTGAATGCGCGCCTCCATTAATGTACTCACACACATCTGCACCCAGTTGGCGCCTGCGGGTACTTGGCACACAATTACTTATTTAAACTTAGCCACCTATTGCTGAGCCGTGGACCTGCTATAGCACAAAGGTTAATATATTACACTAACGTGAGTTTTGGAAGTTTACTCTTCACTTGTACTACCATTTGAGGCACAGATGCAAATTCAAGGGGTCCAGACCCTTTATGACACAAAGCAAATCTTAATCTAACTCAGATATTTGTACTTTGGGACAAAAAGCAGTGGAGCCTAATCCTTATAAAATACCTGATTCTGTCACCTCATTGCTATTCAGTGCTTGAAGTATTTATCAATGCAGTGCTATGAAAATTGCTTTGGATTTTGTGTCACAGGACACAATTAGGTGTTCCTTAAGTAACCAGGAGCGCAGAGTTAGTTGTTATGCCCTCTGACCACAGCTGTCACACACTGTGACAGATAGCCTCATAGACAGAAGTCGAGACGTGCAGTTCTTCAGCGCAGTAATAGAGCATAGCTCATTTTACTGGGGATCAACTCTGAAAAGGTCACTCAGCGATAATGTGAAGGCACACATATCCTGATAAAAAGGAGACACACAACCTAGAATTATCAAAGAATCCATGCTAATTTCCAAGGGTACAAATATTTATATTCTTTGGTCAACAATACTGTGACATTTGAAACAAATGAAGCAGAGAAACATTGTGACACTCTCTTTCAATAAAACGCTGTCTCAGTTACAGCTATTATTTACCAATTTGGCTGAATCCTTTATCCTTGGCGACTTAGAACATTTGAGATGCAATAGGCTACATTTCTTATGTTTTTTTTCTAATTGGAGCACAGGCAGGTGAAGCGACTTGCTCATGGTCACACAGTGTCAGTGGCGGGATGTGAACCCACAACCTTCAGGGTTTGAAGTCAGTCAGTCAGTCAGTCATTGTCCAACCCGCACACACTAGGGACAATTTAGTGGTGGCTCTGAGGCTAGGGATCTGCACTGGCAATCGGAAGGTTGCCGGTTCGAATCCCGTAAATGCCAAAAAGGACTCTGCTCTGTTGGGCCCTTGAGCAAGGCCCTTAAACCGAAATTGCTGAGCGCTTTTAGTAGTGAGAAAAGCGCTATATAAATGCAAAGAATTATTATTAATTATTAGGATCGCCAATGCACCTAACCTGCATGTCGAAGTCTAAAGTGCAAGAAGTGCATTTCATAATGTTCAAATAACTTTCTTAAACCCGCTTAATCCAATTCCAGGATCGCAGTGGAACACAGCTATTCCGGCAGCACTAGGTGCAGGACATGTCAGGCCAGGTCAGGTTGGGGGCATGCACTGGTACAGCACGTTGCTGCACCCACCACACGACAAAACAGCTTGGGATCCTGCTTGGTAACCCCCCCAAGGCAGAGTCCCACTCTCCGGAAATGACCCTCTATCTGCCACAGCCAAGTGTTATGTTGGCGCCCCCTTGGCCAGGTCCAGCTGCTCGGGTCCTCTGTGAGCCGGATCACCCTCGGGGAATCGTGTCACATGGCCATAGAGTCATAACTGACCCTCCCTCATAATGCAGGTAATGAGCCTCATTCAGGACTCCATGGCAAGGATGGGAAAAATTAGAGATTAAATAAGTCTTCAGTCTTCTAGATGTATAGTGTGAATACTATGAAACTTTCTTCCTGAGTGTTGCTAAAATTCCTCTTCCATCAACATTACATGTACTGTATTCCCTCTGCCTACTAAACAGAGCGCAGAGTCTGATTTCTCGCACAACAGGAACCAACCATTCACAAAGTGCCAGTCCATGCATACAGAAAAAGCTGACTTTAACCAAGGGCCTGTCATCCACCAAATCTAACAAACATCTTTGGTCACATGAGGGAAGAAAAGTGGAGCACCTGGAGAAAATGTATGGGGAGAACATTTCAACTTCACTCAGATGAGGATCAAGCCTTGAATTTGAACCCAGAACTCCAGACTCATCAGGTAGCAGCACCAACCTCTGTGTGCTGCCCTCAGCGTCATGCAGTTTACTAAAACTGGTAAATTATGGAGGTGGAAGAGTGTAAGAGTTCTTAGTGACATCCTATTGTCACAAAAACTAGAATGAGAATTGCATTGTTGGTTTAGGCCAGGAGCTACACGAGGAGTGCATGGGCTGGGAATTAATCTTAGTGTGGGGGAACAGGCCAAACCCGAGCCTGATCACAGTTTGTTCATTATGGGAAATTGTTAAATTCTGCCTTCTTTTAAAGAAAGATTTAAATACATTTAAGCTGTAACACATGTCTTCTGTATGACTCACTAGATTAAACCGAGGCCTCTTTTAAAGGCAATGTATTCGTATGAAATCAGACAGGAAGACATGCTTCTTAAAAATTCTGAAGTCTGACAACACCTTGAAAGTGTGCTCTGAGCAAAAGCATCCTAATATTAGATTGCATGTAGCAAACACTAACATATCTCTGGAGAATTATTTTATTTATGGCATGTGAAACTGAAAAGGACTCTGTTGATAAATAATTTAATTAACAAACCCCAAAACATTCTTAACAAGCAACAGAACAAGTTTAAATAAAGAAGTAATGGCCAGTTTCGAATGTCACCACACTTGAAGGTGGTTAAGAGAGATTAATGGAAATTTAAGAATGACACCTGAGCACAACTGGCAAACAACCAGCGTGAAATCAGATCTAAAACCAATTCTTCTACTTAATGCTATTGTGATTCTAATAAGTAAATTAATTTTCTACACAGTTGGAAAATTGAATTTTAAAATCTCACAAATCTATATATACATAAAACTCAAGGTGTGTATATGTGTTACAGCATCACATCAGAACGGCTGGAGCGATTTTCATGAAACTTGGTACACATGGTATAATGGTCGACTAAAAATACTGTAGGGTAAAATCAACCCTAACCCACCCCCTTCTGGGTAGGGTGGGGGGGTGATCTTACGATCTTGTATGCATGTTATCATCCAGTTGACACTCGGAATGACCACCAGAGGGCGAACAGGAGGTAACTACCAGCATTCTTTATGCTTGAGAACCACTGCGCCCCTGCTTTCGAAATTAAATAGAGTTATACGCGTGCAAGTGTGTGAGTGAATCTACCAGAACCGAGTCATGTTTAAATGGGACTAGATAGATATCTGTCGGGTGGCATGGTGGCACAGTGGTAGCGCTGCTACCTCGCAGTAAGGAGGCCTGGGTTCTCTTATCGGGTCCTCCCTGCGTGCAGTTTGCATGTTAGGTGCATTGGCGATTCTAAATATTCCCTAGTGTGTGCTTGGTGTGTGGGTGTGTGTGTGTGTGTGTGTGCCCTGCGGTGGTCTGGTGCCCTGCCTGGGGTTTTTTTCCTGCCTTGTGCCCTGTGTTGGCTGGGATTGGCTCCAGTAGACTCCCATGACCCTATAGTTAGGATATAGTGGGTTGGATGATGGATGGATAGATATCTGTCTGTCTATCAATGACTGGATGGAAGTACGGGAGTCGGCCTTTCCCATTTGTCCAGGAAGAACATAATAAACAAAGTTTTTTTTCTCACTCAACTATTTTCCATCCTCAGGACACCATCTCTCTTGTGACTGCCATACTCAGAAAGGACCCGCTGCAGATGGTATGCTGGATCAAAGGCCAAGCCAGACTGGAGACTAATAAGACAGACAGCCACCTAGTAATAAGCATATGGACACAACATGAGCTGATACTTAGATTGTAATGGCATTATTGTCACATTCACATTTTACTTTGTTCGTCATTTTTGGGAAATCATAAATAGTACATGAAGAATACATTTGTAACTTTCTCTCCTGCCTGTTCTGCTAATCTATCTTTTTGCCCAAAGTCATAGATATAAAAGGGAGTGTGATACAGTAGGGCTAGAGCAGGGATGAGGGGGCATTTCGGTCAGGTCTACATGATACAAAGTATAAAGCAGCGTTTCTCAACCTTTACGTATTTGCGACCCGAGTTTTCATAACAGTTTTAATCGCCCCCCCCCAACGTTTTTTTTGAAAGGAGCCCACTAATACCAATTTGTTATTTTTTAATTAATGATATATCATAGATGCATATTTTATTATACCTACTTAACTTTTATCGACATTTATCTAACTCTATATTTATTTTTCTAGTATCAGAATGTAGTTTAAGTTCATTTGTTTTGGTTTCAATAGATGTATTTTTCATATTTTCGATTCTTGATTTCTTTTTTTCACATCTTCGCGCCCCCCTTTTTGTTACTTCGCGCCCCCCCCAGGGGGGCCCGTCCCACAGTTTGAGAACCACTGGTATAAAGGGAAGAAGGGGGTCACCAAAGGACCCTACCATGGCAAAACATAGCCAACGTTGGCACATCCAGTGCCATTCCTTTTGGATTCAGCACTGAAGTAACAGTTGGGGCTATAGTAGTATTGTCATGTCCAACAGAATCCAGTGAAATCTTTAATTACGTTTCACCAACGGGCAACATGTTGTCACTTTCCAACAACATGAGGAAACAAGACTGTATTAAAATACAAAACTTGATTTTGAACAATAGAAAACACAAATCAGCTGACCTGATGTGCTCCTTGGCCTTTGATAGTAAGTTCAAGACTAGGCAAGTGTTGTGATTTCACGAAAAATCTCACAACTCTTTTGATCCTAAACATTCAACAACAAGTAAATGGATTCAGAAAACAAAATGAATGTCGTCTACATTAGATCTTAAAGGTGAGTGACCAAAAGGTGAGTATCAGGTGAGTGACCAAGAAGTAGTTCTGGAATCCAAAGAAGGCTGATGAAATGCCGCTGTGCCTTGAATGACAATATGTTGGGGTTTTAGCGTATGTACTGTATTTATTACTACATTATTACTATAAATTATGCTGTATTATTTATGAAATGCAAATTAGGATTGAATTCATATGGAAAGATGCTACATAAATAAAAAATGAGTGTGTTTGAGATATGACCTTAGTTTAATATGCTTTACATTTCAATTCAATTGTAACACGGCTATTAGGTACCGTCAGAACCTAATTAAAAAACAATAATATTCTCTGTATGCGTATGTAAGTGCACTCACACTGCAGGGTGTTTTGTGTTTTACAGAATGTTCCTTTATGTTTAACTTTGTTCTTATGTGGTTTATGCAGCTGTTTCAAAGGGGTTGTGGCCTTATCTCCCAGGGTGACACTACCTACATGAAATCACCAGGTTTTGCCATCTCTAATTTCTTCTCACGTGCTTTAGGTTAAAATGACCTTGGTGCAAGTATGTGCATGAAAATCCTCTTCAATGGGCCGTCATCCTATCTGGGGTTGGACTCTGTCCTGTGTTCAATCCAAACAAAATTGTCTATGGTACCCAGTGCCTCTGTAAGGGGGAAAGAGGACACCAAAATGAAGGATATTTGCGAGCGTATGTGGCACTCTAAAATTCTAAATGGTAAAGCTAAATACAGATGAACTGAATTAACACTAGAATTACCAGAGCCTGTATAATATAATATTAACAATAAGAGCAGCTCACTACTGAAAACAGCATTATATAGTTTATGCCAACATTTTGTCATTTACTACTAAAATATGATAAATGTTTCTGTTTTAACAATGTGTTTACACAGATTATTGTAGAAACGGAACACACATGAAATGCATGTGTTCCAAATAATGATCTATTATTTCCACTCTAAAACTCCAGCTCTTCACTCCCAGATAATCAAGGCATGAGCTGGGAAAACTTGCTGAACATTCTGCCTTTATTGGCACATTTAAAGGACAAAAGACGCTGATGGAGAGGTGCGAATGGATTTAAGATGGGCCAGATTTACAAGTTTTTTCGTAGGCTCTGGTAATTCTAGTGTTAAGCATTTTGATAAAAAGTGAAAAGAAATTCAATTCAATAAAATTATACTAAAACTTAAAAGTGAAGTAAAGGTGAAAGGTGTAATTTTATCATAAAATTATATTAAGGCTGAAGTACATCTACCACTGTATTAGAAATTTGGTACATGGAATAATCAGAGGTTTATTTCTGTATTACTAAAGAAAAATCAAAGAGATAAGCAAGTGAAATCAAGAATGTCATAGGCCAGAAAGTCCTTAAATTGGTTAACACTTTTCAGAGGCAATTCCAAATAAAGTATATTTTCCATTTTCAAATTACAGCGTGTGATGGACCCCTGGGCATAAGCCAGTGCAAACCCCAACACAAAAACAGAACCACAATCCCAGGTTCAAATAAAGGTTGTTTTATTAATCAAATTCCCTTCAAATATGGTACAAAATGCACAACCTATAAGTCTTCCTCTCCTCCCTAATAACTCTCTCACCACCGCACTGCCCTCCTCCAGTCAAGTGTTGTCTCTCTACCACTCAGCTCCGACTCGCCTGAATAAGGGAATGTGGTCCCTTTTATTACCCGGCGGTACTTCCGATGCCAGGACAATTGTCCGATCAAAGTACTTCTGGGTCACATGGAAGTCCATCATCACAGTAGGGAGCTTGATTCCCTGCAGTGCCCTCTTGTGGCACCCCGTGACCCCAGAAAGGCAGCCCTGCTGGACTACATTTCCCGGTATGCCCTGCTGACTTCCCACTGGCACCGATAACCAGGGCTGCTGCCATCTAGCGTGCTGGGAGAATAAAAAAACCCCAGCGATATCTTCTCTTTTTAATGGACTATCTGTCCACCCTTTCTGGTCCTTCCTTCTGGGTTTTCTTCTGGCCGGGATGCCCATCCAGCCTATGTGGCATCTACACAAAGCAACAGAACTCTGCCACATTCTTTTGATTGAATAAGTACATACAATTATTTTTTAGGGTGAAGTGGTAGCGCTGCTGCCTTGCAGTAAGGAAAGCAGGGTTCACATCCCGGTTCCACTAAGCGTGGAGTTTGCATGTTCTTCCCGTGTCTCTGTGTCTGTCCAAAAACATGCAGGTTAGGTGAACTGGCAACGCTCAATTGGCCCTAGTGTGTGTATGTGTGTGGTTAGCCTGTGATGGACTGGCTTTTTGTCCAGGGTTTGGTCCTGCCTTGCTCCCTGTGCTAACTGGGAGAGGCTCCAGCACCCCCCGCAACCCTGGTCTGGATTGAGCTGACTAGAAACGTACAAGACAATTATTTTTAGACAAGTTTTCTGTAAGTACCGTGCCAACAGAGAATTTATCTAGGAGAAAATAAATGTATATATAAAAGAATCAGAAGAGTCTTTTAGCTTTAACTTCCATCTATCCATCCATTTTCCAACCCGCTGAATCCAAACACAGGGTCACGGGGGTCTGCAGCTTTAACTTTGAAAATGAAAAATAATATAAAATAAAATAACTAATTTATGTGTATGTGACTGGAATATATTGCTTTGAAAATCAACACTTGCACTGACAAAAACATATAGTACTTAGTATATACAACAGGCTACAAGGAGCATGATCATGAGGTTGTTCTGGAAAGATTTTAGAAATGCATCAGTTAACAACACAATAGAAGTTCAATTTGTTGAAAAGAATACAATCATCTGGCTTATTTTGTTATTCGCTCTATTTGCAATCTGTCCCTCCCATCCCGAACTACTAAACACGATAATCATTTTTTTCATCATTAGTGTGATTATGATGGATTTGTGTGGGTTCTGTACAAAACTGAAAACACTAGCAGATAAATAATCATCCCAAAACACTGAAGGGAGCTCATTAATGTATATTTAAAACCATTCCAGAGTGGCATAAATGATTTTGAGAAATTGTTGAATTTCACATTTTTCTTGGCATATGCTGTTTATTTTATAGAGCTGTCAACTTGATTACACTTTAAAGTTTTTTTATGATTGTATGTACTGTCTCAAAATATAATAAAATAAAGATTGTGTGATCTTTTTTTTTTTTTACTCTGAAACTAATTCTGAAATTCTGAGGGAGTACAAGGTTCAGCATTGTTAAGATTTGAACCCTTGTCACACCATCTGGAACGTGTCTCTCAAGTCTAAAGGAATTGTGGAATGAGTCACAAACTGCTTAAATAATTGAAAGCTCCTCAAAGAAAGAAAACCCAACAAGGCATTGAGCATACATTTTTAACATCAGTTATGGAGGGCTAACATGTCAACTTCCTGTTTACTGTGACAATACACATTCATTAAGGTGCCTGACAACAGTAAAGCCTCTAGAATTTGGAGATAAAAAAGCTGAAGTATTGTGTGATAATGGTGTGGAGTGTGTGTGTGTGTGTGTGTGTGTGTGTGTGTAGCTTTGAAACAGTGGTGCCAGCCCCACCATGTTCTTTACATTATCACTGGGGTCTTCCTCAAGAGCAACACCTGCAAAGCAGACACAGACTAGCATCCTGTCCAGGCGATCGCTGCCAGCCAGTTTACTCTTATTAATTACAACATCTTTGATGTATGACAAGAAACTGTAGTACAGTATCAGGGGGAAAACATGCCGACAGAGGGAGACCGGGCAAAGTGCCTCAGCAAAGGCAGGGGACAAGTCTGAGGAGCCGCGAGGCAGTGGTATTACACACTGGACTACATGGCAATATTTTTTTTACAGCACAATGACACTGTTAGAGCAGAGTTTCTCAACCATTGGGTCATGGGTTGCCAAATTTGGGTAAGCAAGTGGGTTGCATTGTGTCATCTAAGTAATCAACAGTGCACTGCGGTATTTATCCCCAATTGGTATCTGCACTGGTCTCAAGAATTGGAGGGACATCAAGGCCAGATCTGCCAGGCTGCAGGAGAGTTTTTACCCCCAAGCTGTCAGACTCCTTAACACCATGGTGCCACCTGGGATCTTCCACACGGCCTCAACCACCTCTAAAAATTTTATACATGCAAGACACTTTCCTGTAAAGACGAGTGTGCAGGTAGAAAAGAACAGAAAATCTCATACTGACCTTTAAGGATTTTGACACTCCTGATATCCTTCTGCTGTGAAACATTCTGACCTGTCATTGTCTTAAACAACTATTATCATACACTGATAATTTCTGTATTATCTATATCTATTATTTATTATTTATTTATTACATTACATATCTATTCACTATATAGGGTGGTCCAGATCTAATTATGCAATTTTCATTACACTATAACTTATTAAGTTTATTACATAGGGAATTCACAAAAAATTCTTTTTGTTGCCAATAGATGGGAGCACCTGCCCTGCATTCCAAAATGGCGGGGAGAAGGTTGTCAATCGAACAGCAGGTGCAATGTGTTCACCTTTTCATAATTGCATAATTAGATCTGGACCACCCTGTAGATTGCAAATACCATACATTGCATCAATGTTCATATTGCTAAATACACGTCAATATTGCTGCTACTTCTTTGTCTTGTCTTTGCACAATGTCTTGTCTTGTTTGTGTTTTAATCTTAAATTTTAATTCCTCCATTAATTATCCAACCCACTATATCCTATTTTTAATTTATTATTTGCACTTCATGTTGTTACACTGTGGACCCTGAGCTTCGCAATTTTGTCTATCTGTATACTTGTATATGGTTGAGATGACAATAAAGTTCACTCTGACTTTGACTTGACTTGACAGTGCTCCTTTATTTGTGCTTTATGTGACAAAGACGAAACTCTGACACTTACACTTGTTTGACTAAGAGGAGCACACCGACACCCAAAAATGTGCTCTAACATTAGCACTCATCACATCAAGGGAGAAACTGTTTGTGGGCCATGAATAAGCTTAAGAAGGGAAAACTAGGGTGCAAGACCCATACAGGCTGAAAAACACTGCCGCAGAGCATATTGTGTTTAAGATCACAATGAAAAATCTTGGAATGAAATTACCTAGAGACGTTTTACAGTCGGTTAATGAAAATGATGGGAATGGAGCTTTTTCATAACCCAATGTTTACTACCTTTTACACATACAGTACATTCATTGTACTTTTTTGACTAGCATTAAACTAGCAAATTCAAGTACTGGCATTCTGAAATGAAGGAAAACGTAAGGTGCTCCAGCCTTGGATTTGATGTGGAACAACGGCGGTGACTACTCGGGGACAATGAGTTTTTTTGCATGCAGAGACTTTGCTGCGGGCTGACTCCAAAAAGGGAGATTTCAGGTTGTTCTTCTATAATGAACCATGGAAATGTATTTCGAGAAAGACATGTAGGCCATACTTCTGAAAACATCTCAATCATATGGTAGAAAAAACAGAAAATGAGGACATTATATGTTTGTGCCCTACATTCAGGAGCCAAGGTGAGACCTTACAAAACACTTCAGGCAGTTTGGCAACCGATTGTTTGCTTTCCAAGTGTCCTCGTCTCTCAATCAAGTCCCTCGTTAACATCTGCTTAACCCGCTTCAGTTCATTCTAACCCACGCTAGCATTCTAAACGTTCTCGGCAATTCTATACTTATCACTTGCCAATATGTGGTGTTGATGACTTTTTTTTTTAAAGTCTTTAGCCTGAAACACGACGCATCAGAAACAAAAGTACAAAAATCAATAGAAGACTATATTGTACTGCAGGGAAGAATTTATAGGGAAAAAATATATTCATGAAAAAAAGATTTAGGCCACCTTTTTTGTGGAACTCTGGGGAGGTAGAGCTATTAAAATCCTTGAGGTAATTTAACAAAATTACAATTGATCTATTACAATCCTTTAAAGTTTTCTTAATGGCATTCATGATTGTCAAATCCTTGGAGACAAATATGCAATACGCTTCCAGAACCATATACCCTTTTAGAGTGAGACATTACTCTACTAATACTAATGTGTTCCAGTCACGCGGGAGGAATATAATGAAACTTGAACACGTTGCACACTGAATATCTCGCCCCTCATTAAAGCCTAAACAGGGAACAGCAGCTGGCTCAGAAATACGACTCACAATGCACTAGCACTTCAAAAGAACACAGGGAAATGCTGCATCCCATAAGACAACGTGGGCAATTCCAAAAGTTTACTTCTGCAAATACTTGTCAATTTCAAAATATTATTAATAATAAAGAAACGCTGGCTATATAAAGTATATTAGTTAGCATCACATGAAGTGCAAGTGATGAAGCAATTTTTTTTTATACCTTAGAAAACTACCTTCTGCTTCAAGGATCGAAAAGTATGTTCTCCTATTTCAGTGTGCCAGCTCTCCAATCCCAGATAAATCCCAGCATCAGTCAAAACCTGCCCGTCCTGCATATAAACCACAACATATGACCACAGTAATGAATACGTTCCAGTGGCAAGTGAATTGCAAGAGGCGACAAGAGGGATTAAACAAAGAAGAATGGTGGCCCTTAAGGCCTGTCACTGGCTGTGCTCATTTTAAAGAATTACAAACAAGTCAAAACCAGATTAACGTTACACACTTTGACTTTTCCCTGCCAGCAAGGATTATTGTAAAGAACAGGGTATGACATTGGTATCATCAGGCAAGAGCAGAGGCAGGCCCCCCTAAGAAAAAGCACACTCGTCTGAACTACAAAATAATCGTCCCCTCACAACCAACTGTGAAAAGTATGCCCATTTGGACTTCAAAATGCCACCAGGGGAGCTCCCACACATGAATAATAATAAGCAATTAATGATTAAAGCCAGGTCCATTTTAATTCTAAATGTGTGGATTGATCTGACATAGTAATGCAATGTCGCCTGGTATGTCATGGCTACCTGAGGCTCCATGTTTTTCAGTATGACGATTAGACAACAGGATAAGGTGTGTTTGGTGACAAATTTTGTGCGTCGGGTAGGGCCCCATAGAGACCCTATTTTCCCCCCTTTATACTGTACCTTAATAAAAAATCTTAAATCTCATACACATGGGCACTCTGTGCTCAGATACACTACTTCACTTCAGCACTTTCTCCCCCCTTCCCTTCTTTACCCCTATAACCTCAGGCAAGTAGACAGACTGAAAGAACAAGCAGGAGAAAGAGCTATACTTTCAAGAACATATTATAGGAAATACATTTGATTATAACTAGTAGAATGTGGCTTTGTAAACCAGGACCATACAACCTGATAATGCTAAATGTGTAACTTCAGGTGGAGCAGTAACTTATAAGTGCGGTTGATTTGGTCTGGTTAGCTCATCATCTGCACAGGCCCAGGCAGCCTGCTTTCTTCAGGTCATCATCTGGTCTGCTTTCGTCAGGATGCAACATGGCAGAGAGACAGCATGGCTTTGAATTCTCTCTCTTTATTGCCCCTGTGTGGCTCCTGACACACACACACATACACCTTCCTGGGCCATTCACCAATGGAATACCTCAGGCACAGCCACCCTACCCCAAGAAATTTTGTTTTTTTGTCTGCATCCTTCAAACCAAAAACCAAGAACGGACATGCAAGTTTATTAACTCTTTCAGGGCTGATGTCGACTATTGTCGGAATTCAGGGGTAGAGGACGGTAATCGGCTGTAAGCTGCGACAAAACTTGCCCTTATGTTTTAGGTCAACTCTCCTTGCTAGAAGGAAAGTTAAATAGCTTTGTTGATTTAACCTCGATTCCCTGCACGTGTATGAGTAGCGAAGAGCAAAGAACCTCTAAAATAGCACCGACATCTGGCAAGAGACTAAAGCGAATGTGCAAATTAAAATACTCCATGGACGTTTTACGAATTATCACTGAATCGGACTCTGGAGATAGATATCGAACGTGAGGTACCAGCATCAGCTGATCGTGATGCTGATACACCTACAGCGGCATTCGCCTGGGAGGACCACCACTTATGAGAACAAGAGGTACAAACCATATTACATCACACTGCGTCTACCACCGCTGCCCACCTGCTGTACGAAGACAGCCAGGCGGCCGGCCCACCGTGCATTCCTGCTGGTCATCGAGGCACCCCTGCGCAGCCACTGCCGCCAGAGATGCCGAACATGTGTCAACACCAGCCACAGCATGTAGCAACAGACATTTTATGTTGATATATGTGGGAAACTATTGCTTTGTGTAATTTTCAGAAAACTGAGTTTTTATAAAAATATTCAGCCCGCAAAGAGTTAAGCAATAAAACTGTCCCTCTGTCACAGGTGGCCAGCAATTCATGAAAACCTGTTTTTGTTTTTTTTACACCTCTTAATCATTAGAGAGATGTTCTCATCTGTCTCTGGGCTTCAGTTGACCAAGTCCAGGAGAGGTTTGCAGGTTCTCTCAATGTCTGCAGACCATTTTCTCTGGCTACTATGGTCTTCCTCCCACATTCCAAAGACAAAGAGTATGGCTCTGGTGTCCCATTCAGAGTGGGTTTCCGCTTTCTTCTGATCTGGCAAAAGAAACACCATCTCCTTGTAAACCAATATTGAACAAAGCAGTATCGTAAAATGGATGGTGTGACTCCGTTTCATTCTACTTTTGCATACATGGAAATTTCGCATGAGCCCTTCTTTTTATACACATGCTTATTTTGTATTTCTCTCTGCCACACAATATCTCTATTTAAAGACTGTGCTTGGTCAGTTTGGCTGCGTAGAACTTCAGCGACTTCATGGAAATCGTCAGGCAAGACAGATTGTCAATGGTGCTAAAGCGAATGTTAGCTGACAAGTCTTGTAAGCGCGTTACGCCTACCTTGGAAATCATGTTCATTTTTTTTATCTTTAAACAAAACCAAAAATGAAACAACATCTTATGTAGCTTGCCAACCAGCTTGAGCAGGTCAAACATAAAATAATGTGATTCATTCTGTGTGGCAGGTTTTCAAAGATTTATTGTGGGCGGTGGGAAATTAAAGAACTTTTCACCTAATCAGCCGACAGCTATTCAACTGTTTTTCTGAAACCATGCAGGAAAGAAGTCAACCAACCCAGGGAAAACCGACAATGCCACAGGGAGAGCATGCCATCTCCAAACAAATAGTGACTGAGGCTTTACAGTTAACGTTTATACAGTCAGCTTTTCTATTAGAGAATCATATGAAATCTAACCGTATCACAGTAGCATCAGGTAGAAGGCAAGAACTAAACCAAGATTATCAGCTTGTCCTCCACACGGCAGACTCACATCCAAAGATGAAATTTACAGTCGCCGGTCAATCTTCTGCATATCTTTGGGATGTAGGAGGGAACTGCAGTATGGAAGGAAACCTGACAATGGCGTGGGAAGTGCATGCCACCTCCAGATAGTCGTAAATCTCAGAGTGAAACCCAGGCTGTAATGTAGCAACACTAAGCAATGCACATCCACACTAGTAGTGGTTAAGGCTTTGGACTTTGGACCTTGAGGCTGTGGGTTCAAATCCTGCTACTGATACTGTGTGACCCTGAGCAAGTGCGCCAAATGGAAAACCAAAAGAAATGGAACCAATTGTACCATAAATGTTATAAGTTGCCTTGGATAAAGGGGTCAGCTAAATAAGTTAATGTAATGTAAATGACATAATCTAATGACACATGCAGGGTCCAACAAAACGGTTTCAAGAAGGAAAGAGCTGCAAACTACTGACCTTCTGCTTCTGCCTCCAGACCGTCTGGTGAGCAATTACAGTGGAAGAGCCAACCTAGAAAGTAACGCTTTAAGTTAAGTTCAATTCATATTAGTGTTTGCATGGTCACAGCCATAGATGGTGGTATGGCAAGTTAATAAGAGAGCGAACTTTCTTGCTATAATAAAGATACATTGTGATAATTGAGTCAGTTGTTGTTTAGATTAGGTCCTGGTACACAGGGTCTTAAAAGACCCAATTTCAGCTAGAAATGGTTCAGAAACATTTAGAAATGATTTAACTGAATAAGAAACCTTAAAGAAATGAAACAAGAATTTTAAGCTTTAAACAGAACTTCTCTTAAATAAGAACTTTTCTAATGTTTTGCTATTTCAATTTTCTCTTTTTTGTGTGAACTGTCTTACTTTGAATTTTAACTAAAACTTTTAAAAACGGGGCTGCACGGTGGCACAGTGGGTAGCGCTGCTGCCTCGCAGTTAGGAGACCTGGGTTCAGTTCCTAGGTCGTCCCTGTGTGGAGTTTGCATGTTCTCCCCGTGTCTGCCTGGGTTTCCTCCCACAGTCCAATGACATGCAGGTTAGGTGCATTGGCGATCCTAAATTGTCCCTAGTGTGTGCGTGTCTGTGCGCCCTGTGGTGGGCTGGCGCCCTGCCCGGGGTTTGTTTCCTGCCTTGCGCCCTGTGTTGGCTCCAGCAGACCCCCGTGACCGTGTAGTTAGGATATAGCGGGGTGGATAATGGATGGATGGACTTTTAAAAACTGAGATATTTTGTCAGTGGAATCATTTTGACGTGTCAGGCTTTTGTTGAATCCCATTTTGGTAATTTTGGGAAAACGGCAGCTACGAACAGCATCATGTCCCCCATCCGTGCCCACTTGTTCTCTGCATTTAAAGGGATAGCATCAGCTGTACTATCAGTAGTTGGTCCAGTGAGGGAGCAAGGCAGCAGAAGTCAACAAAAAAAGGCAAAAAAAGGTATTGTCAAAATTAAACAACTTTTCTTTTCTATTGTCAAAATTAAACAACTTTTCTTTTCCTTTCCTTTTCTTACGCTATTTTTATGCTTTCAGTACTACTCAGAGCTGGTTCTAATGAGTGCTCATACCAAGTGTTGCTAGCTTCAGCACTTTCAAACGTACCGAGAATACTGAGACCCTGGCAAACTGTCAGCTTTGTGCATTTAACAAAGGTTTCCATATCATGAGATGGTGGGGCTTGCGTTTCATACTATTTCCATTTCTTTAATCATTCACTCTTCTCTCTCTTAAAGTCGTCAGAATTATTGATCCAAGATGACCCCGAGTGAAAAACTTGCAGGCAGAGTCAGCACTGTTCTTTAAAAACAAATCCTTCATTGTGTGAGGCAGAGGATAAACAGAGGATGAACAAAAAAAAAAAAGAGAAGGATGCTGGCCAGATGGAGAAAAGGCTTCACCTGAAAGCAACCAAGACGTGGATCGAAAGGCGCAGACTGGCGTAGTCTTAACAGGCAGGCATCCAGCAAGGCGATTTCTCGCTATTCGTCTGATAAGCAGACACTATTTGTATCTGGCGGTCAGGCTGCCACGTTCACCAATGCCAACTGAGGGTCTTCTCGGTTGTTATCTGAAAGCTTAGTGACCATGTAGTGGTAGTGTGTACAGAGTACAGCGGGATTCTGATTTGCATGCATGACCAGCATACAACACGTCCACACTTGGTCTCATGGACTCGTCTTCAGTTCACAGTAAGCCTGATGCTCCATGGGATGGGCTCCATCCTATTATCCCCAAAATGGCCAAAGCAGGTTGATGTGGTGCCTGAAGGCCCAAGGAACTTTAAATGTTGTGGCGGTCGAAGAAACAAAGAGCAGTCTGGTGTGCTAACACTACGCTCCCCATTTAGTATAGTAACTTTTAAACAAAAATAAAGCCTGATGGCTTGAAATAACAGCAAAAGTAGTCACCAAATAAAAAAAGTGGCCTCAATAGTCAGGCTTCCATATGTTCTCCTTGGTCAAAAGACGGGCGGCCATTGCTTAAAGACCCCAGGACCATCAATTGCCCTCACTGGGTGTTTTCTCTGGGCTGTGGAGGATGAACATGACATGGCACAGAGCAGCAGTGCCATCTCTCAGACCAGGGTGGTACTTCATACCTGGGAAGAGCTTGGATGGTGATGCTCAATTCAATTTTTAGATGTAAGGTTTTAACATTTGCCATGCAGGAAGCCAAGTGACTCGATCAGGGTTCGAAGAAGAGTCCATGGTGTAGAATGAACCAGCGACTTTGCGGTTCAAACCTTTAGCCCACAGGCTACACACGACACTTAAAAATGATCTTCTAAACCTTTCTGTTGCCCTTTTGTGTTATGCACACTTAAACATACAGCGCGACTCATACAAATCATCCTTCAAATGTTTTATGATAGCAGACACTATAAAAGGTTTACATCATAAAGGCTGACTTAAAACAGCTCAGCGTCTCAACAATGCATTTAAGACGGAAAACTTCAACCGCCAAATGACACTCGGCTGGATTTTGTAAGATCAAGCAAAAGGAGACGACACAACATCAGAAATCCACATTTACCATCTGCAGCAGCACAAGCGTTTTATGTACAGGACGAGTTTTGCTTACTTTTTACTCCACTGCCAGGCACATGTCGTGTCACAGTGAATCCGAGCAGAATAATAAACACTCCACATCCTGCTGGCTGAAAGACATTAAGTATTTTAATTTGAAGAGAGTAAAATTAGGATTTTTGCTTTTTATTTTTTTGTTGCAATTTCTTTCCGAGTTAATGTCAAGTGACTGAACTGGGCTCATAAGCCCCAGCACGTGACTGCAGGAGACATCCAGCTGGCAGCATTAATGGGCATGCATTTGTTAGACGGCGCGGCCTGGGAGTCGCAGCACCAGCGTCGCCTGGCAACAAATTGAAATGTTGCATCACGGCATCCCTTCTTCTTCCAGAATGTCCTGTTACATATGTTTACAAGTGAGATCCCGGCAAATAAACTGCCAGTGACAGAAAGGAGGTGTGTGCGTGGAGAAGAGGCTGAATTTGCACCTTTGTGTGCCTGCTAACAGATAATCCAAAAGATGCTTTGGGAAGAGACAGGAAGTGGCTCGTATCTAACAGTGCAAGACTTCATCTATTTTCAAAAGAGTGACATTTCCTAATGCACCAAGTGACAATCAGGTGACGGTAAGGCTTCTCATCTGAGCATTAGAAACCTTATTCGACAAAGCGACTACTCTTTACTGTAGAAGAGATGAGAAGATGGCCCAGACCCAGCCATTATACTCAGCAGCATGCTGTTCACATTTGATGACGGCAAGCTTTAAGTAGACTCCCTCTGTGGCATCAGGGAGTTTTCAATTATTCGGTGGTCATCATCTAATCTCTGAATGACCAAATGACCCTAATTAGCTAATCCCTGTGCCTGATATGAGACGTCAATAGACAGAATGATAAGGCACAATATAATAGATAGATAGATAGATAGATAGATAGATAGATAGATAGATAGATAGATAGATAGATAGGCACTATATAATTGATAGATAGATAGATAGATAGATAGATAGATAGATAGATAGATAGAT
>JANRMT010062838.1:10050809-10061152 GCA_026402145.1 Polypterus bichir lapradei | reverse complement strand
TAGATAGATAGATAGATAGATAGATAGATAGATAGATAGATAGATAGGAAAGGCACTATATGATAGATAGATAGATAGATAGATATGAAAGGCACTATATAATAGATAGATAGATAGATAGATAGATAGATAGATAGATAGATAGATAGATAATTATGTTTGCCATTCTTTACAACGACAAATGCAAAACAACATTCAGTTCAATGTATTTTTGTATAACACAATGCCCATTGACAACTTCACGGCATTGTGCACATTTACAAATGTAGCACAGGTAACATAAACACAAAAGAGCATTGAGTTAAAACATATGCTATTCATACACAAATAAACAAGACAGAAGTGAAAGGCACTATATCATAGATAGATAGATAGATAGATAGATAGATAGATAGATAGATAGATAGATAGATAGATAGATAGATAGTCTATAAAAACTGTTCAACCCCTTTGAAGTTTTCACATTTTCTTGTTATACAATAATTAATCACAGCAGATTCAATTTGGCCTTTGTTGACACAAAATGAACAGAAAAAGACACTCAAACTGTCAAAGTGAAATAAATCTTTGGCAAGTGGTCTAAATTAATTACAAATATAAAATGCAAAATAACCAAATGTATAAGTATTTACCCCCTTTAATATAACACCCCTAAATTCTTACTGGTGCAGCCAATACTTATCATTTAAAACAAAAAATATAACACAAACGTAAAAACATCCTTGCAGTTTACAATACTGCATACTAAACATTTGCTCTCTTGAAAGTAAAGGTACTTTGGTAAAGAATATCATATTAAGCACAAAATCTGATTTGTGTCTTCTTACTGAAACCTGGCATAGTAAATCTGACATTATTCCCTTAGCTGAGGCATCACCAAACGGTTATGCATTTATTCCTGCATAAATCAAGGGACTCTGGTCAAGGAGTTGGCCTTGGGATAATTCTGTGTGATGAACTACAAATCGTTTCTAAAAATGTAGGCAGATTTATATTCTTTGAGGCACTCACATTAGAAATAAAAACAGATTGCAGCCCAAATGTAGTCCTAATCTACAGACCACCAGAGCCATATTTATTGTTCATGACTGAATTTGGCAGCCTTTTATCTGATTTAGCCTTAAGTTATGATCATGTAGTGTTGATGGGGGATTGTAATATACATATTGATGTGGAAACTGAAACTTTTAGCAAATATTTTACTTATTTGTTTACCTCTGTAGAATTTTGCCAGATTGTCTATCGCACCACTCACAGTCATAACCACATGATGGATTTAATTATTACTTATGGAGTAAAGATTTAAAATTTTAAACATTATGGCATGAAATGAAGTTATTTCTGATTGCTATTAAATTAAACTTCATTTGGTTTTGCTTTTAACAGTACACTAGCAGATTAAAACAAGGACAATGTGACATGTAGAGTGTAGCTGCATCAAAATCTGTAGAGATTTTGTGAAACTCGAGGATAACTGTGGAAAACAATTTGGATCAGCTAACATCAAATTAAAATGTTACTTTGAAAGAGGCTTTGGATACAGTGGCTCCCATTAAAAATGAATTAAAGTGTATAGAAACTTACCCTGGTTTAATAAGAATATAAGAATTAGAATGTCGAGCAAGAAAGCTGTAAGTCTTCCAGTGAACTATTCTCGGACTATTCTAGATTAATAGATAACGACCGTAATACTCATTGTGCACTTTTAAGAGCTGTGAATTAAGTAACAAAGGTGATTAATAAACTACAAGGCAAGATTCCTACAGAAAGTTGCAGTGCAGACTTGATAAATTTCTTTTAACGGTTAAACTGACAATATAAGATCCCAGATCTTAGTGTCACCTTTCAGCCTTAGTACTAGGTTAGCAAACCATGTCTTGTCTTTTATACACCACTTTAGTCATTTTAATCTGGTAACAGAACAGGGAAGTCATAACTTTAATTTCTGAAATGAAACCTACTACTTGTTCCTTTGACCAAGTCCTAACAAAACTAATAAAAAGCTCAACAGATATTCTGGTATCACCGATTCTTAGCCTTCTCAACAGTTCGTGATGCACTACAAGCGTCAGTCATCAAACCATTACTTAAAAAGTCAGACCGAGACCCACATATACTTAACTAGCAAAATACCTGCGCTTCGCAATGGAGCAGAAGTGTGTTAAAGAAGTTAGAAGAAGATGATTGTAAAGAGTTTAATTTATGATTGTAAATGTTGTGTATGAGAAATGCACATTTTTTAGGATGTAAGGATCTCTTCATAAACAACGTTTGCAGTTCTGCCCTCAGACTGTAAAATGACCAAACTGTCCGCTGAGCTTACTCTTGAGCATGCAACGTACAGTTGGCCATGTGACAAGCAATCTTGTGTCAAGTCAATGGTGACCTTTTTTAGAGTCTGGCCCTGTGACTTATTTATTGTCATAGCAAAGCAGATCCTTACTGGAAATTGGAGGCGTTTGAATTGGAATGGGAGGTCAGAGGTTATGAAAGGGTCTCCCCTAAGCCAGTTCCAGTGAAGACAGTTTCCTCAGTGAGGTTCTTGTGCAGAGATTTGATCTGAAGCCTGGTGCCATTGCAAAGTTTTGGTGGTTGTAAGTTTCGTAGAGTAGAGCATGCAGAGGCATGCCTGGAGGGATAAGAGTGTGAAGAAACTAAATGAAAAGGCAGGAGTCACCAGCAGGAAGACATGAAGCAAGGCGAACAATAATAGGCTTGAAGCGGTGGAGTAAAGAAGAAGGGAGCAGTGAGCACGACGAACAGCTGAGGAGGCACATGAGCGCGGGATGTCGTTAATGTATACAGGCAGGGAGCCAACCACACGGTAGGTGCACGGAAAAAGGAAGGGGGACCAGGGGCATGCCTTGTGCGTCTCTGACGTGAAATAAATCCTATGTTAACGGAAATACGGAATGAAACCGCCAAAAGGAGAGGTCAGTTCCGAAAGTTCCTTACAGCATAATGGTGAGATCTGCCAAAAAGAAGATGTTATTTCCAAAACTTTGTTACGGGGCACGGTGCGAAATGAAATATTTTGTAAGTACAGTGTAAAGGATAAGCATTGGAAATTTGGGTTTCCTACATATATTGGAAGTCACAGAAATAGTCAGGAGGGGTTTCCCCTATCTATATATACAGTTTAGGGGGTACACCCATATCCCCCCCCTTGGGTGTTGCAATAGGACATGAAACATACCTAACTTTTGTTAAGTACACTGCAAGGAATGAGCACGCAAAATTTCAGCTTCCCATCTATATGGAAAGTGGGAGAATTAGTGATGAGTCAGTGAGGGATTTGCCTTTTATATGTAGAGATAATAACAGACCCACATAAAATGGACACTTTGTCTCGAAAATACTTTAAAAAATTATTAGCCATCTAGCTTCAGTCTCACCTTACACATCACAATTTATTTGAGAAATTCCAGTCTGGCTTTCACACTGGCCTAAGCACAGAAACGGCACTAAGACATGTTGTAATCGATATTCTGATATCCTCTGATGAAGGAAATTCCACAGTAATAACGTTGTTTGATTTAAACACAGCATTTGACACCATTGACTATTCTATGTTACTACACAGGCTGGAAAATGACATTGGGCTCATGGGCACAGCCCTTGCCTGGTTTAGTTCTTATTTATCAAATTGATTCCAGTACATACAGAAATGTGCTGATATATACTCAAAGTTAAATATGGTGTCCCGCAGGACTTAGTACCGGGACCTTTACTGTTTTCACTTTACATTCATCCATTGCAAAACAGCATCAGAAAACATAACATTAGTTTTCACTGATATAAAGATGATACCCTCTTATGCTGTTCCTTTGGACCAAATTAAGTTTTTCCAATGCCGTTCTTAATTAGTTATGTCAGTGACTTAAAGGAGTGGATGGAAGAGAACAACTTGTCTCTGACTCTGAACACCGCAAAAACAGAAATGTCAGTTATTGTTGGGAATGATGCTGACCACAACAACATTCTGTAACTCTTTAACTCTTTAACAGATGGAATCACTATAAGTTTTAATGAATCAGCATAAAATATAGACATTACTTAGCATGGCATTTAAAACACACATTACTAAACTGTCCAAGTTTTTTCCATCTTAAAAGTGTTGAAAATTTAAGACTTTTTCTAAACATGCAGGACATTGAGAAAGTAATTCATGAATTCATTTCAAGTAAGATGGACTACTACAATGCGTTATTCACTGGCAGTTCTAATTATTATTAATACAGCTATGAATTAATTCAAAATGCTGCTGCTAGAATTATTACATGAACAAGAAAGTACGAACATATAACTCCAGTTCTCAAGTCCTTACACTGGCTCCCAGTTAAGCTTAGGGCTAATTTCAAAATTCTTCTTTTAACACATACAGTGGAACCTTGGTTCACGAACGTCTCGGTACACATACAACTCGGTTTACGACCAAAAAGTTCACCAAACTTTTGCCTCGTTCACGACCACACACTCGGTATACAACCAAGCCAGTTTCCCTTTCGGTTTGTACATGTTCAGTCTCTCCCTGTGCATTTCCTGTGCAGCAAGCGAGAGAGAGCGCGCAACACACACACACACACACAGGCAGTGCGAGAGAGGCACACGCGCACGAGAGAGCGCCAGACACACCCACAGAGGCAGCGCGCAGACACACAGGCAGCGCGAGAGAGAGCTGGACGTATTAAGGTAGGAAGGCAGTTAAAGAATGCACTGGGCTTGATTTTGTTTTCACTTCTGTTTCCAGTGATCGTAGCGTGCACTGTTGCAATATTATTTTTCTTGGTGGTTTATTAAATTACGGATTTTTTCAAATGTTCATTTTTTTCCCTGTGCTTAAAACTCATTAAAAAAAGTGCTTTTAGCCAGCGGTTGGTAGCACTATAGCGCAAACTATTGTATTGTTAGTTTTCTCTGTTGTTCCAAAATTTTCTCAGTGTTATTCATCTAGTTTACTATTACGCTGTGCATTCTATGGTTTAATTAACTATATTTGTGCTTAAAAGCTTAAAAAAATATATATTTACATACAATTTGTATGGTCTGGAACGGATTAATTGTATTTACATACAATCCTATGGGGGAAATTGCTTCAGTTCACGACCAAATCGGTTTACGACCAGAGTTTTGGAACGAATTATGTTCGTGAACCGAGGTTCTACTGTACAGTTTGGCCAGGTCAAGACCCTGCTTACTTATCTGAACTTATCATTACTTACAAACATGACTGCATATTTAGATCTCATAATTCTGGTCTACATAAGATTCCTAAGATGAAAAACGCTCAGTGGGAGGTCGAGCTTTTAGTTTAAATCCAGGCTGAAGATTTGCAACTTCATTTTGGCATACCCTGACTAGAGCTGCTTCTGAGTTTGTTAGTCATCTGTGCAGAAATGGAAGTATCACAATATTTATAAACTATTACTAACCCTTGTCTATTCTCTTTCTGTTCTCAGTAACCTGATGTGGCACTGCTCTACTGCTAATGGTGATCTTCTGCAAAGGGACGAGCCATCTCAGATCAAGGGGCATTGGAATCATCATCAGATGGAAAAAGTCTCCCATCAGATTGGACAGCGCAGCACATACTGCATTACGGAGTGGACAGGTCTCCAGGACTGTAACTGTGTCTGACTTATCTTTCACAAATTTAATCTTCTCGGTTGTCAACTGGTCATAGTCCATCAATTAATTAATGGCCAGATGTGGTTAGTTTCCATTTATTTTAGTTTCTGCTTTGTTTTTTGTGTGTTTTAACAAAACTGTATTTTATTTTTGTAATCATTTTGTATTCAGTAATTACTTAAATCTATACTTGTACTTTACCTAAGGATTTCTTCACACCATTCTGCACCTGCACTCAATGAAGAGTATACAAAAAATACGTTGTATTGTAAGTTATAGCCAAGTCACTGAATAATATCTAGTTACATCAGTCAGTCATCGTCCAACCTGCTATATCCTAACACAGGCTCATGGGGGTCTGCTGGAGCCAATCCCAGCCAGCACAGGGCACAAGGCAGGAAACAAACCCCAGGCAGGGCGCCAACCCACCGCAGGGCACACACCATGCACACAATAGGGACAATTTAGGATTGTCAATGCACCTAACCTGCATGTCTTTGGACTGTGGGAGGAAACCCATGCAGACATGCAATACTGTCCACTTGCAGAGTCACAGCACCATACGTCACCGCAGTTCTAGACCCGCAGTTTTTTATTCTCATTTTTATCACTTAATTTCTGAACGGGTCCTTCACCCGACGTTACTTTCTGGGCTTTGCCGAGACTTGCCGAAACCTTCCAAAAGTAATTTTACAAAGTCAGTCCTGGTCTGTAACTGCGGGTCTACAACTGCGGTGACGTATGATGCTGTGGCTCTGCAAGTGGATACTACTCCAGACACGGGGAGAACATGCAAACTCCACGCAGGGTGGACCCTGGAAGCAAACCTAGGTCTCCTTACTGTGAGGCAGCAGTGCTGCCACTGCGCCACCGTGCCACCCTCTAGTTACATCAGTCATTAAGAAATGGAAGGAGTATGGCACAGCTGTAAGTCTACTTAGAGCAGAACATCCACAAAAACTGAGTGATCATACAAGAAGAAAATTGGTGAGGTGGGCTACCAAGAGACTTGTGAGTTATAAGCTACAGTGACTAACACTGGAGAGATTGTGCCGACAACAACTGTGGCCCAAGGTACTTCACCAGTCACTGACTTATGGGAAAATGGCAGAGAGAAAGTCAATGCTAAAAGAAAATAAAGCACGTGGGAGACTCCAAAGTCAATATGAAAAGGGTTCTGTGATCTGATGAGAGCATGTTGGCCATCCAACTGGATGCTTTTATACAGCAGGCCCTGGTGGTGGGCTTGTGAGGGTAAAAGGAATGTAGCCAAATGCAGACGAGGAAAAACTAATGGAGTCTGCAAGAAACCCAAGCCTTGTGAAAACACAACAATCCCGAACACAAAGCCAAAGCTTCCTAGGTGCGGCTACACAACAAGTATGTGAATGTCCTGGAGGGGCCGAGATCTCGATCCATTAGAGAATTGGTGGTGGGACTAGAAAAAGGCCGTTAACTCGGATCACCCTGGCACCTGACAGAGCTTGAGCAGTTTTGTAAAGAACAATGGGAAAATGGCATGGAGTCCAGATGTGCAAAGCTGACAGGGAAACAGGAGGAGGCCTGTGCACTCAAGGCTGGAATGGTTGCCAGAGGTGCATCTGCTAAATACTGACTTGAAGGTGGTGAATGCAATCAATTATTTTGTGTTTTATATTTATAATTAAGTTAGACCAATTTGCAGAGATGGGGTTTCACTTTGACATTAAAGAGTTGTTTTCTGTTGATCATTGTCAAAAAAGCCAAATTAAATCCACTGTGATTCAATAAAATGTGACAACCCTCAAAGAATAATAGGCGCTGTGTACACATATATTGTACATATACAGACAAACAAATTAGCAGCGTCTATACAAAGAATAAGAGATTCATGGAGGACCATCAGCGGCACCTAAACACTGATGCTCACACGCCATTAGACCACATACAGCATTAACCAGCTGGGCCATCTCTGGGGAGCCATTTAAACAAATTGATGTTTTCTTCTCCCTGCAGACTGGATTGCTACTTTTTGTACTCGTGGGCATATTATAAGAAAAGGAAGCAATTAATTAGGCAGCTCTCGGGCTTAGGAGCCAAACACAACACATTCAAAATGCTATTATTGTGTGACGGGTAACAAGTGAAGGAGTCTTAATTGAAAATTTGTTGTAAATATCAAAGGTACTCATAAGTGAGAAATACGGCCTGGGAATGGTTGGAATTATAGGGGGAAAATTATATACTGACTAAAGCTTTGGTTTAAATTCCACATTTGATTTATTTTCTCAATAAATGACTGAAATATTACAATAAAATGGCAGTGTTCTTTTCCAAAAATAATACAAAAAGAAAAGGTATGAGAGATCATTAGATTTATAATGTCTGGTAAGGAATGCCATGGTATACAGCAGCCTCAAGTCCAAGACCCCAGAATCTTATGCAGTGTATGTTCCTGAGACCCCAAACCTGGGTGTCCTTTACACCCAAACACTGCCTACAACGATCTCACTTTCATCGTTTTAAACAGTTAACTCAACAAAAGAGTCTATGGACACTGGAGGGCGCTCCATCTCCCCAAACACACAAAACAACAGGCACGGACACAAGTTGAAAACACAAAACGCCTTTTACTATGACAAACTCTTCACCTAAGTGTTTGCCACCACAACCACAAGTATGCAGAAGCACAATAGCACACCATGGTCCTCCTTTCTTCTCCCAGTCGATGTCTCCTCCTTTTCTCCTAGTAAGCTTTGTCCACCTTCCACCTGACTCTGTAAGGCCTCTTATATTAGCCAGCCTGGAAGTGCTTCTCCTCTTCTGGCATGTAAGGTGGAAACTCCATGCCATACGCTTCCTCGGTCTTTCCAGTGTCTACTGGTGGCGCCCATGGTATCCAGGGCCGGATTTAGACTTGACAAGGCCCTAAGCTATTTGAGACATGGGGCCCTTTATAAGTCCAGATATGCTGTAGTATATTTAAGTATATATGACAATTGCTCACTCGGACAATTTGTTTTGGGGGCCCCCAAGAAGGTGGGGGCCCTAAGCTATAGCTTGTGTAGCTTATACGTAAATCCTGCACTGATGGTATCCAACAGGGCTGAGGTAAAGAACTCCAATTCCCATGATGCCCTGTGTGCAACCCAGGGAAGCTTCACTCTAGGATTCTGGCGAACAAAGTGCCCTAAAGAAGTTGCCTTCCCCCATCCTTTCACCTCTTGGGCATCCCGGCCATAACTTACAGAGTCGCGGCAAACTGTTAACTGACCAACAGATGATACCAACCCAAGGAAGGACACCTCTGCTCCACAAGTCTGCTTCCTGAGCATGCGCTCTTCCAGGCTGGACTACTGGTTAGCTGGACTAGAAGTGCCCAGTCCCATTGCTTTTGTGCTCTTACACTTAAAGCAGTAGCAATTAATGAGATGGTTCAGTATGTGCTATCTTCTTGAGCACGTCTACAACATCAGTTGACTGACAAGAGCGAATTTTAAAAGAAACCGCATACCGAGTCATTCGACACTGAAACCAGGCAGCAAGCACTTGGTTAGACACATTTGCATGTGGATCTTTGTAAAATATCATTTCATCTTCAGAATACAACCACAGTAAGAATGTCTGAATGTGACTTCTCCGTGTCGCTGTATGTGTGACACGGCTGATTAGCCTCATCAACTTAAAATGAAAAGTGACAATGAGCTGCCAGGAGGTGGCTTGTTTAACTTTAGCCTTTCATGCAGTAGCACTAAATCCATTCCTACAGGCTTAAGAACATAAGACATCTTAGAAATGAGAGGAGACCATTCAGACTATCGAGATCATTTAGATAGCTAACAGCTAATATACCCACCTCAGGTACAGTCATGTGAAAAAGTAAGTCCACTCCATGGAAATGGTTGACTTTTTTAACAAACAGTGCCGACAAATAAAGATGATGTACTTGAATTAAAACACAAGGAAAACTTGACTTTTCAATCATTCAATGAATTTCAATTCATTCATTCAACTAAAGTATCAATAGATGGAATGGTCTACTAGGGAAAAGGTTAGACCACCCTTGTCCTAGCTTGGCATTGGAAAAGTAGCAAAAAAACAAACTTTAACAGAATTTCAGGATTTCCAAGGCTGGGAGCTTCTGGGTAACTTCTTCTTGGCATTTCCAACAATTCCCTGCCAGTCCATGACATCAACCTGGTGTCACTTTTGATGTCTCCGTTAGTGACAAGATGTTTGTGGGTTGTCTTGCATGTCAAGTCTGCTTCAAATCCCCCCCCCCCCCACATTTCCGTGGGTAACATTTCCATGGGTTTGAAATTTGGGTTTTTGCTTGGGCAAATCCTTACCCTTCCTTTTTTCTTTTTGGGCCTTTTCTTGGTGGATCTGCTGGTGCGCTTCAAATCATTATTGTGTTCAAAGGTTGATTTCCAAATTAACTTCAACTGTCGGACAGATGGCCTCACTTTCTCCTCCAGTTCACTTTGATAGGATGAGGAATTCATAGTTGACTCGATGGCGGCAAACTGACCTGGACCTGAGGCCACAAAGCAACCCCAGACCTGAACAAGGCCACCACCACTACCTCACAACTACTATGAGGTTCTTCTCCTGAAATGCTGTCAAACAGGTCTACTGTTATTGTGGCCAGACAACTCTTCTCTTTGATTCCTCAGTCCAGAGCTCACTGTTCCTGATGACCTGGTCTCTGCCTAGATGTTCAATGGCAAACTGTA
>JANRMT010062838.1:9996511-10050409 GCA_026402145.1 Polypterus bichir lapradei | reverse complement strand
CCTGCCAGTCCATGACATCAACCTGGTGTCACTTTTGATGTCTCCGTCAGTGACAAGATGTTTGTGGGTTGTCTTGCATGTCAAGTCTGCTTCAAATCCCCCCCCCCCCCCCATCCCGGGGGAGTCAAATCAGGGTTTTGCCTAGGCCAATCCATAACCCTCCATTTCTTCTTTTTGGGCCTTTTCTTGGTGGATCTGCTGGTGCGCTTCAAATCATTATTGTGTTCAAAGGTTGATTTCCAAATTAACTTCAACTGTCGGACAGATGGCCTCACTTTCTCCTCCAGTTCACTTTGATAGGATGAGGAATTCATAGTTGACTCGATGGCGGCAAACTGACCTGGACCTGAGGCCACAAAGCAACCCCAGACCTGAACAAGTCCACCGCCACTACCTCACAACTACTATGAGGTTCTTCTCCTGAAATGCTGTCAAACAGGTCTACTGTTATTGTGGCCAGACAACTCTTCTCTTTGATTCCTCAGTCCAGAGCTCACTGTTCCTGATGACCTGGTCTCTGCCTAGATGTTCAATGGCAAACTGTAGTCTTGCTCTAATGTTCTTTTTGGAAGCCATGGCTTTTTTCCTAGTGCACCGCACATTGTAGATGTATGCACTCTAACACCAACTTTTGCATAAAGTTACCTGCAGATCCCTCAATGAAACTTTGGGGTCCTAGGAGACTTCATTTGTTATCAACTGGTCAGCTCATAGGTTGAAATTGTTGGGCTGAGGCTAAGGCTGCTAAAGAAACCCTGCAGCGGGATGTAAAAAGAGCAGAGATCTTCATCAGCGCTGAGCTGCACATCACTCAAACTCTCGTACAAGACTTGTTGTGTGAGAAGGGCCAGCAACATTACCAAAGATAATTCTTGGATTTTTGTTTCTCATTGGCTGAGCTTTCAAAGTAGCAACTTCCTTTTAATATCTGGCATTCCTTATGGAAACAGTAGGATTTCAACAGTGACATTAAGTTTATTGGATTAACAGAAAATATGCAATATGCATCATAACAAAATTAGACAGGTGCATAAATGTGGGCACCGCAACAGAGATGTGACATCAGTGCTTAGCTGAGCCTCCTTTTGCTCCTTTGAGCCTCTAGACGCTGTCCTCCTATAGCCTTTGATGAGTGTCTGGATTCTGGATGGAGGTATTTCTCACCATTCTTCATACAAAATCTCTCCAGTTCAGTTCAATTTGATGGACAGCCTGCATCAAATCATCCCATAGATTTTTGGTGATATTCAAGTCAGGGGACTGTGACGGCCATTCTAGATCATTGTACTTCTCTCTCTGCATGAATGCCTTTGTAGATTTCCAACTGTGTGTTGGGTCATTGTCTTGTTGGAATATCCAACCCCTGCAACTTTGTGACTGATGCTTGAACATTATCCTGAAGACTTTGTTGATATTGGGTTGAATTCATCTGACCCTCGACTTTAACAAGGGCCCCAGTCCCTGAACTAGCCACACAGCCCCACAGCAAGATGGAACCTCCACCACATTTGACAGCAGGTAGCAGGTGTTCTTCTTGGAATGCGGTGTTGTTCTTCCGCCATGCAAAGCGCTTTTTGTGATGACCAAATAACTCAAATTTTGCCTCATCAGTCCAAAGCACTTTATTCCAAAATGAATCTGGCTTGTCTAAATGAGCATTTGAATACAACAAGCGACTCTGTTTGTGGCGTGAGTGCAGAAAGGGCTTCTCCTCATCACCCTGCCATACAGATGTTCTTTGTGCAAATTGCGCTGAATTGTAGAACGATGTACAGATACACCATCTGTAGCATGATGTTCTTGCAGGTCTTTGGAGGTGATCTGTGGGTTGTCTGTAACCATTCTCACAATCTTGCTCATATGCTGCTCCTGTATTTTTCTTGGCCTGCCAGACCTGCTGGATTGGTTTAACAGCAACTGTGCCCGTGGCCTTCCATTTCCTGATTCTATTCTTACAGTTAAAACTGACAGTTTAACCCTCTGAGATGGCTTTTTGTATCCTTCCCCTAAACCATGAGTCTCAACAATCTTTGTTTTCAGATCTTTGGAGAGTTGCTTTGAGGATCTCATGCTGTCTGTCACTCTTCAGAGGAGAGTCAAAGGGAAGGAAGCACAACTTGCAATTGACCACCTTAAATAACTTTTACCACTCATGATTGGACACTCCTGTCTATGAAGTTCAAGGCTTCACGAGCTCATCCAACCAAGTAATCAGCACTGAGCAGTGACAGGCATTCAAATCAGCAAAATTACAAGGGGACCCACATTTGTGCACAGCCAGTTTTTTACATTTGATTTAATTTCATACAACTAAATACTGCGTCACTAAAAATCTTTGTTCAGAAAACACCCCAGTACTCCTAGGAAATGAAAGACATACCACTGTTATCTTTTTTTGTTGAAAGTTAATTATTATGCAGGCTGAGAGGGGTTCCCAAACTTTTTCATATGACTGTATGTAATATACTATTTATTAATCGGTGCAATAACAATTGAGACTGCTGTGCATTGGGCAATAAGAATTTGCTCTGCTTACTTGATCATTTAACACTGTATATAACATATTTGAAAATATTTCATGTATTTTGTATGACTATTCTATTGTATCCTTTTTTTAAGTTGAATTCTGTTTTTAAATTGTTACTTCTGTTCTATTCTTGAAATGTACCTTTGGAGTTGTCATAATTTGATTGTGTTACACAATGACAATAAAGCGCTTGAAAAAAGTAACAATAAGCATAAGACTAAACTAACAAAATTTTAAAAAGAAGCTATATTTGTATCAAAATTCTAAAGGAAAAATAGCCAATATATGTGAAATTAGAAATTTTAGCCCATTATTATGTCACAATTTACATGTAGTCCGAGCGGGTACATTTTTTCCAGCTGTGACTCCATAACTGCTTCCAACTTCACGGTCCTGTAGCCAGGGGCCCTCGACGGCAAGGAGCCTTTACATCTTGCAGTCTACCACCCGGCTACCATCTCAATGAAATGACTGTACAGTATATCCAAAATCACCGCGAGGGAGTGTTTGATGAAACGATCGAGTGTCTGCTCAATGAAAAGATGTAGTGTACACAAGCCAAAATCAAGAGTGGTTAGAACCGCACGGCATCAACTGAATTGTTAAAAAAATAATCATCAACTCTCCGTTAGGTAGCTCAGTTCATTAAATCACCCAGGGGCCAGTGCGGGGTCTTAATTCAGCCCTTACATCTGGACTCACGCCCTTCTTCCACAAGTGCCGATTCAGTGATGTCCAGCTGAGGACAGCAGCACTCGTGTAACTCATGATCGATATTATTGCTTTTTTAATTCCGTTTTAGTTGTCAGTGTTTTCTTTACCGTCTATTCGAATTCTCTATTTGTTGGTATTTTAGCCATAAAGGCTGATTTTTCAGTCTGTGACGTGTTGCATTTCTTTGCCAAGCAGAATGTTTTGGGCACAACAACCTCCTCGGGCTCACACCGGACAAATCCAATATTACGTCTACTTCACCCTCTGCAGATAATCTCCTTGGGTAACTGGCATATCCCCCTCACCACCACCCAAATGAATGCGAAGCAGACACGCTTTTATTTACATCCGCGTGCTTCACCGTCTTTATCCATCCTTTCCACTGGTGATCCAACGTTCTCCTCCACGGGCTGATGTCCTATTTGCCAAGTGCAGTTCCCATTTAAAACCACCAGGGGACGTTTCATAGACTTCCTCCGCTTATCTTTCTAACCCGCGCACCACGTCGGGCTTCTTGCTTTCCTCTCCAAAAATAAGAAATCAGTGTGTCTTTATTTTGTTTATATTTTTTTATAAACGTGTCTCATTACCGCATACAAACACCGAGCTCGTGGCCATTTTAATATGCCTGTGTAACTTTTCTCCATGCCGCTAAACTCCATTTTAACCTGCCATGCTGTAAAGCACACAACGGACTTCACCCCATTAGGATTCTTACCCGCCGTGACACAAGTCTTTTTTTCTTAAAAAACTCGACCACAGAACCCCCGTCCCGACCCTCTCGAGGCAACGAACAGAAGTGACACCGGCGCAGGATTAAAGACAAGCGCCGGGCGGCCGAGAAACGGCAGGCGCACCGGCACTTCGGACACCCGGCGATCGACAGGAACCCCTGGAGCAACGAGATATCAGACCGGACAGGGAAGCGGTGCATGCATATGTGGCTGTGGCCTGTGGCTTGAAAAATCTTAAAAGTTACAAATAAATAAATAAATAAACAGATGCACCTACCTTAGACCGAAACTCCGAGAGCATCCTTCGCACCAGCAACACAAATCACCCAACATGCAACACGGCGACCGCAGACGGAGAAAAGCGAGGGGAAGACGTGTACGTGTGTGAAAGGCGCTATATGAACTAGACAGCGACGGTCTGTGTAGGTAAAAGGAACCGCATCAAGTACAACAATCAACAGGTAAGGCGTGTCAGGAGACAATAAATATGAAATGTCACAAATTCGTACGTGCGTCTAGTTACAGAGGGATAAAGGACACAGTTTAAAAGCCTGGAGGTATTTAGGGATAGCTATAGTGAAGAAAAGCACTACAAAAGTAAAATAAAACCAGATTAAGGAATGATGTGAAAGACAATAATGGATGGTTGGATAGATAGATAGATGGGTGTGAAAGACACTATATGTGTAGACAGACAAACAGGCAGACAGACACGAAAGGCACTATATAAACAGAGAGACAGATAAACATGAAAGGCAGTGTATAAATAGGAAGACACACAAATAGATAGACATGAAAGGCACTATATAAATAGATAGACATGAAAGGCACTATATTAATAGATAGACATGAAAGGCACTATATAAATAGGACAGATAGATGGACATGAAATGCACTGTATTAATAGATAGCTAGACATGAAAGGCACTATTCAGATAGATAGATAGGGCACTATATAATAGACAGGTGGATAACTGATAAAAGGCATGGTATAAATAAAATATTAGAGAAGAATGGCCATAAATAGAGAGGTAGACTGTACCAAGAGTTGGAGTCTCAATTAAAATGTAATTAGTACCAGTTCCATAAGAGGGAAAACAAATTAGGAAAAAGTAGAGGAGAAGAACAAAAGAAAATCCATAATGCCTGCCAGCCAAATCCCTCACTTCGTACAGGATCTGATTGCCAGTGTTTTCACACGTCTGGCTTCAAGTCAAGACGGCTCTCAATAAGGCCTCTGCCCCATGAAGCAGTAATTCAGAACTAACAAGCCAGTAAAGACGCAATAATATCTGCCTGACAGTGAGTCACTCATCACTGAGAGGGGGCTTACAAGGGCGGGACCCCCTTTGCAACTGTTTATGCTCAATCTTTTGCTGTTTTTCCCAATAAAGCTATGACAAGCCGAGTTTCAGTACGTTGGCTTCGCTAAGCCACTGACAGACCCCAAGTCCAGATTCAGTTCAAGAAGCAATGCCTTGAAATTTGGAAGGTTTCTACTGGAAGTGCCAGGTCTGCAGTGTTAAACTGGTCCTCAAGGGCTGTCAGACCTGGCAAAATGTAGTTTAAGGGTGTCAGGCTGAAGCACTGGCATTAAGGCACTTCAACATCAAGACCAGGCTACTGCTGTGATATGGCATGTCCCAGAATTGCTGTGTTACAACCTCAACCCAAACCCTAATGCTTTAGAGCCATTTTTAGTATTGTATTTTAACCCTCTTGGATATTTTTAGGGACCTTTTTTTACAAATTGTTTTAGACCATAAGTGAGGCAGTTTTAAAATTTTTTATTTATTTATGCACATTTTATGGTCTTTTTATAATAATTGTAGGGAGGGGTCAATTTTAAATTATTTATAGGGGGTGTTTAAATATTTAGTTGGCTTTGTTAGGGATGAGTGTTGTGTCGGGGAATTATGGTAGAATTATTATATGTCGGAAGTGTACCAGCGCATTAGTGTGCTCCTTTTTGGGGTACACTTCATCTCCATTAACCCTAACCTAACCCTAAACATCTAACATTTTGACCCACGTTGAGAGTGCTTTAACTGCCTCTTAAGGGGCCTGTCCTGTGACCCCTCATCATGGAGATGGCAACAAATCACTTGCAACTGATTTCAACCAGGTACACATTCACTTTTCAACCTCAATCTTCATCCTCTGCTGCAAATGTGTTATATCACAGCATTTTTCAATCATAAGACTCAACCACAGCATCCTCCCAGTAGACTGACAGCTCAATGATGAAGACACTCTACCAAGATAGACTTGAGCCATAGGACCCAGTTCTGGTCTCAGGTGGATTCTGGCAGCTTCTGCTGGAAAGAGGAGTCTCTGGTCTAGGTCGACGGGCATATTCCAGTCCCTGGCTGTGTTCAGTGAGCCTGTGTTGGGGACTGATTGAGGAATGGGTCTTCCATTTGTCTCCTTCTCACATAAAAGGTTTTGAACATGGGATGGTCATCTGGGCTTTGTGAGGCATGGCATTAGTCATCCTCCATTTGTCTTCTAGTTCAGCTGCCAGACTCCATAACATTCAATTGTGTTGATCTGCCTTGTGTTAGGCTGGTGTTACAACCCACCAAAATATGCTTGAGGGTAGCAGGAACTGAACCGAAGGGCCAGACAGGATCCTCTGCCAGCTAAAGATTTAAGTTTGGTTTAGCTCTGATGAAAGGGCTTGTCTTAATTAAATTCCTGATCTACAGATCCTTTCAGGTAATTCTTCTCCTCTCAACACCTTCCAATCTCATCCACTGCCTATGTGTGGCTTGAGACAATGCTTTGGTGTACCTGGATGCTTCTTCTTGATGGTACATGTCTTTCTAGACCAAGGTCCTGTCTACCTTGTTGGACAAAGCCCACTGTGTCCCGCTGTCAAAGAGGTCTAAGATAACGGTCTAAGCCCACACAAACTGACCAGATACGCAAGTGGTGGTAAGGATATTCCTTTTGGGATGGGGAAGGGAGGAGGCATGCTGGAGTTGGAAGCAAGTCTTGCATGACTGAGCAGGGGTTTACAGACACAGAAGCAGTCTGAGAACAAAAGGGTCAAGTCCTCATCCTTACAACGACTCGGGGCAGTATTTAGTATTTAGGCAGAGGGTACTGCAAGAGTTTTAATTCTCCTCCCTTTTCTATATTGCAAGTTTACAAGACAAAAATAAATGAAACACGCCACTTTTGATTGTTTGCAGTTTTCTTCCAGCTGTACAGAGACACCCATTTATTTTTAGGAGTTCCAGGGCGCAGAGGGAGGCCGTGACCACATTAGATTCTTGGAGAAGTGACCTTCAGCAGCTCTGTGTGTTACACTTGCCTGTGGGAATCTCTTTATAATCAAGCTTGCCAACCACACGGAGGATGAAATCGATCACTAACTGCAGCGGAACGCAGAGTCTCACACATACTGTATACACGCACACACACACACACACACACACACAAAACACTTGGTGTAAAAATCTATTAATACAGTAAGCGACTGGTCTGTGCACTGAGCCTCCTTTGTCAAATCTGACATGCAAATCATTCTAGTCTACTCAGCAATGTGTCGGGATCTTTCTCTTTAAATTGATTTTGGCCATATTGAACGAGAGAGATCTGATGAGTGACAATTAGGGGCTTGAGCCGCTCTTGTGACAAGTACATTTGTAATCAAGGCTGCACTCCCTAATTGCTGGGTTACAAAAACTATCAAAGTGAAGCAGTCATTAGGAAACCAAAACGAAAGAGTGGTACATGAGATTGGGCCTCCCAGGCAGCTATCGGAAGGTGTGACACTCGCCTTTGGAATAAATTGTCAATGTCGGCAAACGCAGTGCACAAGTGACAATTAAACGAGCAAGAAAATGAGTACACGGTCACAGAGCGAGCTGTCCATCAAAGGGGCATGCACGGGATCGATATGTGTATAAATGACCACACTGGCAAAGGGATGCCAGCAGCATTAGCCAGTCTGCAATCAAAAGCTTAGACCACAAGGGGTCACTGTATTCCTAATGAAATACTGTAAGAGAGTGCAGATTGCTGTTTAAAACATTGAGGTCCGTGAGGGGGGCAGCAGGGTGGCGCAGTGGTAGCGCTGCTACCTCACAGTAAGGAGACCTGGGTTTGCTTCCCGGGTCCTCCCTGTGTGGAGTTGTCATGTTCTCCCCGTGTCTGGGTGGGTTTCCTCCATCCAAAGACATGCAGGTGTAGTCAGAATATAAGTTTAATGTCACTGTGCTCTATACAAAAATTATTTTATAAATCTATTCACATGTACAGGCCAGACCAAAGTTAGCACACAGGGGCTGTCAGCATTTAAAACTGCTAGGCAAGCATTTGAAGAGAGAAGGGGACAACTACGAAAATGGGCATAGTACTATTTCTGTATGTTAGAGATAAAATTGAGTCCTCTCCTTGCCTTGTTTGGAACCTACACGTGGAGAAACCAGTATAAAAGACTTGGACAGCAGCCAAACCCCTCGAAGCCGACGGACGGATGGGGGATATCGTCATCCGTCCTGAAAAGCCTTCCAGCGCAGCGACGAAAATGGCAGACTGTATACATCGAGATCACACCTTGGTAAAGTCTTGCTATGGCTATGGCCGCGTAAATCGTCATTGAAGAAAGCTGTTATTTTCTTTTATGTGATTTCTTACCACCATATCACTATGGGAGAGTTATTGCCTTTTAATATTATATCTGTATAGTTTTGGGTTACTTAAAACGCCGCAGTTACAAAAGAACTTATTCCAACTAGGGAACTATCGCCCCCTACAGGAAACAGCAGGTTAGGTGCATTGGCAATCCTAAACTTTCCCTAGTGTGTGCTTGGTGTGTATGCTTTGTGGTGGGCTGGCGCCCTGCCCAGGGTTTGTTTCCTGCCTTGCGCAATGTGCTGGCTGGAATTGGCTCCAGCGGACCCCGGTGACCCTGTGTTAGGATATAGCGGGTTGGAAAATGGATGGATGGATGGTCCGAGAGAGCTTCACAGTTTGCACAGGGTGGGATGCTGGAGCGGCAGCTGTGCATATCCTTTAAATCAATGAGGGTTCAAGAGAGAGGGCAGAGACTTATTCAGGAAACAAATAAATCCCCACAAACATGATACAGCATTGATGTATTTAGTCGTTCAGTAGACAAGCTTGAGGAAGTGTTTTCAAGAACACTTTGATTCCCAGCAGTCAGCAGGAGTGCACAGAGTGTGACAGGACATTTCAGAGTGAAACCAAGTGGTCCAGTTGAAGGTGCAGCGCTCTTTGACACACAGCATTTCAGTTATGCACGTCATGAAGGTGGCTTTTCAACATAATGCTCAGGCCTACATTGTTTATAGATTGTGTTTTCATGCAGATTGTACACCAAAGTTAGGCATATCTTAACGAATAACTTTCTCCATATCTAAGTATTGTGTATTTAATAGTACCAGAGTAAGATTTTAGTGTTCAGCCAATGGGACTCCCTAGGACACCACAAGGTATGTCACACGTTGGCCACAAGTGACCGGCCAGCCCCAAACCCAAGTAGAAATTTATACTAGTTGAACAAAAAAATAGCAATAAACACACTGTTGTCTTAAAATATTTCAATGCTATTTTTATTTTACTACGAATTGCAAAAAATTGGTAATACACTTTGTTGACTCTGAAAAATCATTAATTTGAAGAGTTTCTGACCTCAGAGGAGAGGCAGGTAGGTGTAAAATCCTTGATTTTGGGGTGGGGTTCCAGTTTCCGCTACTGTTGGGGGTACCCAGGAATTTTGCACATGCTTCGGTGGGTACTGTCATACCTTACACTTGGCACAGCTCTTCCTACACAATAACCCTCCTCCTCCTCCTCCTCCTCCTCTCTCGTCTCCCTCACACCAGCCACAATTCTTTTCAAAGGTAAACTGCAGGTTAATTTGTTTTATGTATTTTTACTTTATATTTTGTAGTAATCATTTTTATATGAATATTTTTGGGTTGTGGAACGAGTCATCTGAGTTTCCATTATTTCTTAAGGGGAAATTCGCTTAGATATACGAGTGCTTTGGATTACAAGCACGTTTACGGAATGAATTATGCTCGCAAACCAAGGTACCACTGTATGTGTAAATATCAGGGATAATAAAAACAGTCTTGCGGTTACACCGCATCTTACCTATTATTCCTTTTTAATCAGCAATTAGGGAAGACTTTGGCCCAGAAGGAGCCCTCAGAGTCCACCACTTCCACTGACTACAAAGCCCAAAAGGAACACGTTGTCATTTCTGACCGGTGAGTGATGTGAGTCCCAGAGGGAAGGGAGCAGAGCTCTTTCTGTGTCTTTATTCATTTGGCAGTAAAGTGAAAACAGAAGCAAGGAAAATAAAAAGAAGTGCATTGGCTGGGATCAGTGCTCAAGCATTGTGCTTATGCTCTATGTTGGATTTAAAATTGGGTGGCACGGTTAGTGCTGCTGTCTTAAAGTTCAAGGAGGCAAGGTTGTAATCTCGTCCCTTTGGTGGCATGAAATTTCAACATTCCCCCTGTGCCTGCATGGGCATTTCTCTGAGTACTCCAGTCTTTTCTGTCATTTTAAAGGCATACTGGGTAGTTTGATTAGCAGTACCAAATCGGAGACGTGTGAGTGAGTGGGGGTGTCTGCGTGTGTGATGGCCTGGTGCCCAATTCAGAATTAATTCTTGCCCTGCACACATCACTGCTGGCCCTACCAAAACTCTGCATAGGATGAATCCTCTTTCTTTGAATCTTCAAAAATGATAGCATGACATAAATATTAAGATGTATCGACTGAAAACTGACAGGATGGGAAGGGCAAACGAGAAACAAAGTCTTTTCATGATCAAAAGCACAGGATTGCGATGCCCTGACGCAGTGGTTCTCAATGTTCAGTCATCTGAGCCCTCTGTGGTGGCAGAGTTTTGTTCCAAGCAGTTTCTCAGTCAGTCGGCCATCAATAAATGTAATTGATCTCAATGTTTAATTAGCCAGTCCCTTTTATTCTTTAATTTTGCGTTAAGAAGAGTGCAGAAGTGACAGAATTTATCCTTATATGAAATTAAGACATACAGGTTGGCCCACCTTATTCAAGGGTATATGGTTATAGGACCCACCTGCGGTTGTGCAAAAACCATGCATTTAAAGACACTTGTGCACATAAAGCGAACACAAGTGCTGATACAACGCCACATCTCAGCAGCATCAGCCCAGCACATGTTACTTTTTGTGCGTATTTAACAAGCAGCGTTGCACATGGGAATTTCAAATGTTCTTTTAATAATCTCAAACAGCAGATGTCAAACCTGCGGATAAGGTGGGCCGGCTCTACTTGTATTTTTTTTGAATCTTTAAAATGCTTACTTTGTTTTGTTTTGTTCTTTTTTTTAATTGACTTTCTCAATGAACTTTCATTTCTTAATTGGATCTGAATACAGGCGATTCATGACGAGCAGAGCAGACCCCAGCACAAATGACTCGGAAAGGGGCAGCTACCTCAGTGTTACCCACTTTTGTACTTAGGAGTAAATCTTTTTCTAAATAACCAGAACGATAAAAATGAAAACAAATGTATAGTTTAATGGAAAAAAAAATGTGAATTCTTACCCATCTAACACATATAAATCCCTGCTTCATTTACGAAGAATATAGCAGAACCAGTCTGTAATTTCCGAATGGTTCTAAAAAAGCAAAGAATCTGGGAAATAACGGCTTATTTAATTAAAGTAGGAGTCCAATTAAGAGAAGAAGTGGGTTGGGGGGAAAAAAAAAACCTGACAACTGAACGTTGAGAACCACGGCCCTCTGTTCCTTCCGCCTGATGGGCAGGTCCTGTCAGAAAGAATTGGAAATAAATTGCTGTCAGTTTATGCTACAATCACAGCAACACCTACGCGATGCGTCAGACAAAAACAAGCTGGAGAAGGTTACACCTTAAGTCAGCTACATCATTATCTCCATTGACAAACGGTAATTAAAATAAATTTTCACATCCGTCTGCTTACCCACATCCTATTTTGGTGTCACTGACACAGAGTAAAAGTCTTCCTGCAAGGTCGCATGCTTCTAATTGCTTTTTATTAGTTATTTTAAACAAATTAATAACACTTCATCTGATTGGCAGAACTTACCACAAGGATTCCAGAAAGGAACTGGTTGGCAGGATAGGTCGTCTAAAGGACTCTGGGCTAAATTCTAGGAAAGGGTGGATGGGCTCATTTAAGTTTTGGGTAGAGGGTTACATGGAGTCCCCTCAAATCTTTTTGGCATAGCCGGTAAGATAATTAAACCTTGATGCTGCTATGACATTATTATTGGTACCTTATGTGTGAAATTGAAAGCAGAGGCTTTGGATTTGGTGGTGGGGTGGGGGTTAATGGAAGAAAACCACAACATGGCGCCACTAGAATACAAGAATAGCAGGGCACTCATTTATAAAAGCATTTGAACGCCTCCAAACGACAGTTATTTCTATAATACAGGCACAGCATTATAAAAGTTTTATGTGCGAACACCATGTCATTTTTGAAGTTTGTAATTTCTGTTTTAGGTCTAAACTTCTTACAGCGGTCTCAGCTTGTACTCATTGTAAAGCGCTACATAAAAAAATAATTTAAATACTCACAACTTTGACAACTGCCTTTAAGACCACAGTAGGAATGATTGTCAGGTGCAGTCCGAATTAGAACCTAATTAAAATGTTCAACGTGACAGCCATTGAAGGGTTTGTCACAATAATTAAACACAAAGTTAAGTACGCTGCCAGCAATGAGTACGGGCCTCATCGAAGTGAATGAATACACTCGTGCTAACAAAGGCACTAACAAATCAGGGCTGCTAAAGGAATCATTTAATCAATCACTCAATCAATGCTTTCAGAGGCCCGCTTCGTTTAGAGCACAAAGTATTTAATAAAGGCCTTCAGCTGGCAGACTGCTACCCATACTGCTCCATAATCTGACAAGATGAGGTATGTACTGGAAATACCAAGCCGCATAAGTGCATGGTTCAGTACGTGGATAATAGATGGATGGACGGACAGATTACTAAATTGGAGAAAGTTAGATAAAAATCACTTCTCTTACTGGCTTTGACTGAAAATCAACTCATTTTATACCACATTCGTAGTGACGGGCAGTGAGGCCGAAAAGAGAGTGGGATAGCCCACTGTGTAATAGGTCACCCTTGCAATTGCATTTAGTGTTCTTTGTGGTTGCTGTACTCGTTGGAGACCCACACACAATGAAGGGGAGTTCATTAAGACTTGCCAAAAATTCCAGTAAAGCCTAGACAGGATCTTCACTAACCTGCCCCAGTATGGCCTCACCCCAGTCAGTCAGCCCCCAACCACCACCACCAGCAGGCTGTGGCCTACACAAACCCAAAAAATTAAGAACTGCCTTTAGGAGTTCAAAGTATACTTCAAATATTTAAAATACTCAAAAGACAAGCAAAATAAATGGCAAGAACACAAATTTGAAAACCAAAGAACAGGAGCAAAAACATTTAAAAAACAGAAAATCCAAAGAACACAATACTCACAAAATCTTTGGTGCGTTGGACCCAGTGAATTTTGGATGATGCCGCACCTTGGCAGTGACATTGATGTCTCTGGTGACTCTTCCTATGAAGTCAGTAGACGGATTGGGAGAGCATGGGGAGTCATGAGGTCGCTGGAAAGGTGTGTGTGGCGCTCCCGATATCTCTGCAAAAGGACGAAGGTCCAAGTCTTTAAAGTCCTGGTGCTTCCTGTTTGTGAGACATGGACGCTATCCAGTGACCTGAGACGAAGACTGGACTCCTTCTGTACTGTGTCTTCGGAGAATCATTGGGTACCACTGGTTTGACTTTGTGTTGCTCATGGAGTCCCAAATGAGGCACATTACCTGCATTGTGAGAGGGCATCAGTTATGACACTACGGCCATGTGGCATGACTCCCCAAGGGTTATCCAGCTCACAGGACCCTCATTGTTGAGGACCCGAACGGCTGGACCAGGCCAAGGTGATGCCCACGTAACACCTGGTTGTGGCAGATAGAGGGTCATTTCCAGAGGGTGGGACTGGACCGCGTGTCTGCCTGGGGGGTTGCCAACCAGGATCCTGAGATGGTTTCATCGTGTGGAGGGTGCAGAAACGAGCTGTACCAGTGCATGCTACCTGACCTGACCTGACCACACTTTGCATTGTGCATCACTCTTCTTTGCTCATTACATATTTTGCATTAAGGTAACACTTCCTGTTATGTGGTGGGAAAGTGGCCTGGGACCACGCTGTATGGAAACTTCCTGCACCTAGGGGTAACAAAGGCACAAATGGTGCATCTCCAAATTACAGACATATACAAGGCAGCAATAATCTGCCCCACACTACAGCTTACTTATAATGACACCCACTTAGTATCTGTGTCAACAAGCGAGGATTAGAGCTAAATGAAAGGCCAGATAAAACTGGACCACAAATGTTTTGCTTCCTGAGAAATATTTTGTGATTGTCATAGAGAGCTTCTAGCTGAAAACAAGTCTCCTTTCAGACTGAGTGTATCACATAGGAATTTGAAACATGAAATTAACTTTTATTGAATTGACTATAATTGCCTAATGATACTGACACGTTGCATTAGTTAAATTGAGCTAAAAATGTTGTGTGGCTGATTTTCAGCATCTGATGCTTCTCGTTTAATTATCTAACAATAGTCAGTCAGCACTGATGGATTCTGTCTGCCCTAATACTGCTTTTCCATTGTTGCAATGTCTTCATGAAACCTCTCACCATGTTTGTCACTGCCAGCATCAAGATTAGCAGGGAAGATGTCCAAGTGCGAGTGCAGGACATGAATTTATAGCGACAAGTTACACGTTATGGTTTTGGATGCTGGTAAGCTTGAAGACTGATGTAGCTTGGTGCTCTGCAGTTGTCCAGAACATCCCTGAATGCCTTCCATGTGATTTTCTCAGGCCTTACTAACAGATTTTTGTCAGGTATGATGACGTGTCTGTTTTGTGGACTGATAAAAAATACCTTCTTTAATGGTGCCCTCAGGAATTCATGGAAACATCTCTCTCAAATATTGAAATCCTTCACATTCCTTTTCCATCTGTCCAATTTTTATATAAGATAGAAAGAAAGAGAAAAGAAAGAGCCTCCACATACTTTGATTTCAGTAGTACTAAGGGTGTGTCGTGACTTGATCGACTCCGTGGCAGGAGTGAATCCCAGCGACAGGGGGACTGGGCTACTGCACTGGGATCCTTCTTGCCCATGGAAGGAGTTTGAGGTTATCGGCTAAATAGTGAGCTTGTTGCCTGCTTACTGATGTTACTTGAGCTTGTCATACACCCTTGTAGATGATGCAGACGGAGACTATACTAGATGGCTCCTCAACCTGTGAGGCACCTTTTGTAAGGAGTCAGGCTACAAGGGGTGGATGGTTTAGTCGCCGACTGCTCGACCGTGCAGCAGGTTGCACCAAACTACATGGTACTAGTGGAGGACCAAAGTCCCACTTGACCATAAGTTATATATAAAGACAAGGAAAAAACAGACAAGGAGTTTATGTGTGTTTGTCTTGGTAGAATAATATATTACTCAACTTTCTCCTTTTGTGTTATTAATATGTAGCCTAGCAAAGGGCAAAGGGATGCCAGCTGCATTAGCCAGTCTGCAATTAAAAGCTTGGACCACAAGGGGTCGCCCTATTCCTAATGGAATACTGTAAGAGAGTGCAGATTGCTGTTTAAAACATTGAGGTCCATGAGGGGGCAGCATGGTGGTGCAGTGGTAGCGCTGCTGTCTCACAGTAAGGAGACCTGGGTTTGCTTCTCAGGTCCTCCCTGTGTGGAGTTTGCATGTTCTCCTTGCGTCTTTGTGGGATTACTCCCACAGTCCAAAGACATGCAGATTAGGTGCATTGGCGATCCTAAATTGTCCCTAGTGTGTGCTTGGTGTGTCAGTGTGTGTGTGCGCCCTGCAGTGGGCTGGCGCCCTGCCCAGGGATTTGTTCCTGCCTTGTGCCCTGTGTTGGCTGGGATTGGCTTCAGCAGACCCCTGTGACCCTGTAGTTAGGATATAGTGGGTTGGATAATGACTGACTGACTGAATATGTAGCCTTTGTCAGAATGACTCAGATCTCACAGACCTGTAACTGTTTATAAGGTATTGTACCATATAAACTCTCCCCACCTTCCCTTCTACATCTATAACTTCAGACAATTAGTTGTAGTAAAAGACAAGCAGGAGTTAAGTTACACTTTAAATAATGTATTATTGATAATATTCATAAATAATAACAATATTCAAACTACATTTGAATATTGGCAACCATACGACCTGATAAATGTTGATGTGTAGTTTCAGGCGGCACACAGACTTGTAGTTACTTTAAATGTCTCTAGTTAAGGCATCATTTGTGGTCAGCTTTCTTCAGAACAGGCCGCATGCCTGTCTCAATATGGCTGCTGAGCTGTGCTCTTCATTGTGTTGTCCTTTTCAGTTCATGGTGTGTGATGGTCTTTCAGCAGTTTGGTAAGAGAGAGAGAGAGTTGGGTAAAGCAGGCAAATTTAGAGGTTTTCTGTCCAACCCCTACAGCCAATAGGGCGTCATTGTGACACAAGCCAGTTCCAAACAGCCATACTTCAGACCAATGGGGGGACAGAACACCTTCACACCTGCCATCCCCCAAAACCATATGTTAAGGTAAAGCTTGGAAATTAGGCAGCCTGGCTTTCCTGTGGGGGTAGACTGAGAGACTTCAGCAGAGAAATATAAAGGTCAGACTTGTTTGAGGCACTTCACCCAACCAACCCTGTTGTAAAATTACAGAGACTCGTTCCTAAAAGGGGAGCAGGGTTCTTAACCATCAAACCATTGCTGTTATTATCAATAATCTAACACTAATATTACATTTGCTTTGTCTAAGTTACAAATAAAGACATCCATTCATCCATTATCCAACCCGTTATATCCTAACTACAGGGTCACGGGGGTCTGCTGGAACCAATCCCAGCCAACACAGGGTGCAAGGCAGGAAACAAACCCCGGGCAGGGCGCCAGCCCACCATAGCAAATAAAGACATTCAAAATATTTATCAACTTGTATGTAAAATTTCACATCACAACGATGTGCAACATTCTTCTGCCCTGGAACCAAATGCTTACGGAGCGGACTCTTTGACATGGCGTCCTATTCACAGTGCTTGCTATATCGGAGTTGCAATGCCACTAGCTGTAGATCACCACAGATGTTCAAAGTGCAGTTTTGCGCTGTAAAGCCAGGTTTATACTTCACGCAACGCAACGCATGCTCCAGCGGACGCTCCTGCTACGCAAGCATTTTACTGTTCATACTTGCGCGCATACTTTATGTAAATCTGGAGGAATCCACCAGGTGGCAGTGCGAGATATCATCACGGTGAGAACAGGTTCGGCTTCTCTGTGTTGTGAATTGCCAGGAACACCCATTAAATTCTGATGACACCTTACTGCAATATCTCTGAAAAGGATGTTTAATGATTAAATCCATCAGTTCAGGGATGTGTCCATTCTAGCAAGCACTGGGCACGAGGCAGAAACAATCCCTGGATGGGGCATCAGCTCATCGCAAGGTCAATACAAGCACTCACATACAGTGGCGTCATTTTAGCGTCACCAAATCTGCATAACTTTGGAAGGAAACCGGAGCACATTGTGGAAACCCAGCAGGTATTCCTAGGTAGGGAATACCAGCGATGTGACTCCCTGTGAGACAGCAGCGCTACCGCTCTGCCACCGTGTCACCCCAATGTGTGTAATTATTAACAGTATTCATTATTTAGACGAAATTACCGATTCATCTGTAAAATGTAACATACATACTTTAATGCATTTCATCATGAAAGTGGTATCAAGTATAAATCTAAGGATTCTAAATGTGCAGAGAGCTGGAATATCATACTGTACATTTAATGTGTTCTGTGTGGCGATCTATTGCTGTTTGTCACTGCTGTCAGGTCAGGAGGAAACCCCAGAAAAAAAAGATGGTATAGAAGATGGTATGTGAGACTTTTAAAATGTTATCATGTCATTATGATCGGGAATATGCGACGCTAGAATATAAAAGCTCCACGAATGCATCTGTATGTCGGGCATTTTGCTTCACCATATCGAACCATTCATCAAACATTGAAGCGCGCACAACGATCCCGGAGGATGCTCAAAGCGTCTTTCTGTCATATGTAGATAGTAAACAGAGACTCTGACATCACATTCCAACTTTTATCACACTGCGCCCCCCGACTTTTTGCTGGTACTGCAACATGAGCACGTCTTGCGTTAATTTCTATTGACCTGCTCAGAGGACGCGTCAAATGAACAGTGGGCATGCGTGGCAACCATGATGCGGGCGTGTACGCGTTCTGAGCGTGAAATATAAACGAGCCCGTAGTGTATACTTAAATTATACAAGGAAATCACACAAATAAGCCATTGCAACAAAGCAGTACATGTGCTGGGACAACTGAAAGGTGGTTTATGTGGTCAGCAGGCTAAAATCCATCAGATAAAAGCAAAGGTGTTCAAAATCTTTGTGGTCCAATCGAATCACTTAGTTAACAGCCATTTTTGGGTTCACCCAGGTTACCTCTCAAATTGTTTTCCTCCTCTCTCTAATGTGAGTGGTAACCCCAAACTACTATGGAGCAAGTGAGTGTAGTGAATAAAACCAATATGTGAACTAACTAAAATATCCATCCATTTCCTGGGCCAGCTATTTTCCAAACTAAGAGTCACGAGGAGCTGGCACATACATTACCTGGCCCAGCTTCTTCCAAACTAAAGGTCAGCTTTCTTAGCAGCACTGGGCACCACATTATGCAACGTTAAAGCTAACGAGAACATCTTTGAGGTGTGGGTGTAAATCTGCAGTGCCCCCACACATACTTGGGGAGAACGTGTAAGCTCCACACAGACCTGGTAGAGTGTACCGGAGCGTGAGACGTGAACACCAGAGGTCTTCTGCTATTGCAAGTATTATTAGGCTAAATGCCAGATGGGCAGCTTAGAGCCCATGGTTCAAACTGTAAGAAATCCCAACTGGTGGGCTTTGATCTGCCTCCCTACTCATCAGCTAATTGATTCCACCATGTGGAGACCAAGGAAACAGGACTGCTGTGTCTGCTTTGAACTACTCCAACAAACAGAGCTGAGTCAACATTTACCTTTCAGCCTCAGCCTGACCTTTCGATGGCCCCGGCGGTTTGAAGAAAGCCAAAGACATCTTCATTGAGGTCTCTGCAACCCACCAGCATTTTCATTAACTATGAATAAAAGAAACAAAAAACTGTAAACTACTGTACATCAAGAAGGGTACATGTGAGAACAGTCTATTAGGGTGTGAACAGAAAATCAATCTTCAAAGCAAAGTTCAAGCCATCCATGCATTATCGCATGCATTTAATCCTGGTCAGGGTCAAAGGGACTGGAGGCACACTGGGCACCAAGAACCAAGCGGGAATAACCTGCCAGTGCAAAGCAACTAGGAAGACAAAATCACTTGGATATCTAGGCACCGTATCAGGACTGGGCTTAATGTCTGGACTGAGGATACGCCACTGGGCACAAACGGGTGGATTTGCTTCTGTCATCACCTGCGCATTTTCAATTTATAAGTCATTTAACATTTTTTATTACAGTGATGGTGACATCATTTTGTAGTGTTGCTTCCTTGTATATCGTTTATTAGTTACAGCACCCCAAATGTTGCGACTCCCAGATTTTGAAACAGTGGAGACTATTATTCCATCCCCAAGCTTAGGATTCAGTTCTAAAAGAAGAAAACAAACTCTGATAGTAGCAACAGTTCAGAACTGGCATGGGATGGCTTCAAAATCTGCAGACCAGGCGCCTCATGTATAAAACCTGGCATACGCACAACAAGAGACTTACGCAACTTTTCACACAAATGATTGGATTTATAAAAGAAAACTTGACTGGAGAATTTGCATATGTTTACGCCAACTATGAAGCAAGCGTACGCCACATTTCAGATGTCACACATGCATGTCCCTGGGAGGCAGTCAGTGGGCCTAACTGAATGTTGTATGCAGAAACAGGTGTTGACTGAGGGCACTAATCCTGTTTTTCTCCTTCCCCTACAGATCCCCAGAAGTGAAGCTGCTCTAACTCCTTCTCAAGTTCCTCTACAGATTCCACTTCCAACCATAACCTCAACCTTCTACTGACGTCACTTCCAGCAGAAGACACACCTCTTCCTCCCTCTTACCTATAAAACCTGCCAGCTTCCTTCCCATGGCAGTCTCGTATTGGACACAGTCCTTGTTGTCTCCTCGGTTTTGTTAAAAAAGTTTATTTCTTTGCAGTCCTGTTTTCAAGTATACGATGTGGATTCCCCCAAACCTTCTCATGCCTCTCTTGTCCTTTTGTTTCAGGAGAAACTGCGAGATGATGACCCCATATTATATAAAGACAAAATATAAGGCTTTTCTTTTTAGCAACTGCCCCTCAGGACACGAGTCTCAGACCAGACTGGCCGGAAGAGGCGGGTCCAAGGGGGATGGACACAAGAAGTGACGTCAGGTGTGGCCGGGCTGTCAATCATCCGGTCTGTAAAGGGTGGGAGGAAGTGAAGAGGCGTTGGTATACACCCCCATTTTGTGGATTGGCATTCAATTACCACCACCAGAGCCTTTAAGCTGTCCCCAAGGCGCATGTGTAGGACTGCAGCCAATCAGACGACTCACACGTACAGCAATTCGTGTAATTGATCTGTCATTATGATGTGCATTGACATGATAAGCATATTAAACATCAAAAGCGATGAATATGATGTACAGACTCTGCTGTAGTAGTTTTTGAAGCGGGCCAATGCTGCGTGTTGCCGAGGGAGACACGTGTGTGCGGCATTTTGAGAGAAAATAGGAAATGACAACACCCTTGATCAAGCCAGGAGACGCCGCCAAGCCAGGTAGATTACAAATTGCATGCACAATAAGTCATATCACCAAGCCATTATTTTTATGTACATTGATAAGAAAAATACAGGCAGTCCCTGGGTTACGTAAGTGATAGGGACTGTAGGTTTGTTCTTAAGTTAAATTTGTATGTAAGTCGGAACAGGTACATTATTTTAATAAATGCTATTGTTGACCGACTGTAACCAAGTGCTCTGCCAATGAATGATGGAGTTTCACCCCTCTCTGACCTTTTTATTATTTCTACTTTATTTTCCATGGTGATGGTTTTTCTCTTCTTTACTGTATCACCAGCACTTGTATCAGATTTGTGTTTCAGAGACATTCTTGAAGGGTGAAGACAAAAGGTTAAGATGAGCTCTTCTGCACAGCACTGTACACACTATCACAGCAGGAAGGCACCCGTCGTCAACACGTCTGATGTACTGACGAGAGACAACTTCCTGCTATGTGCGTAACAGTACAAGCAGGCTTGCTATTGAGAATGAATGGGGGCAGCTAGAGGCAGTTTACCACCCACCCACCACACAGTCACCTCCACTGCAGTATGCTGCCTGCAGCGTCCGCCCACCGAGAATGAACAGGGTGCGGCCAAAGGCGGGTAGTGAATCGCCCACCACCACCCCCATTTAAGAGGCAGCCACCCGAGGCACACTACCATGCTACCCCCTGCCACCCCGTTAACCCTCAGTGGCCTCCTTTCAGCCACAACTGGGTCACCGCTTGCAAAATTACCAGCCGCCCACCGAGAATGAATGGGCCAGTCAGGAGCAGTAGCTGCGGTGGCGTGGTGGGTATGCAGCGAACCATCCCATCAAGCCTCCGTCCTTCACACGAGCGGTTGCTGTGGCCCCAGTGACAACGGACCCTGGGTCACCACTTGCTGCGCACCCAGCCACCCACTGAGAATGAATGGGGTGCAGCTCCCACCACCCCATTCATCAACTGGAGCCGCTCGAGGGACACTACACTGTGCAAGCAGCAAAATCGCCCCCCTCCAGCCACCGCCTGCAGCGTCCCCAGGCCGAAGATGACGGAATGGCAGTTACTGAGGAGCCCGCGTCGCATTCCCCCAGACACATGAAGGAGCAGCTGTGGCCCCATTCGTAAGTCGGATGTCCGTAGCTTGGGGGCTGCTTGTATGTTAAACTTTAAAAGTGGTGAATAAGATGCCCAGACTGTATTTTATTTCCCCTTTAAGAGAGCCAATGCTGCATATTTGCACTGAAGGACTTTTTTTGGTTTTTAATCAGTTTATAATGATTACCTGTTGTCACTTCTCAGGGACCTGCCGGACATGTCAGGAATATCTTAGCTAAGCTTCACTCTGTCATGTCCGCTGTACTGGAAGCCATTAACTGAGGAGGCGCTACATCCAGTTTTCGTATGCCGTGGTTGCACATACATAAAGCATAACCTGTCTCTGCCAGCATAAAAGGGCGGTTTGCAGCAGTAATCTTTGCAATTTGCTGCACTCGTATTACATTAAAGGCACGTAGCAAGCACAAAGCTGCTTTTGTTAACTGCGAGTAGTTACATTCCATTAAGACACATGTCATCTGTGATGCCAAGAGGAGACTGACAAGCATCATGTCTCAATGGCCTCGGATTATTTTGAGGCAAACCATCTTTGGCAGACTTGACATTGTGGTACGTGGTGGTTCCCTTGTTTTTAGGCTAACTGGCTGAACCCTCTGTGTTTCAAATGGCCAGCACTATTCTTTGCATCAGCAATCACATCACTGCATGTGCCACGTGATTGGGGCTACACGCTGAGATGCTGGCACCTTATGCCTTCCTGTGGTATAGCGGGTCCACAGCTCATGTCAAAAGGCCAGTTTTAAATAAATAATCGCCGTGCTGAGGAGGCATGGTGGTTGAGTGGCTGAAGCAGTTCCAGGGGGATTCGTGGTGTGGGCGTTTCTCACCTAAGTGCACAGGTGAGAAACTGTCCATATCCGTAATTGTTCCCAGGATCTGCTGATTGCTACAGCTGCCAAGTCCTCTTCATAAATAGAAGCACAAGGCGGCTAGAGAGGAAAGAGAGAAAGAGGAAAAAAAGTAGAAGGAAAAAGAAACTGAGGTTGTAGGAAGCAGCGTGGAGGGAGAGAGCCGGGGCGAACAAGCGAGCGAAGGCTCGCAGGCAGGCAGCTGGAAGGTGAGCCCCGAGTAGGGTGTTTGGCCGACACTCGGTGGGGCAGAAGGAAGAGGTGGCTCCAGATGAGCGATCAAGGAGCTGGAGTGACCAGAAGTAGGACAGCTGGCTGCATAAGGCCGAGAAGGCAATGGGAGTCAGGAGACTTGGGCGGTGAATTCCCTGACGTAGGCATCCTGGTCGCCGGGGAAGCCATGTCTCGGTCTGGAGAGTGCGCAACCGAAGCCAGGGATCAGGAGGCCTCCAGACCAGATGAGTGGAGAGAAGGTCAGCTGCTGCAGAAGGGTGTCTCTGCTGTTGAGAAGCCTAGATGGGAGAAGCAGGGGAGCCACCAGGTAAAGAAGACCCCGGACTTTGTTATTTTTAAAGGACTGCTTCCAGCGTTGTTTTAACCTCGTCGTTTTAATGGATTTATTTATTGTTTTAACCTCCACCTTTCACATGTTTTAATGGATTATTTATTTGGAAGATTTTTGAATGCACTGCACTGTTTATTTGGACACTGTTTTGTTGTTGTTGTTTTAATAAAAGCACTTAGCATTTTTTTTACACCATCCCCTTGCTCCTTTTGTTGTGCCTCACTGCCGAGCTCATCGGTGACATTACCGACGGTATGAACACGGAGTAGAGGGACATGATCAGTTGGGTTGCACAAATGTTTTTTGAAGGCAGGTGGCACTGGGGGGTCTCGATGTATCAGGAGGAAGGCTGCTCTACCAGCCAATGAACATCTGCAGCAGGCTGATTTGCATCAAGGTGCATTCACCGATGCACATTTACAAGATGTTTGTGATCTATAAAGGTAAATTGTGTAGAAATGCGTACACATCATCCATCCATTATCCTAACTACAGGGTCACGGGGGTCTGCTCGAGCCAATCCCAGCCAACACAGGGCGCAAGGCAGAAAACAAACCCCGGGCAGGGCGCCAGCCCACCGCAGGTGTACACATCTGTTTTTTTTCTTTTTATTTAGCATACGCCTCGTCCCGTATTTTTTGACTTTGAGTCTAGTTTGTGCTCGGCTTTGGTTTTCAGACCCCTGCCTGTTTGTGCCCCCTTCTTTTGATTCCCTCCATCTCCTGATCCTTTCTGCTCACAATTAAAACAAAAATGTTGCAAGTGTCTGCCCACCCTAGGTGTTCCGCCCGAGTGCTATTTCACGTCTTATTTGCTTTCAGGCCCCCGTGCTGGTGTGGTTTACTCAGCCGCCTCTCCTCCCTCTGTGCTCAACTTGAAGGTGTTCACGCAAACATCCATATTTATATATCTACCATGCATCCGATCTTTACAAGAATCTTGTTATAGGTTTGAAATCTCATGCATGAAAAGAATCAAACTCTTCTGGGGCTGTGAGATTCATTCTGCTGCTTCATGAAGGAAGCATCTCTGGGGAGGCAATTGAGTAGATTGCACTTGAGAAATTGAAAACGCGGCTGAGAAGAGCGCAGCTTCTCCCAGAAGAGTGATTGCGGAGGAGTAATCAGAGGGAGCAGGGGACGCTCAATGTAAGTAAGCAATCTTATTACGACATATCTGTTTGGTGTGTGGATTTCTGTGCCAAACCCTTTCCCAGCTCATCTGACACACTCTGCAGACAGATGTAACAACTGGAACAGGGGGCCAGGCACTCCTTTGTCCCACCCTTTGGGAGGCATTAGTAAGGCTGAGGCGGCATATCCTGCGGCGACTCTTCATTAAATATGTAATTGATACGACGCAGCTGACACTTTAGCGTGCTTTGCCCAAGTTAAACCAAAAGGAAAAGGCACGTTTTTCTTTTTTCTAACATTACATTTTCAAACCCACTGGGAGAGGTCAACGGGTGTCCTTTCTGGGATGGGTCCTGCTCCCTTACCTGGCCATTAGGCCATGGGAAAAGAAGGAAAACTGGGGAGTGGTGAGATTCCCCTGCCATACCAGGGATAGGGGGCACAGGAAGATGCTGCAGGAGCAGCAGCAGGCTTTACATCCAGAAAGGAGTACATCCGGTGGAGTATGGGAATGCAACACCTGCAATGCGGACCTCATTTTTAGAGCCTTCTGGGGACTCCATGCTTTGGCTGCATGTAGCCATCACTCCTTTCCATGCTACTGCTCCCTTCTTTAACTCCCCAGGCTCCTATCTGCCCGTTCCCTTATCTTCTACCATCTAGTTGCAACTCCTCATAGGCAAGGCCACCACTTGTGTGCCAGTAATCATCCATCCTACTGGTGGTCTGCTGAATTCTCTTCTTCTTCAGTCTCATGTGGCAGACTTTTAAAAGCCGTACGGTTCATTATCACAGTAACAAAACACATATTTTTGGTTGCCTCCTCTCGTGTTTCCAAAATTGTTTGCATAATCCTCCAGGCCATCCGCTGCAAAAATGCAGGCGCACCTGTTCTGCTCATTCTCTTGGCGGCAGCGATGGTGGCAGGAAGCTGGCAAGGACGCATGCCAAAGGCTGGCTGGCTGTCATTGTTCCTCGCTGTTTTCAAAGCTAAAGGATTGGCTTCCCTATAAAAGAGCCTGCAATATGGGCACCAGCCGCTGTGTTGTTACAACTTCAAAGGCGGTGCAGCAGGTTGCAGTTTCTCTGGAACAAGGACCCACTTGTCAAACCTGCACAGATGCGATACGATGCCGCCGACAGACACATTTAAATGCTTTGGTAGACAACTTCTGTAGCGTGACTGGGTGTTCTGTAGGCGTGCTGGCTCCGCTGGGTAGGCAGGGGCCCCCCCCAGGTTGGCATAATAAATGGTGAGTAACAGAAGGGCAAGCAGCCAGCAGAAGTCAGGCAGTTCAGTTTTTCTTTTCTGTTCTTTTCCCAACTCTCTGCACCCTCAGACCCACCATGGACTGGCACCCCCCTACAGGTCTGTGTCCTGCCACGAGACCAATGCTGGTGGGATGAGTTTCGCTCTTTTCGAGTCAGGAGTCGAGTACTTGGACCATCATCCACATTGACCTTCCAGCCACATGCACAGTGTGTAATAAATCCGGATTTTGGGCATTATATACAGAAATTCTGTCCATTTTAGGTTTGAATTAGTTCTGTTTTTGTGCCTTATTATCATTTTGAAGATGATGATGGATTTGGTCTCGTCCATTGCGATGTATTCTAGGACGCTGCTCCGCTGGCAGCAGTGTTAATTAACTTTTTATTTATCTATCTGGAATATTCTATATTTCAGGGGTGCCCAAATTGTCAATCGCGATCGACCGGTAAATCGGAAAGGGAGTGCAGGTAGATCGCGTTGCATTCAAAACGTTAGTCTATCATATATCCTCCCTATGGCATTTGCCACTTGATCGACATACAGGCCAGTCTGAGATCTCTTGTCTTCTAACACACTGGTCATCCTGCACACACGATCAAACGCGCGAGCTACTGTGCTAAAACTCCGGCTGTGATCTAGTTAGCCTTCCAATTTATATCGACAAAAGAAGCGATTTAAAAAAATTGTTTGTGGAGGGCATGGGCTGGATGTGGAATTGGAAGGGAATTTTTTTTTCTCACAATGTCACAATCGAAGTGCGTTTGTCTGATCTGTCAATCTATCATTGCTATTTCAACGAAGAAAAATGTGGAAAGGCACTTTCAAACTGTTCATAAAAACTACGAAACTGACTTAATTCTGAAAAGCGATCTGAGAAAGAGAAAGGAGAGGGAACTAAAATCGCAGTTAATCGGACAGCCGTCATTTTTCACTCGGATGAATTCAAAAGCAAAGGCAGACACACCGAAGCATCATTCCGGGTGAGTCACTCGATCATTAAGCGTAAGAAGTCCTTCCAAGATGGAGAGATGATAAAAGATGCCTTCGTTGAGGCAGATGGCTAGGGAGAAATTCCTGCTGAGATTTCAAGACCCCTGGCTGGAGAAAAAGGAGTTTCTCCTTGTCATTAAAAATGCTGAATACAAGCAACTTAATAACGATCAATGGCCGCTAGACTTGGCATTTTTTTCCGATCTGAACAACATTTTGAATGAGCTTAATTTATAGCTACAAGGAAAAGAGAAAACCATCAATATGATTAGCTCGGTTAATGCTTTCAAACGAAAAATACAACATCTGTCCTCAAAGCTGCAGTGCCTTGATTAGGGGAACATCCAAAACCTCGCGTCAGAGCTGGAGACGCAATGGAAGGTGTTTGTGCAACTTGACAGCATGCGCTACGCAGAGCAGATTGAAAACTGTCTGTCGGACTTTGACAGACGGTTTCAAGACTCAGCTTTACTTGAGCCAATCGCTATATTTAGGGAAGATGTTGAGGGTGATTTGTCCACATCAAAAATTGCAACACTGTTTCACCTAAAACTCCTCTACAGTGGAGGATGAGATGAGATTTTGACACTACAGGATGACATTCAGCTGAAGTCTGGGGCTCATGGACAATTTTGGAACTTACTCACAGAGGAAAAGTACCCAAATACGAGGAAATGTACTACCTCCTTGACTGCATTATTTGGCTCTACTTATTTATGCGAGTCAGCCTTTTCCCACATGAAGATTATTAAATCCAAATACTGTAGTGACCATAAATGTATTGAATTGTTATTGTGCCATAAAGGTTATTCAGTTATGCAAGGTACGACAAAATAAATTTTATGTATAAAGTATACTCTGTATACTCTCTCTCTCTCTCTCTCTCTCTCTATATATATATATATATAGATAGATAGATAGACAGATAGATAGATAGATAGTATTTTTAATGTAGGCAGATCATTTCGACCTGGTCATTTTAAAAGTAGCTTGCAATCCGAAAAGGTGTGGGCACCCCTGCTGTATTTAGTCAACCTGGGAGGATTTCATTCCAAGTGTATTAAAAGCATGAGCAGGAAACCAAGGGGTCAGAAAGAGAAGGTAAAGGCAGCCAAGTCTAAGCCAATCTCAAGTTCACGCTATGGCCTGCCACAAACTGAGTGTAGCCGCAGGAGTGTAAGGCGAGTTCAAGCGTGGGTAAAACACGTGCCCAAAGAAATCGCTCAGTCCAAAAGTTCGTTTTAAAATACTTAGTGAAAATTCAAAGCAAACAACCCACACAAGAATAAAGAAAAAAGTCGTTACGCACGTAGAATAAAAGGCAAAAAAAGAAAAGAAAAAATGTCTCTCCTCTAAACCTAGCTTTTCTCGTAAAAATAAAGAACTGGTAGTTGATTTAAGAAGATCGCGATCTCCAGCCACACCCCTGTCTATTAGGGGTATGGAGGTGGAGATCGTTGAGGAGTACAAGTATCCAGGGGTGCATATGGGCAATAAGCTAGACTGGTCCAGGAACTCACTGGCCATATACAAGAAGGGTCAAAGTAGGATGTATTTCCTACACAAGCTCAGATCTTTTAGTGTCAGCAGCACTATGCTGCGGATGTTCTATAACAGTGTGGTTGCCAGTGCCATTTTCTTCGCTGTGGTATGCTGGGGGAGCAGCATGAACGTGGCAGACATCAGGAGACTAAACAGACTAATTCAGAAGGCTGCCTCTGTGGTAGGAGAGAAACTGGACAGCTTGGAAACTGTGGCAGATCAGAGAATGTTGTCTAGGCTTCGGTCTATTATTGAAAATGCTAGTCAGCCACTTCATAGCATTGTGGTTGGACAGAGGAGCGTAGACAGCAGTAGACTGACTAGCATCGACTGCTCCACTGAACGTCACAGAAAACCCTTCCTCCCCACAGCCATCAGACTCTAGAACTCCTTTTCCGGTCGCTCACCCACACTTTAAGTTATTACCCTTTTCCTTTATTGGATATCCAGGTACATTTTTTCAAGTACTTGAAATGTGCAACATACTATCTGTTCTTATGCAATAAATTGTCTGCTTTTCACATGATAATAACATTATTTTGTTCTCAAAATGTGCAATATTAACTTAAAATGCAACACTCTACACTACTTTAGTTTGATACTTACATTTATTATACTTTATTTATATTTACATGATTACTTTATACTTGCTCTTAGTGTAAGATGTCCCTTGTCTGTTATTAAGTTGTAACACAAGTAATTTTCTTCGGGATTAATAAAGTTTTCTGATTCTGATTAAAGATTCTTAACTTCTTCTTCTGTACGCTTTAAACATATGGCACAGCACTTTCAATTAAGCACTTTGTCTTACATGTTACTTGGCATACAAAACACGCAAGGCCCAGTTTTAAACCATGTGCCCTCTACGCCATACACATGGCAAAGTTGATTACTAACTGAGAATAATGTTTAGTCAGAGAAGCTAGAAATAGTTAGAATATACCAATTCAATTCAACTGATGGGGGCTATAGGAACCTCCCATAGATTATGCAGCAACATTTACTAAAACATTTACGTATCTTATGTAACTAGCAAATGGCTCTTACACTGAGTTAGAAAAGACGGGCGAAGAAACAGATCAGCCGGGACATCACACAGCAGCATCTGCTCCAGCCAACAGCAGTAATAGGAGAAGAAAAAACACAAGTGAGGTGGACAACAACAATTTGCCAATCTCAGACGGGATATCGGAACAGATTGTGGCCTTTTGATCCCTAATGTCAACTGCACACACGTAGCTAAAGGCATGTAGCACACACAGATCCTGTGCTCTCAGCACATATAAAGTGTATAAGGACAATACGTTCTCGATGAAACGTCAACGACTAAGCAAAGGAGAAAGAGCAGCACAGAGAAAAGAGAGCCAATAGCGTTGAAGAGAAAAAAAGGCAGATAAGAGATTATGAAAGCAGTGGAATTCGAAAGGCTCAAACAAACAATGGTGCGATACACATGCAGAGAAAGGTAAAGAATATGATGTGTGTGTCATCCGTTCAGTCTGCAGGAATCTAGGGCACCTCCATGCTGCAGGGAAGACGCCATCTAGTGTCCTTAATGTGTCGGCCGGGGTAAGCTGCGGGCCGTCCATCACAATACCTACAAACTTTGTTCTGAACACACACTGGAATGTCTATAATTGCAAGAATAATAATTTCCCAAATTAAAGCCACTGAGGACCTGACTTGTGCAGTCCTCTAAAAAAACGGTCATGATTTTCCAACGGTGCTAAAGGGTGGTCCTAATTTTCTCTTTGTTTATTTATTATACCCTGAATTTTGCCCTACACAGAGATTAGCAGTTCTGTTAGACAAAGAAGCAACCCTCAGAAATGTTAAAAATAAAGCATTTGAAAAGAAAATAATTCATTAGCAAACTTGAGAGGGAATGATGAGTGCGTGACTAAAGATAAATCGGCATAATCGGCACTGGCATGTACATGAAAAAAACAAATGGCAACACTTGGATTCTGTCAGCTACACAACATTATTTTTATAATTAGTCTATTATTATTCTTCTTTGTTGTTCTACATTTACAAACCTACCCCCTCAGTGCTTACACACACACACAGTCACTCACTCCTGTCGGCCTTGTACCCGAGGACTGGTACTGTACATTATGACAGTGCGATCTCTTAAAGGTCTACCTGTGGAAACAGGTGAAGAGACCCAAACCCTAACACACACACTAGTTGTGCCTCATCTACAATCCACGTGGTACTGTGAGGTAGTCCAGAGTCTCTATCTCTTTGTCCAAACCACCTCGGGCTGTTTCTTCTCATCACACATCTTTGGCTGCCCCCGTCCGTGTGGGATTGGAAGTTAATGAACCAAACCCGGAGCTGTGAGGCGGCACTGGCCTCATTCAATCTGCCTCTTTGCATGCCGTCAGCCATGTCTAATTCCCAATCTTGACTTACTGTCATCTCAAAGTTTCAACTTCTGTGTGTCACAGATGTGCACTCGGGATGCGATACGTACACCATGGCTCAGCTCTATAAATAATGGAAGCATACAAACAGCTGGCTAACATCTGTGCCCCCATGACCTGATTTCAGAGCCCTGGTTTACCATCAGGGTTTCTGCGCCTTCCTAGACTCTCCATTTTCTTCTGTCACTATGTTCATCACATGCTGTTTTTTCCACTCTTATTTTAATACTTTTTTTAAAGAAAAGTAGGGTAACACTTTACATGAAGTGTCCATAATTACACAGTAACTACTATGTAATTACCTGTATAAGTACAGTGTAAGTATAAGTTATTACTCCGTACTTACTATGTAATACAAAGTAACGTTATAGTTAATTACTCAGTTGTCATTGTTATTCCACAGTTTACATGATTACAATGTAACAAATTATCACTGATCCAAAAACAAGTGTACTTACATAGTTACATTGTATCTGTACTTTCAAAATGTAATAAAAACATCAGGGTATGTAACTACAACTATGTAACAGATGTTCCATGGTCTGAGCAATTGTAATGGAGGATTGCAGTGATAACTGTAGAGGTTTTCGATGACATTTCAAGATCTGTTTTAAATGGTGAAAACACCTCATTTTTTTTTTCTATTCATTTTTATTACTATTTAATTTAATATTGTTTCTTTGTATCAGTATACTGTTACTGGATTATGTGAATTTCCCCTTGGGATTAATAAAGTATCTATCTATCTATCTATCACCTTTGCAAAATGGTTAACACTTTTTCCTCACGGATCCATTATCCTGAGATGGAATTCTGTCTGGAGGCTCCAGCAGACCCCATGACCCTGTGTTAGGATATAGTGGGTTGAATAATGGGTGGGTGCATGGATATGTGTGCAAAATTTGTACGTTCTACCCATGTGTCCCTTATGTCTTCTTCATGGGTTTTACTGCCACATCCCAGGGACATGTAGGTTGGGTTACATGGCCATATGTGTGAGAGCGTGAGTGCTGGTATGTTTGTCAGTGGGCCTTGTAATGGGATGGCTTCCTTATCCTGGGCTGTTTCCTGCCTTGTGTCCAGTGATGCTTGGAATGGCTCTGTGGCCCTGTTTACCTTGATTGAATGATGCAAGTTTGGCAGTATTATGTTAGGGATGGGTATAGTAATAGCCCAGAAAATTCAACAATAAATAGTGTAACACAACTACAAGAATGTGACAAATGCTTGTTTAAGCAAAACATGTCAAGGAGATGTCCCTCTAGATTTTAGGAAAAAGAATTAACCATTTTGCAAAGGCGTTGTCACCATTTAAAACAGATCTTGAAATATCATTGAAAACCTCTACAGTTATCACTGCAATTCTCCCATTAAAATTTCCCAGACCATTGAACATCTGTTACAGAGTTGTAGTTACATACCCTGAAGTTTTTATTACATTTTGAAAGTACAGATACAATGTAACTATGTAAGTACACTTGTTTTTGGATCTGATAAATTGTTACATTGTAATTATATAAACTATGGAATAACAATGACAACTGAGTAATTAACTATAGCGTTACTTTGTATTACACAGTAAGCACGGAGTAATAACTCATAGTTACACTGTACTTATACAGGTAATTACATAGTAGTTACAGTGTAATTATGGACACTTCATGTAAAGTGTTACCAAAAGGACTAATGTGCCACACTTCTCAGTTTACTTTTTCTACTTTTGAGGTATCTTTTGAAGTTCATCTATATATAGTCACACACGTGCGCATGGGAGGCAGCTAAAGGGCTTGAGTGACAGCAGTTCTGAGGCATGCCGGGAGCTGGCAGAGGGCACTGACTCTTTTTCCCCCTTTCCTGTAGACCACTGCTAGGAGATTCCACCTGGCTCTCTTGACGTCACTTCCGGGACCGAGCCAATGGAAGTAGACCTTACCAGCTCCGGCCCCTCTGACGTCACGTCCGGGCTCGATCCAATGATTGAAGAACATGTGCCCGATCCTTATGACCTCATTTCCTGTCCTCCCCTTTAAAGGCTTCCCCTTTTTCCCTTTTCCCTCAGTCTTGTTCTGAACTCAGTTGTATGCACATCAGTGCTGTATATTTGATAAAAAACGATTTTGCAGCCAGGATACCATATTATACGGGTGGCTGCCCCAAACCTTTATCTGTTTATGTCTCGTTTTTGTGACAATGTGTAAAATTTAAGTGCATATATTGAAAACCTCCACAGTTTGCCAAGTTCAATTTGGGCAAAGTTAGAAAATCTACATGTGGCGTAACATTCAGGCGTGAAGTGAATTCACTTGAAAGTTGTTTATTTAACCAATTAAGAATAGATCATGTTTTCTTTTGCAACAATAAGTCATATTAAAAAATGATTTAATGACAATTTCAGTTAAACTAAAACTTACTCATATTTAAATAATAAAATCCCAAGAAGTGGCTGGGCAAACTTTGAAAAGAGAATCAATTGCAAAACTATTTTGGCACGATCATGGGTGGAACGTTGTTGCATTCCTTAATCTATTATGGCCACGGGGTTTAAGAAATAAATTTGAATAGCAACTGTAGTCGCTACCCGTTTCCCTTTAGAAAACTCATTTTGCACGACTGCACCTTAAGACTTGTAGTTGTGTTCTCACCTGCCCAAGTCCATCTCGGCTATGACTATCATTGCCCCAAGAAACAGGTGACGCTCAAGGCTGTGGGAACTCTGAGCATCACAAACACACACACGACTGGAAAGGCCCAACTAAGGAACTCTTGAGGATCCAGGGACCTGTCTATCACAAGTAAGATCAGGCCTTTCAATACCAATGTGATGTCAGTCCTTGTGACGATGCAGGTTCTGCTCCAAGCTCCCATCTTACTTCTAGGAACCCTCGAACCCAACACCACCAGTAATGTCATCGATGAGCTAGGCAGTGAAGACATCAACCATGAAGTAAAGGGATGGTGCAAAAAGTGCTAAGTGCTTTTATTAAAAATCAGCAAAATCAAAGTGTTCAAATAAATAGTGCAGTGCTTCAAATAAGTCATTAAATAAATAATCCATAAAAACAAGTCAACTGTGGAGGTTAAAAACACACGAAAAAAATCCTTTTAAAACCGAGGTTAAAAACAATGGCTGGAAGCAGTCTTTCTTTATAAATAAAGCCAGGTGCTTTTTCCTACTGGCGGCTCCCCTGCTTCTCCCATTCGGGCTCCGCAACAGGAGAGTCGCCTTACCAGTAAAATGCAGCTCCCTTCAGTTCTGGTCCAGTAGCTCTCTGATCCCAGCCAGACCAAGACTTGGGTTCCTTCCCCCAGCGGCCAGGGCTCTCACGCTGGGGCTCAACACGCTCAAAGCCTCCTCGACTCCGCTTCCTTCAACAGCCAGTCGACCTCTCCACTGGTCACTCCAGCTCCTCAAAACTGCTCAGCTGGAGTGACCACTTCAATCTGCCCCCTCCGAGAGTTGGCCAAACACTCCTACGGGGCTCTCCTACCAGCTGCAATAAACTTTCACAAGCCTGCACTCACTCTCGCTCTCCCACGCCGGCTTTCTCCTTCCTGCCACCTTCTTCTCCATTAATCCCCATTCTTTCTCTCTCCTCTTTTTTTCTTCTCCTGCTCCTATTATATGCTCCGGGGACGTGGATCAGGTGTGGCAATCAGCAGCTCCCGACAACAATTACGGATGCGGACGACTCCTCACCTGTGCACTGCAACGAGGACTGTCTGCATCACCAATTCACCCGGGAACCACTCTGGCCACACTACCATGCACCCTCTCTAAGCTGCGAGTGCGGCGATTATTCACTTAAAAAGTGGCCTTTGATCTGAGCTGTGGACCTGCTATACCACATTCCTACTCTACAGAGTAAGAACATGGAGGCCTACTGCTACCACCACTAAGATAATCCAGACCTTTATTATGACTTGTCTGAGAAGAATCCTCCAGAAATGTTGGACTGATATTATAGGCAACCAAGAACCGTGGGTGCAAACAGGACAACAGCCAATGAAGGAAGAGATTCTCCAACAACAATGGAGGTGGATAGGCCACACCACCCACAAAATAGTTTCTAGCATCACCAGACAAGACATTACATGGAACTCCTGGAGAAAAAGGAAAAGCAGCCTGGAAAAACTCTTGATGGTGAGACATGGAGACAGATGCTAAGAGGATGGGGTTCACCTTGGGATAGCTGTAGTGACTGGCTAAGGACTGAGATGCTGCCTGGAGAGCTCTGGTAGACAGAGAGAACATAGTCAAACCAAAACGCTTAACAGGCTTCAAGATGAATACAAAGCTCTCCACTTAATGCTGTAGTATTAAAGTCGTCACATCTACAGAGCACAATGAAATTTGTACTTACTTGTCTGACCAACATGTAACACTTTGCCACTCTCCGGTGCCATGATAAACAAGGGTGTTTTTTCAGAATCACAAATCTTCTTAGAGGTCGCCACAGCAGATCATCCATCTCCATCTGTCTCTGTCTTTTACATTATTTTCTGCAACACCTTCTTGTCCTTACTCACCGCATCCGAAACCTTATCTTTGGCCCCTAATCGCTCCACTGCACGTGCCCAAACCACCTCAATCTAGCCCCTCTCACTTGGTCACAAAACTGTCGTACCAGTTTTGTCCCTTGTGACGGGCGACTGGCGTCCATGCCCAGCCGGGACGCTCCTGCACACTGTATTCAGGGGGAGCAGCCCTGGACAGTGCAATACCTCCCCCTGGACACTAGATGGCCGCCCCCCTGGGCTGGTGTAGTGCCTCAGTTTCCCACAGGGCTCCCTGGGAATTGGAGTTGGGGGCAGCCCTGTTGGGTCCCGCAGGTACCACAAGGGGGTGCTGTGATTGGGACTCCTGAGCCCGTGTGGGCAACAGCTTTATCACACCTGGAAGTGCCGCCGGATCTTGGTGATCAAACACCTGGAGCACTTCCAGGTGACCTATAAAAGGGAGCCAGCAACCACCACTCATCGGCCAGAGTCGGGTGGAGGAGGACAAGGTTGTGAGGGAGGAGTGGTGGTGCCAGAGAAGAGTGTTTGTGCTTGTGCTGTACTGGTGTTTGGGACTGTGTTGTGGCTGGGGGGAGTACGGGGAAGACGTGCCCTCCAGCTGAAGAAGAATAAAAATCCTTTTATTTTACATGTGCCTTCCATGTCCAATCTGTGTCGGGTCAGGTGCTATATAGTGCCTTTTACACCCTCTAATATACTCATTCCAAATTCTGTCTACCCTTGTTAGTCTGAGTGAAAATTGTAGCATCTTCAACTCCACCACTTCCAGCTCTGCCTCTTGTCTTTTCTTCAGTGCCACCGTCTCCAAACCTTACCACATACAGTTGTTACTGGTCTCACTAACATTTTATAGACCTTCCCTTTCACTCTTGAAAGGACTCTCCTATCACAAATCACTCCTGCCACTCCTCTCCACCCCACCTGCGCCCTATTCTTCACCTCCCTGCCACACTCCTGTCGCTTTGTACTGTTGAACCTAAGGATTTCAATTCGTCTGCCTTCATCACCTTCCCTCTCATTCACAGGCATGTCCTCCGTCTAACTCCTACTGACTCTCATTCCCCTCCTCTCTAGTGTGTACCTCCAACTCTCCAGGTTCATCTCAACCTGCTTTTCTACTCTCAGTACAGATCACAATGTCATCCATGGACATCATAGTCCATGGAGACTCCTTTGTCAACCTGTCCATCACCATTTCAAACAGTAAAGGGCTTAGAGCCAATCCTCGATGTGCTCCCTATCTCACCTTGAACTAAGCTGTCATTCCTACCACACACCTCACCGCCGTTACAATATCCTCATGCATGTCCTGCACCACCCTCACATACTTATCTGCTACTCCCGACTTCCTCATACAGCACCATACTCTTCTCCTGGCACCCTTTCTTTAAGTCCATGCAACGTAATTCCTTCAATACAAATAATATATGTTAATGAATAAGCTCATCCCGTCTTTCACTCTAAATGAAGCGCTTGTGTTGATGGCATTCAAACTTCTGAGGACCTGGATTTGGTCACCACATAGATGCTTCAGTGTCACAGCTAGCTATGCCTTTCATTCTAAGGAGGCAATTGACTATAACTTCTAATGTCTTCTAATTTCTCAGAGGGTAGCAATGAAAACAGCAGATTTGCCTAAGAAATACATTGACACGTAAAATATACCACCAGAAAAAAAATATAAAAAAACATCAGTAATCGTGACACTAAGAATCATCCAACGTGCACAAAGGGACTTCTTGACGGCTGCCTACCAGTCCTGTGGTAAAATAAATGACCTTAAAGTACCCGTTGATAAACACATGCCATGAGAAACCGATGGAGCCATGATGATAGGAATAAAAACAAGAGCGCTCTCTCCTGGACTGCACAATGTAGAGAGATAAAATTAGACTTCCAGAAAATGGAAAAAGATATATTAAAAAAAATGCGCTATCGATTTATGCTAAACAATGTTCAGCCGGCTCTAAAGTTAACAAGTGCACTGCAAGAAAGAACAAAAAAAAAAAAAGAAAAGAAAAACTAACACGAGTGTGAATAAGTGTGACGAGAATAAGCAAAGAACCCAAATGACAATTGTTTGGTAGTTTTTGATCTCTCTCCCTCTTGTAAATGCAAAGAAGACTGAAATTAAAGAATAAAGAATGAGCAAGTCCTGCAACGCTTACATTATCAAAAGCTCTAAAAAGAAAAACCTCCAGGTCTTTAATGAGTTCCACACTAAAGCCGTTCAGACGGCACAGTAATTTCACCATATTGGGACTGCATTCATTTTAATCAATCAATACTGAACGGCTGCAGGCTCTCCTTTCCTGCGTTGTCGGAGGCCATGGCTCACACAGCTTCTAAATGCAGCATTTTATTTCTTGGCTGCATATTGCAGAAGATGCTTCTAACTATCCATATAGCCTGGATTTTGATTTGTTATACTTTTTTAATCCCTGAGGGGAAATTGTCTTTTCGCATGACCTTTTGTCAGCCACATTGTACAACGAAACTGGAGGAATTTTCAGTTTAAAGGTGTCACGGTGCGGGTCGTCCTCACGCTGTCAGTTCCATCTGAAAGCCTCTTGAACCCGCCACTGCCAATAATGTACCCGAGGGGTGAGCCAGGAAAATGAGGACACACACGCAGCAGCAAGGGGTAGGTGGAAAAGTGATTAAGTGTCTTTATTGAAAACAATTCAAAAACAAAGTGTCCAAAATAGTGTGGTGCTAAAAACGTTCTTCAGAAATAAATAATCTATAAAAACAAGTGATGGTGAAAGTTAAAAACAGGTCAATAAATAATCCACTAAAAACACTGGAGGTTAAAAGCCAGAGACGGTCAACAAAGCAATGAGCCCCAATACTCCACTTTTACACCTGGCGCCTCCTCCCCTTATCCTGTTCAGACCTCACAGGAGGAGGAGACGCCCACCGAGCGGTGCAGTCAAACCTTCTTCCACGGGTCCGGCTCCCTGCTATCTCATGGTTTCCAGCACCAAACCCAAGCTTGGGTCCCTATTGTCCATGGCTCTCGACAGGGCTCCCCATCTGAGCCTCACTCATCCCTGCTGTCAGTCCCTCGACGTCTGCGGAGAGACACTGCAGGTAAGCACTCAGGTGAGGCGCCCTTTGCAAAGCCTCAGGCTCCTGCTCTCCTGTCCTGTGCAGGCTCCTTTTAACAATGCTGCCTAACTGGGTTCGGTTGTGAGGAGCCAGTCTCTCCGCAGCCCCATTGACGTGCCTGGCTGTTCCACCCCCTTGCGCATGTGTGCGGCGCATCCGCCCTCAGCCTGCAACTCAGTTAACCGCGGATCGAATTGGACTCGCGCACACCCACACCTGTTTGGAGTCCTGCACTTTTACAGGGGCGTAATTATTTATTTAAAAAGTCAGTCTGCACCACGGACCATACATTATAAAGGGCTCAACAGAGTAGGATCTCTTTTGGCAGTAACGGGATTTGAACTGACAACCTTCTAGATACCAGCACAGATTTTCACCCTCAAATGTGATATTTGTGGGAAACAAAAGAGATTTTTAAGTTTCAGAAGAAAAAAGAAAAATGTAAAACAATTGGGTGCTTTGTGATTGCCTAGTCTCGGCAGCTGGCCTCACAATATTTCTGGAGGAGTCCTTTGGAAAAAGCAAATAAACAGCCGATAAGAAAAATGTATTTTACACCAGGGGCACAAATGAAAATGTCCAAAGTGTATAAAGTGCATACTGTGGATGATTTTCATAAATACAAATGTCTACGGGATACATTCAGGAATGGTACCTCCTCCCAAAGTCATTTGTCACTTGCCACACTGGACTGCCATCACATCCTCCTGATGAAGCACATCAAACCTAATATGAACATCAGGGTGGGCTTCACCCTGAAAGTGAAAAAAGGTAGCAAAATGAGATCTACAAGACTTAAAATGCCTTGAAAAACAAAACTATTTCAAAGTCTTCAAGTGTTACTGAGAAAATAATGAGAGAGCACTCTTGGACATTCTCGATGACTACAATTTGAGTCTCCAAATATATTTCAAAACATACATGAAATGACAAATGAATGGTAAACGAAATGACCAAAATAAGAAAAAAAAATGCATTCCAAGATTAAGAGAACACACAAACCCACCATAATTATCTACATGAAATTTGTTGCTCAAATATGAAAAGTAATCAAATAAAACCTTATTCAGAAAAACTGATAATCTAATGTGTTAGAACTGTGGCTTACTTTAAATATTTTCAAAACTTGTCATCTATGAAATGGATGGCTTGCTGTTAAGTAAAAAAGTGCCATCACATCCTCTTATCATTTGTCCAGTGTCGTATATTTTACATGCCTTTAAGTTTTTTGGTGCCAGTAGGGGGCACTTCTGAGCCCCCAAACACAAGTGCACCAAGTGTACAAAACATGTATTATTTCATCAGTAAACGTGATGCGCAATTGTATTCTTGCTCCTTACACACCTCACCACCCCCCTGCAGCCTCAAACACCTCCTCCCGACTCTCCCACTTCCTAAGTGGGGTGGCTTCTTATATGGAGGACTCGGAAGTACTGGATGACAGAAGCACTTCCTGATTAGGCAGGTCCCACACCACAGGTAGGTCACCTCCCAAGGAACCCTCTCGTGGCACCCTTGGAATCCAACCCGGCTCTCCTTCCAGACTACAGTACCCAGTATGCTTTGTGTGTGTCCATACTGGGTCTATGCCAGAGGAACACTGCCATCCATCGTACTGTGGAAGGAACTGGGTTTGCCCAACAGTCTCCCCCTGACCATCCATTTTTGTTTCACCTCTACTGAGCTAATAATTGAGAACCACCCCGACTAGGTGACACCTCCATGTATAATGTCCATGGCCATACCTATCCCTCATTCTAGTGGAGATGCCAATCCATCTGACAGGGCATCTAAATTCTATAAAAATGCAGTCTAAAACTCACTGTAAATGTCTGACTGTAATAAAAAAATACATAAATATTGTTTGCCTTCAAAGTCATTTAAAACACAAATCAAGCTGATGTACGTATTCCTGATTATTTGACCATTTCTTACAACACCTCTTCAGCTTCATGTCACATTTGTACATTCCTTCAAACACTTTGTGCCAAATTAATATATATATATATTTTTTTTTTTACTAACATTGCTCTACGTAGATTCCAGTTCAACTGTACTTACAATTGTTAATACATTTTCTTTAAATTTATTCATGTTTCTGTTTGTAAGCTCTCTGCTACCATAAGACTCACTGACGTCCTAATTGGCCTTAACAGTTTCCATAAACAATTCCCACAGATCAATGTATTTCTAGTAGTATACTTTATTTTTATATTACGCATTTCACATTACAACAGTTTGAAAATTGCACATACCTTAATAATAGAAGAAAAATATAACACAAAATTAAAAGCAACCACCACCGAAAATGATTACAAATAAACACCATGCAGTACCCAATCAAAAACCAAACCTTACACTGGGCGTCGGCCAATCACACAACAGTCCTTCATACCGAGAGCGAATTTCCATTTTCCTTTAGCCTGTTAAAATAACCAACAATACACGTGATGTATATTTTTGTTACGTTAAAAAAGTTCCTAGTGTATATAAATAATGCAGAAAATCAAACAAGTTAATTTTTTATTGCAGTTTCTAATTAGTATTAATATTAAACAATATTATTTAATATTATACAAAAATATTGTCTGTCTGTTATACCTTCATTTTTCTCACTCTTTAATATTGTTCTTTATCAGTATGCTGCTGCTGGAGTATGTGAATTTCCCCTTGGGATTAATAAAGTATCTATCAATCTATCTAAGTAAGGAACTGAAATAGTAACCATAACACATTACACTGGAGAAGAGACTTAAAATAAAAAGATGAGAAGACAGGATTAATGAAAGCCATTCTACACCATTTAGGATGTTGTGGAAATCATGAAAGCCTGGGTGATTTTATTTCAGCAACTAAACAACCAATTTAGCTTAGCAGACAAAACTAACAATTTGTGCAGGTCAAGTGCGTCAACCCTGAGATTTAAATGCATGTTTTACACATAATGCCATATTTTTTTTTACTGATATTAGCAGAGGTTTTAATGCTGTTGATTCTGCCTCAAATTTAATGTTGAAGGTTAAATACATATTTAAAAAAAAAACAAGGACCTTAAAACAAGAAGCTTAGAAAATAGATATTTAGATAAACTGGATAGAGGATAAGTAAGCAGAGTGTGTAGCTGCAAATAATTTGGGTTGAACTACATGACATTTATAATGAAACAGCAAGCCAACCAGTATACTCTAAAAGCTAAAAGGCCACTCAATATTTGTAAATATCATTATTATTTTTACCCAAGTTAAAAGGTTGATTTTTTCATATACTGTATATTCATATGACTGTGTATATACAGTCATATGAAAAAGTTTGGGAACCCCTCTTAATTCTTTGGATTCTTGTTCATCAGTGGCTGCGCTTTCAAAGTAGCAACTACCTTTTAATATCTGACAAGCCTTATGGAAACAGTAGTATTTCAGCAGTTACTTTAAGTTTATTGTATTAACAGAAAATATGCATCATAACAAAATTAGACAGGTGCATAAATTTGGGCACCCCAACAGATATGATATCAATACTTAGAGCCTCCTTTGAGCCTCTAGATGATGTCCTCCAATAGCCTTTGATGAGTATCTGGATTCTGGATGGAGGTATTTTTGACCATTCTTCCATGCAAAATCTCTCCAGTTCAGTTAAATTTGATGGCTGCCGAGCATGGACAGCCTGCTTCAAATCATCCCATAGATTTTCAGTGATATTCAAGTCAGGGGACTGTGACGGCCATTCCAGAACATTGTACTTCTCCCACTGCATGAATGCCTTTGTAGATTTCGAACTGTGTTTTGGGTCATTGTCTTGTTGGAATATCCAACCCCTGTGTATCTTCAACTTTGTGACTGATGCTTGAACATTATCCTGAAGAATTTGTTGATATTGGGTTGAATTAATCCGACCCTCGACTTTAACAAGGGCCCCAGTCCCTGAACTAGCCACACAGCCCCACAGCAAGTTGGAACCTCCACCATATTTGACAGTAGGTAGCAGGTGTTCTTCTTCTGCCATGCAAAGTGCTTTTTGTGATGACCAAATAACTCCATTTTTGTCTCATCAGTCCAAAGCACTTTGTTCCAAAATGAATCTGGCTTGTCTAAATGAGCATTTGAATACAAGCGACTCTGTTTGTGGCGTGAGTGCAGAAAGGGCTTCTCCTCATCACCCTGCCATACAGATGTTCTTTGTGCAAATTGCGCTGAATTGTAGAACGATGTACAGATACACCATCTGTAGCATGATGTTCTTGCAGGTCTTTGGAGGTGATCTGTGGGTTGTCTGTAACCATTCTCACAATCCTGCACATATGCCGCTCCCGTATTTTTCTTGGCCTGCCTTCCAGACCTGAGGTTTAACAGCAACTGTGCCTGTGGCCTTCCATTTCCTGATTCCATTCCTTACAGTTGAAACTGACAGTTTAAACCTCTGAGATGGCTTTTTGTAGCCTTCCCCAAAACCATGAGACTGAACAATCTTTGTTTTCAGATCTTTGGAGAGTTACTTTGAGGATCCCATGCTGTCTGTCACTCTTCAGAGGAGAGTCAAAGGGGAGCACAACTTGCAATTGACCACCTTAAATACCTTTTACCATTCATGATTAGACACACCTGTCTATGAAGTTCAAGGCTTAGCAAGCTCATCCAACCAATTTGGTGCTGCAAGTAATCAGCATTGAGCAGTGACAGGCATTCAAATCAACAAAAATTACAAGGGGACCCACATTTTTGCACAGCCAGTTTTTCACATTTGATTTAATTTCATAAAACTAAATAGTATTTCACTAAAAAACTTTGTTCAGAAAACACCCCAGTGCTCAGATGTTCCTAGGAAATGAAAGACATACCACTGTTATCTTTCTGCATGCATTTAGGCCTGTAGACATTGGCAAGATGACCTGCTGAAGTTCAAACCAAATATCAGAATCAAGAAATAAAGTGATTGAAGTGACTTTGGTGTGGCATGGTTGTTGGCGCTACAGCAGCAAGAGACCATACCGGCGCCACTCCTGTCAGCTAAGAACAGGGCAATAAGGCTACAAGATATACGGCTCATCAAAAATGGACAACGAAAGTTTGGAAAAAAGTTGTCTAGTCTGCTGAGTCTTCATTTCTGCAGTAACATTTGGATGATAGGGTTAGAATTTGGCATCAACAACATGAAAGCACGGATCCATCCTGCCTTGTGTCAACAGTTCAGGCTGGTAGTGGTGAAGTAATGATGTGGAGAATATTTCCTTGGCACACTTTGGGCCTCTTAGCACGAATTCGCATCATTTAAATGCCACAGCCTAGCTTAGTATTGTTGTTGGCTGTGTCCATCCCTTTATGACCGCAGTGTACCCATCTTCTGATGGCTACTTCCAGCAGGCCATGTCAGAAAGCTCAAATTATCTCAAACTGGTTTCTTGGACATGACTGAGTTAGTTCACTGTACTGAAATGGCCACCGCAGTCCCCAGATCTCAATCCAATAGAGCACCTCTGAGATGTGGTGGAGAGGAGAGCAGTTGACAAATCTGCTGCAACTGCATGATCCTATCATGTCATTATGGACCAAAATCCCCAAGGAATGTTTCCAGCACCTTGTTGAATCTGTGCCATGAAGAATTATAGCAGCAAAAAGGGGTACTTAAAGTGGCTGGTAAGTATTATATATACTCATATATTCATAGAAAACTTTAATCACTGGAAGTTTCAGAAAGTTATAATAAAACAGCATTATAAATAATCACACAACACAGTAAATAAGCAATTGCAGTATATTGTGTTACAAGTTTATTGACAAAGTCTAGAAACTGGCACAACCAATATATTCTGTACAAACCTACAAATATGCATCATGTAAAGATAGTACAGCAGTGGTAAGAAAACCTAAGAAAAAACAGAACTTGGAAATAATAAATTACTCCTTCACAGAAGGATAAAACTTTTCCTTCCTCATCTGGATGTTGAGAAACTGTCAGAAAGAATAACTTTCAAACTAAACATTGAATTATCACCTCATGGAGATCTTCATATAGGCAAGTATTTTTTGTACATCCTGATTATAGCTATACAGGTGAAGTGCCACATGTGAAATAAGAATCCATTCTTACATCATTATCTGAGAAGGCTTGTCATTCATAGGAGGCATGCGTGAAGATTTTGGCTTACTTTTCCAGTTTAAATACTCTGAGAGGACGGATTAAATATCAACTTCTACAACTGTCCAAGGCATATCCTCTCTGAAGATTTGCTTTTCCTCGGGTTGGGCAGTACAACACATAGCTATTCACCAGTGAAAAACCTGCAGCTGCATTTCCCCTTTGGAGCATTAGCCTCTAGCTGCAACATAACCTTGATCCTCATACATGTGACGCAGTATCCAGAAGTTTGCACTGGTTGTCAATTTGGAAGTGTTTTTTTTCCTAGGATGTGCTTGTTTGTAAATCTTTTGAAGCAGCCAGCATTGCTCTCACCTTTGCCATCAGATCCTGTTCAGAACAGATAAGAAAGAAAAGTCTACTTTATTTGCAAATTGTATAATAAAAAACTCAACATATACACAGTGTTCTACAAGTCACTAAAGGTTGTTTTTGTGAAAATGAACCTTATAATAAATAAAACATTTTTAACATTGAACAAGGTAAGACCAATTTCAATATACATCCACAAAATTTTCACTAAAACAGTAATACACCTTAACAGATCAAAGGTATGAAATATTGGCAAAAATGTTATATATCGGAATGTTATATATAAAAATGTTCACTCTATAAGGAGCAAGTTGACATTTGTGTGCCCAATGGAAAGGGCACACATTAATATTCAGGTTACTGTGATCTGCGTTCAACTGCTGCACAAGCACTGCTCCACAAAATATGGTTTTCTAAGTGTTAAGCATGCCCAGTATGAACAAATTAAGTAGATTGATCAGTCTGCATAGACAAACTATTATAGTTTGCAAGAAAGAGCTCTACAAGGAGCAATCTAATTAGTTTTCTAGACTGATAAATTATAATATTAATAACCCTTGAATTTAACTCAGCTGCTAATATTAGATGGAATTATGTCAGTCATTTCAGATTTCTTCTTTGTCAAATTAAGATTGTGCTCCAAGGCTTTATGAACTTTTTAATAATCAATCGTCCGGCTTTTTGAATTTGTCAGTTATTATAAAACAGTTAACTCAAAAAAACAGCTGCAAGAATCATAACTATCACTATGAAGTATGACCTTACAAGTCCAGTTATTTAAATTTTAAAAAGTAACCTTTTCATATAAAATGAAATACTTTTGCTCTCTTATCTTACAGAACTTAATAACTCAATTACCTGAGGGCATACATTGTGATCTTGTGATGCAGAGTACCTGTACTAGGGGGAAAAAAACTGTGCTTCTTACAATTTGTTAAATAATATTTAATTTGTGTGTATATTAAGATTACTTAGATAGGGTGCAGCTTTTAAGTGAATTAACCGTGTACCAAGATTGTACTGTAGAGCTCATAAGGGAAAGCTGGCACTATTTTTGGTTCTATTAAGAATTTATCAGGCAGCTGTCTGGCTCAGATGGTCATATATGACAATGACTCATGGGACTGTTTTTCAGAAGACAAGATAATGAGATGCACATAAAAATGATTACTATGAGAATGTATACATTTGAGGTTGGGTAAACTAACCAGTGTGTATATGGTTGTAAGAGGGTATTAAAAAATGTAACCTTGCATTCAACATGTTCTTATATTTAGGTAAAAATAGCTTCACTGACTAGTAACAAGACAATTACAACTTATCAATTGCCCAATTTCAGACTATTTGCAACTATTGCTAACTTGTACACGATCAGCTGCTAAGTCTCTGAGTAAAAGAAAGGGTTTTGAGAATACAAGTATTAAGAGGGAAAAAGTGTATGCAATGGCATGTACTCTGAAAGAAAATCTTAGCTGGATTAAGAAAAAAGGAGACTCAATTTACTCCGATATCCCTCTTAGTTTTACTGATATAAAGCTTGCTATACATACAAAGATCTGAATCATTCAGGTTATATGGTTTATATCTATTTGGACTTTTAGTATTTGATATGCCTGGCTTCTCCGGAAATAATCGTTAGGACTGAAATAACGTTTAGGGTTTATCTCACTTAAAAAGCCTTGTTGTTTGCTTACACTAGCAATCACTGTAGGGTCGTGGTCCTGTAGAAAGGATAGACATACTTATCCGAGTTCTGTATAATCCTCGTGAGTATTAAAAGCCATGAGTTGTGCTTGTCTGGGTTAAATCATTTCAAGACCACAAGCTTGGAGCAGAAAGACACATGTTATTCCGGCAAGGACCAGGCTGCTGGCTTCTGTTAAGTGTGTTTAGTGCAAGCCTGTTCAAAACTCTTTCAAAGGCTCCTGGCCTTTGCTAGGATATTCATAACTTCATCCCTTGCTTTGGGGTAATGTGATGTTAAACTGCCTCAACCAGTGTTTAAGGAATTTCAGAGGTTTCATGTACGATCTTTTACAAAGGTAGTCCGCTTTAAATTCCAGAGGAAAGAATCGTGAAGTGTACATGTAAAACAAGGTTAATTTAAGCAATTCCAGGATTAACTTGTCCACCAAAAAAAACTTTGGATGTTAAAGTGCCATTTATGGACACTACCACAATAAAAGACCAATCAAAACATTTAACAGTCTGTATGTTAGTATTAGAGAAGCTCTAACACCAATTATTTTAGCATTGCATACTCTTGCTAAAGCAGCGGCTGAGATGTTTCATATTGCTCCATTCAACTGCATTTTAATGTCTTTTTTTTTTTTTTTTTATTTGCCACTGTTAAGTATTTTCCATTTGATTTTACTCTCAGTGCCCAAGGTGATACTTCCCAGGAGTAACACATTTGATGAACCCTTTTATTAGATGTCTTCTATCTAAATCAAACTGTCATAATCTGTCTACAGAATGATACTTTTCAGAAAGAGACTAGTCTAGCACAGTTGGAATTTGGACTTAAAACTGTCCCTGTATGTATGTATGTATGTATATATATATATATATATATATATACACAATACACATACAAAAAAATATATATATATTTTTCCTTGATTTGTGCCTGTTCATACTACAACATAACACTTTGTGCATATGTTGCAATTCATTTTCTGTATTATACCTATAATCACTGGATACTATGCTGGGCTCATAAGCAAAAGAGTATTAAATAAAAATGAAATGTATTAAACAAAGCATTAATAAATTAAACAAAAAATGGATAAAACTCATCAACCTTTGCTCTTTATAACATACGGTAACAGCTAATCAACATTTTTCTAAATTATTATGAATATGCATCATCCTTTTAGAAAATGTACAGTACATAAACCGTAATGCAATAGTTTAACAGTTAAAGGGTTTTTAAGTATACTTCCCAAAAGTAACATCATAATTCACTTTTTGCTAGGAGAGCCGCAGCAATTCTACCTGAAAATGCTACCCAATGTATGGAACTGTGCATGTTTTATTAATTAAAAAACAGAAAGTTACCACAGAGACATTAAATCTGAAATTTTATTTATCTGAAAGGAACAAAACATATTACACTTGACAGGCCTTTTTTGTTTTAATGATTATTCCTAACTCAAAACATTTTTGTGCGTATTTCCTCTTGGCACAGTCATACCAATTTCCTGCTTCAATCTTCACACCAGGTTGATGAATTTGGCACTCACTTTTGAAGGTAAATTATTGAAATTGAAATATTAACAGATGTCCTTAAAATGATAAACATATCCTGCTAAGAAAAGTGAATCAAGAAAACAAGGAGAAATAATGTCTAGAACTAATGGGTTTCCCTTTGATGACTGTTCATTTTTTTTTTCCAAATTGAGAGGTACATTTGTCAAAAGACTGACCTTAATACTTAATCACAAGCAGTATTCTGCATCAGGGTTTGGTTCCAATCTACCCATGACAAGAAGCTTTGAAAATGTTAAACAATTTATCATTTTAACATTCTACAGTTCAGAAGGTAATATTTTGAAACCGTCTTCTATGAATTAAACTTTTTAAAACTTAATGCAGGGTAGAATGGTGGTACAATGGCTAGGGCTACTGCCTTACAACTTCAAGGTCCTACATTTGAACCTTACATCATGAAGTGCCTGTGTCGATTTTGAATGATTTTAGACATTTTTGGATTTACTCCAAGGGCTCCAGTTTTCCTTCCACAAACTATGACATGCAAGTTAGGTGATAAAAGCTAGAGTGCTTGGTTTTCAGAGGGTGTCAACTTATTCTTTGCACCCATGCAATAGTAGAAAGGCGGGGAGATATTACAATGGTATTTAGGTCAAACAATTGTGCTTTAGTTAATGATCAATGAGGAAAAAATAAGCAGGGCAATGCAAATGACCATTGCCTCACTGCACGAGGCAAGAACATGTTGGTGATCCCAGTAACATTAATACAATTTATGTGATAAAACAATTATGAAGTTTTTCTTAAACTGCCTTATAAGGTTATTTATCATTAACAAATTCTTAATTACTTATCCATATCAGAGGTTACGAAAACTAAATCACAAATCTCAAATATCAAAAAATAACAGACTTTATTAGATGTTCCTTAATCATATCCAGTGATTTTAAATCACAATCACACTTTTCATTAAACAGTTCAATCCTAGGGTATTATACTGTGTTAGCCATTATGGGTGTAGTGAAAAGTCAAGCAAAATGACACCTTTTATTGGCTAACTAGAAAGATTACAATATGCAAGCTGCCGAGGCAACTCAGGCCCCTTCTTCAGGCAAGATGTGATACAGAAACTGGAGTTCAGGTGTTTATACAGACACTAGGACCAGTACAGCATTGGAAAACCTGGAAGTATGTCATCTTAGAAGGGGCCTGAGTTGCCTCGAAAGCTTGCATATTGTAATCTTTCTAGTTAGCCAATTAAAGGGGTCACTTTGCTTGACGTCTTACTATAGTTCCAATCCATAACACTTAAAAGTTCAGACTTTTATTCTTAACAGCCCTGTGGAAGTGTTGATTGGATATCCTTTGTAACTTTAAATGTGTACGCCTGACTGAAATTCTCATGATTATCTTTTTCATTTTCCATTTATTCCTGAGGACAGTGTAAAACTGTTCAATTTTCCGTTAAACACTATCATCCAATTTTCTGGGAAAACATAAAATTGAAAAAATCACTTTCTGAGAAAATTAAATATGATGAAGGTTAAAAACATCAACTAAGGATCAAAAACAATGCATCTGAAAATGAAATAGGACATTTAAATAAACAGCAAAAAAATATCTAGAACTGTCTTAGAGTTTTGTTCATTTGCATTTCACCATTTTTCTAAAAGAAGAAAAGAAATACACAGCCTTACACATGGAAATAATCAAGCACTGTTTCTGAGCAGAACAGTCAAGATTTATTTAACGTACTACAGCATGTATACTAAAAATGAACAACTCACCCCCGAGTATAACATTTGGCAACAGATCTGAAATAAATGACTGTCATTTATAAACCAGCAATAAACATGTTCTAGTAATTACTTTGAACACTAAAAGTACTGATTACTAGAACTTTGTAAATGACACCCCAACTCACAAGAGAGCTGTAAAGGGTTTCAGAAAATTAAGATTAATAAACCTTCCATTTGATGTCAAATAATAAAAGCTGTAAACTTAATATCTTATTTAAGAACACTTGAAAACAATACACCAAATATTAATCATGCATGGTTAAGTGAACAAAGACTAATGAATTGTTTTTGTCCAGGAGGAATTTCCCCCATGTAACAACAAATAGATTCAAGGTGATTCCAGCAGGGGACCACTGAATGGTGTTACATAACTTATCACTCAAATATTACTCTACAGGCAAGCTTGATTGCATCACAATGCCACAAAAGAGAAAACAAAGTGCAGAAGCAAATTATACTGCTAAACTCGAAAGGCACTTTCCCATCCCATTTACCCCTTCAACAATGATTACACTCCATGTTCTGCAAACCTAGCCTCACTAAAGTTAGAATAACTTGAAGCTGGGGCAACAGCTACACAAACTATGCACTACTCCTAATCTTCCCAAAGCCAACACACACAATTACGTCTATCTTATCATTCACATATTTTATCAATGCTAAATGTGTTAGTAAATACTGGTAATTTTGACTATGTAAGTTTACATTAAGCAATTCTTTTTATCACATTCAGCCTTCAATTTGTTTTTTGTATTGTCCACAATCTTTACAGTGTGACTGGCACTGTATTGTAAATCAAAAGGTGTAGTGGCAATGTTAATCTTAAATTCATGTTTTGCTCTCATGCAGAATGTCTTACCAAGTCAACAAATTAAATAAAAATGAAATATTTATTTTACCTCATAAAAAGGAAGCAAATACCATCAATAATAGCAAAATCTCTTGTAAAACAGCTAAACACTAATTTGATCAGGATGGAATATGTAATGGGGGGGTTCAAATGTCCTTTAACATCAGAAACATAAGACATGCATAAGTACAGCTTTCAAAACACAGCTTATGCTTGGCTGGGGTGAGATGGGAGGATAGTTAAGAATGAAGAGGCATTTTTAGAGATCAAAAGTAATCCTGATTTAATATTTACTGCACATTGCCTCTCATTAAAATATTCTGGCATGCTGTAGGCTAGGAGGTGAGCATAAGCTACCATATTTAACGGCTTATGGCTCCAAAAAAGAGATTTGGTTATAGCCTGTAGGTTTTTTTTTTTGTTTTATGTAAACTCTGAAACATGAAATGAACTGTTTTAAAATACAAATATGCAGACTGAAAATTTAGTAACAATCCAGGGTGTTTTTTTTTTTTTTTTTTTTTTTTTTTTAACATTTTAGGTAAAGTACAATTACATGCATTACTTTAAAACTCTGTCGTTCTCTTTCAATTATTCTACATGGCAATGTGATAGCAGGCCACCTGCTCAATGTGTTGTTCTAAACTGTAATACCCAGGATGTCTTAATTAGTTTGTAATTAAATGATATGAGCCACTGTTTACTCCAAATCATGCTGGAGTGTTTTCAAGCTGGTAAGAAATCTATACAAATGCACGCTGCTAACGAGATATAACTTCCAACTACACACATCACACCACCTACTGTTAAAGCATAAAATATTAATGACCTGAGCCGGTAATGACAAACTACTTCCTAGAATGCCACTACAAAACACTGTTAAAATTAACTCAAACACACACAGCTACAGAATATTAGCTCAAATTCCCTCTACAGTATAAATTTAACAGTATGAACCAGAAGACTATAGTTGTAAATGGGCACAGGTTCAAAAAGGTGAATATCTCATTAAATTCCCCAAGGGTCAGTCAACCCCCAAAACTGATTTGGCATCTGTAACTTATCTATATTTAAGAACAATGATTCGTTTCAAACAATTTTATAGATTCAGCTGCATCTGCAGAGGCTGTGATGGGGCCTACAATATTTGATGGTGAAAACGAGTATAATGAAGGTCAAGGTGCAGCTAACATTTTTCAAAACACATTAGGTGCATGGCTCCATAAAAGAAGCAATATGCCCCATTTTTCAGCTTTGTATTCAAGCCTATGATTGTTTTGAATTCTAAGTGAACATGATGCATTCAACAGCAATTGTAACCCATCACTGAAATATAAGTCAATTAATTAATCACATTTATACCGTATACACTACATCTAGAAACATAATTTTGCTTTTATTCTGGTTGAAGAAAATGTGACTTCTTTAAAGCATGCTCTCTGCAAGTCTTTATTTCAGCTGTGACAACTGAAACATAATTCTCACTGCTCAGTTTTGACATACAAAAGGTTTGTGGATTTATGTGATATTCTGAATTTTGATACCATTTAATATGTCTAAAGAAGACTTTTATTCACATCCTGGAACTAAATCATGCCATGTGTTATAAGGACAGAGATAATCTTCCCTGACAAAATCATCCAAAGTGACCACTATACCAGGTCACAAATCAAATAAGAGATGATGGTAGTTCGCATTGGTGACCATGCAACCCGATTTTCTCTCCCTGACCTGATTAAATGTGAAAAATTCATTTTACACTAAAGAAATATTAGTTGAACAATAATTTGTGAGGCAATTAAACAGACAAGAATTTCAAAATTCAGCCAACAGTCACTGAATAAACCTGCTTAGATGAAAGCAGCATTTTGTTCTCACATTATTTCAAATATCATTATAATGCAATTACGTACTAAATGTAACTCTCCTTTCAGTGCTTTTCAATACCTAGATAGCAATTTGTAGTTATCATTTCTCTCTTTGCACATTTCCTTCCTTTCTCATTTTATTCTGAATGCTCCAACCAAGTTGTTTATTCAACCTTTTCTGGTAATATTTATAATATTTTTGAATATCAATTACAGTAGTCAACTCTCTATTTTAATTCTAAATGCATCGCTAGCTTTGCTAAATACAATGAATACAAAAAACACCAGAGCTGGACAGTATTAATCATGTTCTGTAATTTTAGCTTTTTCTTGTCTATAAATTTTTTTTAAGGAACTTGACAAAAAAGTCTGTGATTGTGTTGGTATACATAGGGGATAAAAAATGCGTACTGTTATTGAATACACACCTGAATATGTTGTCACATATTTGACTACATTCAGCTCTCAACTTTTTAATTTTGACATAATCTCCAGATGCACACTTTTAGGACTGGGATATAATTACTAATGCTATAAAGCAGATAGCATTGGGCTACAAAATCTATGCATGTTCTCCAAAGCAAATACTTATATATGTTTATGCACTAAATTTCCTTGTCATCTCAATACTGAAAATCCATGTACAGGTATTGAACAGAGAGTGACTAAATACTGTAGTCATTCTGCTACAAAATCCTGGGTTCAAACCCTGGTCCAGAAATTATCTCTGCACAGAGTGCTCATTATCCCCACACGAGTAAAACAAATTCCCCAAGTGCTCTGGTTTACTCCCACATTCAAAAAGTATGAAACTCACGCTGGGTGGTAAATCTAAACTGACCCAATATACGGTATGTGAGTGACAGGGAAAGAGGCAGTTCATATTTGTGTGACATGTAATGAACTTTTGCCCCTTCAAAGTTGGCTCTTGACATGTGCCTGACATTGAATTTACTTAAACCTTCTTTATTTTATTTCAACATAAATTATGTGCAATTACCTTGCCTAACACAAGAAGGACAATTAATGTTATTTCCAAAGCAAACACATGCATGACAAGAAAATTTACCTGTGCCTGACATGACAATTAATGTCCTGGCCAAAAAAAAAAAAAAAAATACTGCAGTGTAGCAGTGCTATGCAACAGCCAGAACTCAAAAGATCTAAAAAAAAATACACAGGGCAAATGCACTTCATTTTGCAAAAAAAGTCGACATAGTGATATTACATGGTAGCTCACCACACACATATCCATATTCTGTGTGTGTATGTGTATATATATATATATATATATATATATATAT
>JANRMT010062838.1:9959617-9989316 GCA_026402145.1 Polypterus bichir lapradei | reverse complement strand
ATACATACATACATACATACATACATACATACATACATACATACATATATATATATACACATACACACACACACATCCTCACACAATTAATGAGTTCTACACTATATTTTGCTGAAGCTAAATAAATCAGAAGCACTGCTTGCTAAGAAGATGCTAAGGAACATGGCTGAGGTTTTTAACTTCAGAATCTTTTACACAAAACACAATAGAAAAAGAAAAAATAGTGTTCAAAGGTGCAAAACACAATATGACCTTGTTTATATCCCACTTTGCTGACCTCTCCATTGGGTGAATTTTTACAATCTGAAATAAATTAAACACTAACATTATCTCCAAATGTGCATAAAATTGTACTTTATTTGAAATTCACTTTGACAGTTTCTACATTGCTTCATATGTTTTGGCTCAATATGACTTGTGGAAATTTGTTTGTGTCTATTCATATGGGGATAAAACTGAGCTGCAACACAGATCGTAAACAAAACTAGATTATAAAAAGGAGTTTGAGTGGTTTTACACTAATATGTGACCAAACAGCCACTGTTTTTTTATAATTGCATATTATATATCCTTTAACCAAATTATATAAGTGAAATAATTCATCTTTAAAATATTCCTTGAAAAAACATAGGACTAACAAATGTAGCTCTTTTTGTAAAAGAAAGAGTATCAGAAAATCCAAGATTCAAGACTGAGCAGTACAGACCACAAAACTCCCCAGATATACAACTGAGGCTACCTACTGCCTACTAAATCATGAAAAGGTACTGCAAGTGTGCAAATGACCGATTAATATGCTCAAAACTTCATAAGGTGCTCACATCACATACACTACTACAAAGAGGGTTATATACAATTTTTTTAGGACTTTTATAAAATTGCAGTAAATACCATATTCTGCATGAGTATCAAACTCCCAGATTCGAGCTTAACTGATGGCAATTCATAATACAGAGGTCATATAAAAAAAGACTTTTAAACAGGAAATTCCAAGGCAAATATATAAAGTCACATTTCTTTCTGCGTCCTTCTGCAAGTCTTGGGTTGCAAGTATGCATATAACAGTAAAACTAACATGTACTTTCCTTGCTTTAGATCCTTGCAGAACAGATTCTTTAAACTCATTGTCTCCTGGCATTACAAATGTACATAGTTACAATTTTGTCAAATTTTCTAAGGATATACTGTACTAATATACCAAAAACAAAATTAAAAAACATATAAATAAACTTTAGATGATAAAAAAACAATATTAGTTCTCCCAAATGTTGAGTGAAGAGATGAGCATTTCTCAATACCTAGTTTAACACTTTCCACTATAGATGGAAGCTTTTTTTCACACTTTTTCCCCAGGGCTGTTGCCAAAATCTTGAGAACTCTGCTTAGAAGTTAAATTGATCCCTAGAAGGTGCATCCGTTTTTTTATTTTTCTTTGAAAAAACTGATTAATGCCTGATGTGATGCTTTACATTGAAAAGCTCCTTGTTTAGATCAGTCATGCTTTAGGCAGAAGGATTTCTTCTTTACATTCTGTAAACATAGCTGGTATTACTGAACTTAATTTACTAGACAGTTTTATTTGATCTGGGCCTGTTGCTTTCCAGGTTATAAAGATTTGATAGTATTCCAAATCTCAGAAATCCTGAGAGGTTTACCCAGTTCCTTTAAACATGGTGTGTTAAGCTGTGGCATTCGATTTTTATCTAAAAAAACTATTAATAGCCTCACTCTGAAACATCTTATAGAATATCTTAAATATGTTATCTGTTCTTTCATTTTAAATAATTTGTATTACAGATACATTATTGATTTCTGTAACTTTATACCAAACTTCTCGTATCTGTTAAGCTAAACCCTTATTAGCCTTTTCCTTGTATCCAAAACAAGACTCAAGTAATTTGTTAGTTGCTCTGTTTATCTTGTGGTCTGTAGCTCTAATTTTGTACTTCGGAGGCTTGCCTTTCTGCAAAGGTGAGCAGTGAGCAAATTTGGATATTCATTTTCAAATATAAAAATATCAGCAATTTTTCCACTGCCTTTCTGGTTTGTAATTTGTTACTGAATGATGTGTGGGAGATTATTTTTCTCCTTAAATAAACTTTGAGTGTGTCCTGAATTGTTCCAGAAAACATTGGTGAAGATTCTTGCTGCTGAGCTACCATTAGTAAGGTGGATTATGGCATAGTCAGGTATAACAATAGCATCATAATAGAAAGACATAAACATAGGGAAGCTTGTTGCTACTGGCAAAGACATAGTCAATTAGAAATTAAGTGTTATGCAGTTAAGAAAAAAAAAGAGACTGTCTTGACAATGGATAGAAAAACCTTCTTGGGGTCAGACAGTTGTGATTCTTGATTAACTATGACATTATCAATGCTGCTGCAAAAATTAGGGAAGCACAAATAATAATAATACACAATTAAATTTTTATTCAATTGTTGACCATGTAATAAACCATGGCATAAGAAAGGCTGAGGTACCTCAGTGGCATCCATAATATGAAAGTTCAGAAATGAAAACAGGTATATAACCAAAATCCTGCACACTGCATATATATTTTACTGTTTCTGTGTAAACTTGGTAATGGCAGACTATAACAGATATTTGTACTGTTACATTCATGTTTGTGCCAATTCAGGATTGTACCACTTACCCATTCTGGTGGCAGAGGCCAGAACAAGAGATAGTACCTGTTGACATGGTGAGGGCCAACAATGTCATTAGACTCTATGGCAACCATAGCACCATTCTACAATATGACACCACCTTTCAAACATCACCTAAGTCCATTTTTTTACTATAGATAAGATGCAGAAGAGACATGCTGTAACAATGAAACAGCTCTACAGGGTTCCTGTTTCCAAAAGTAATGAGAGGGTTGTGGCGGTACAGTAAGGTTTTTCCCTTAAATATGTCAATGTAATTTGAGGCCATACATTAAACATACAGTTTCATATTTTTTTTTCTTTGAGTGGAGTGTTATACTAGTGGATGTTCATTTGAAATTTGATCTGATATGCTGATTTTATCTTTGCACAGAGTGATGGAGCTGGAAGTGAGTGACACGGCATATATGTTTGTAAACGTGGATGAAGCAGGATTCAACATGAACAAAGTCATGTGGTGTGGCAGAAAAATAATAAGCCATCTAGCCACAGTGGATGTGCCAGGTCACTGTGTTGAAAACACAACCATGTGTTATCCCGAGAGCTAAACTTAAAAGAAGTGGTGAGGCTGCCTTCTGTTGTTATGCACCTAAAATCTGGAATAGCTTGCCAATAGGAATTCGCCAGGCTAATACGGTGGTACACTTAAAAAAACTGCTAAAAACTCATTATTTTAACATGGCTTTCTCATAGCTTAATTTTAGTTTAATCCTGATAATCTGTATATGCACTTAATTATGCATTAGTACTGATGCCTTCGTAATCAGTACTAACCCCTACTTTCCCTTCTGTTCTTTTTCCGGTTTTCTGTGGTGGCGATCTGCACCACCACCACCTGATCAAAGCACTGTGATGTCCCTACATAGATGGATTAAAGGCCAGAAGTCCACATGACCAGCATCATCAAGTTCTTCCATGTGATCCTTGAATACAATGAGGTGTGATTGTGAGGTCATCTATGTAAAATAGAATGCCTAGAGGTGGCTGGGTGGTCTCGTGGCCTAGGAACCCCTGCATTTTTTATTTTTTTCTCCAGCTGTCTGGAGTTTTTTTTTGTTTTTTCTGTCCTCCCTGGCCACTGGACCTTACTTTTATTCTATGTTAATCAGTGTTCCCTAATTGTATTTTCTTATTTAATTTGTCTTTTTTTACTTTCTTCATCATGTAAAGCACTTTGAGCTCCAGCATTTGTATGAAAAAGTGCTATAAAAATAAATGTTGTTGCTGATGTATGCTGTAATAACAGAGGAAGGATGTAATCCATCACGTTCCCATCACTGGACCCTATAACACAGCTCGTCTTGTTGATTTCTTAGTAGGGATTTATAATGCTTACATTCCTGGGAATGAGAGGGGAGTGGTGAGACCTGATATGTCACAGTATGTAGTTATACGGGACAATGCAAGTTTTCACCCCTCCAATTCTGATAGGGAATTGGTTACTGCCCATGAACACGTGTTAATGAAGTTTGTACCACCCTATTCACCGTTCCTCAATCCAATATGGGAATTCATGTTGATGTGGAGATAGCATGCATATAACCACCTGCCCCATGACCAGTTGTCTCTACTGAGGGCAATGGATGCTTTTTGTGAAGACATCACCAAGGAAGCATGCTGAGGGTGAATGCAACATTTAACAAAGTTCTTGACCCCGTTGCCTTGGAAAACAACACATCAGATGTGATGCTGATAAAGTGTTGTGGCCAAACAGAGAAGACAGACTGGATACTGAGATGGCTTGAAATTATAGTTGCATTATATTTACAATACAGGACATCACCATAAGTTTGATAATGTTTTTTTCTGTTGTAAAAAAATTATTTTGTTTCATGTAATTATTTGGAAGTTACATTTGAATGTATGCTGGAATTTTGTTGCACATATGTGTGTATATTTTACATTGACAACAAAATAAATGGTGTGCCTAGATTTGTTCAAGTACATAGCATTTTTTGTGGGCTAACCCCCATGCATTGCTCAAGTGTGCGCTCTTTATGAAGACAATATTTTACTAAAGATTTATTTGTGTGTTTTGGTACATCTTGTCAATGTTTTGAGCATTTTTGGTTCTTAAGAGTTCCTTGACAGACGTTTTGTCACAAAAAATAAACAATGTTTGTAAATCCTGAATTTCTCCATGGTATTAATAAAGTTTATCTAACCTAATCTAATCTACATTGGACTTAAAAACCAAGTATGAATGGGCAGAAATGTGAAATACTTTAACTCCTATTATACTCTTCTATTAAAAATTTAAACACTCATCTCTGCCAAATAACATAATTTTTGCAGTAGCTACACTTGCATTAAATGCAATTCAGTGTGAAGTCTAAATGTTTTTCTTGTGTTCACATCTATTTCTTTCCACTGTCCAAAAGGAAACAGACAGATTGGCATGGTATGAGATGTCTTCTTTGTAATAGACTGGAATCACAGCAATTTTTGATTACTATTGTAAAAGACACAATTCATTATGTATTTGTAGATTAGAAAATGGATGAATAAACAATAATTTAAATAACTATATATCCATTTTTAAATCCTACCATCTAGTTGGAGGGAAATGTGAATATTATCCAGATAAAACTAGACACAAGGCAAGAATTAACACTGATGGAGACAGCAGGCTAATGCAAGGCCAATTCCACGCTCCACACACACTGGTACAGTTCCTATGGAACTAACAACAAATGTGTGGTCAGTTGCTTCAATTATCAATTATCAATTATCATTTACTCAGGCAGGCAGCATGAATACTGTATGCAGTTCCTTTTTAGCATATAAGTTTAACATCATGATGTGTTACTTGATTATCAAAGAAATACACACTAAGCTTATTAGCAAACAAATATATAATTCTCACCTGAGTGATTTTAGACTGCACTGATGACACAATTGCTGAAGAAACTTCTTTTTCTTTTTCCTGAGAATCGCCCCTGCTATAAATAAGAATAAGCCAAATTAAGAAAAAGAAAAAAAGACAATACTTTAAACAAAAACACTGCCCTACTTATGTTAAATTTAACTTTGTTTCATTAATGTTTATTTCACATTTCTATAAAAGCACTGAAGGAATTTTGGCCCTAGCTAGCCTTCAGTTATCAGGGTTACATACAGAATACCAACTACACAGAGCTAAAGAAAATGGGAGAGAAAAAAAAAACGAAAACAGTACAAAATATACAGGGAAGTTACTACATTACACTAGCACATTAACATTATAAATAGATTACAATCTACAGTATGTACCTGTTTTCTGACCTACTTATTCCAATGTAGTCTCTTGTTTTAGTTAACCATTTTTTGCTAAGATTTCCAAAGCGTATCAAATTTACACATAAAAAAATCAAAGCTGATAAGAGTTATTAAACCTTAAATCATTTATAAATGGTTTGATTGAAACAGTCTAGAAAACCAAAAATACAACAAATACATTTGTTGCATGCAGATGTCACAAGCTAAAGTAATTAGTATTTGAATACTATTCACTAACCTGACTCTTTCTCAATGAATCTGACTAAGCAACCTCCCACCTCTTCTGAGTTTATTACCTCACAGCTGTTATCAAATGCTTTTTACCATCTAGAAAACATCTTAACACAGCACCTTAATCTCTCCATCTCAAAAGCAGTGGCTCTTTGACATGGCTTCATTACTTTTTTACTTGCATTATTTTAATTCATTCCTTAATCTCCTGTGTCTGTTTCTGAAGCTTCTTCATTCTTCATATTCAAATCCAAGCAGAAGACATCTCTTCTCTACTGTATTCAAAAACTAATATTCTCCTGCTAAATTTGTGAAACTACACATTATGTTTACATTTTATTTCCTAAACGAGTCCTTCCTTTGATAGTATTAATGACTAAATTCATGGTACTTGAGAGGAAATTATGTTGTCTGTTTAGTAGCTGGTAGCTAAATGATGCACGCACATCATCAGTTTGTTTTAATAAAAAAAGAAGTAATATCCACCTCAGCATTAAAGGGCAATTCTCTGTTGAGAAAATTCTAGAAGCCTGTAACACAATCTCCTCTTTAACTTCAAGTCAAGTTGGTAAACATGACCAAGGCAACTAAAGAGTTGGAAAGTGTTTTCAAACTCACACCATTCATAAAAGGGCACTAAAAATATCAAACAGACAAAGCCTTTGTACCAGAAAGAAATGTACATATCTTGGAACTGGGTTGACAAAAGTAACACATCTAATCACCAGGCTGGTTAATTACTGAATAATGAAAGAAATAAGGCTTGACCCAACTTAAAATAAGCAAATGAAATCCGGATGAGAAGTATACAACTTATAAAGATATTTTGCTGTTAAAAAATACCTTGATCGTTCTTGACTGGAACCTCTGCTTTCTGCAGGAGATATACTGGTAGAATGTGCCGAGGATGGCTTATTATTAGATGTATGTTTTGGAGAGGACGAAGGTGATCGGGATTGAACTTTAGACTTAATCTGCGACTTTGAACTTCTCTTCTTTTTCCTTTCATGTGGAGACCTAAAAAATTATTTAGATAAAAATGATTAAATTGCAAGCTGAAAACGGAGGCAACAGAAACACAACTTCAAGAAATTCAGCCAGAATTGGTGGATTTAAACCCTGAAAAATGTAGCTGCCTAAGAGTGACCTGTAAGAGGGAGACCCAGATCTAAGGTGTACTAGAACATTTCCTGTAGGGACACATTCATGTGTCAATATCCGGTAATAATGATATCAATTTTTGTTATTTCCTGTATTTTGGTTTATATGGACAGCTTAGATAAAAGAGTATATATTTCCCTCCAAATATTTTGGCTTTTACTAATTAGTCTAACTAGCAATTAATATCAAATTAATCTTTTCATCTAAATGTTTTATATTATTTCTTAATTTTTTGAAATGGAAGCATCATTAGCTGCAGCAATGATATTAGAGGTGGGAGCAGGATTGATACACCCAAGTACTGAAAAATTGTTGTCACTACACTACATGCTGATAAATGAATCTCTGCAGCAGGTCTAATTTTTTTTCTAGTAAATCGCCAAATGTAAAGTTTAAGCAATCTTTTTTCTTGTTACTTGTTCAACAAAATTCACATCTGCACTTAAAAACATTGGAACTGCTGCCAAGAATTTTGCACCAAAGGTAGCAATTTCAAGTCAAACATTTGGGTTCATTATATTTTACATAAGGTTACAAAAGAAATGAAACATTCAATTTTCAAACATTCTAATACTAAAATCAATTAATCTAGTCCATTAAAAACTAGGACTGTCTCTCCAGCTCCAAAGGACAGAAGCACACAAAGGCTCATCTGAAATTACATCTTACATTCAAGCTAGTGGTAACCGCTCCTGTGAACAGGTTGGTTGCTACCATTCTAATTGGCTTAAGTTCTGAGGTGCATTGAAAATCCATGAGCAAAAGAAAGACAACAAACATCCATTTTTGTAGTAAACAAATATTCCGGATGGTTAAAAAGTGGAACTTTTATTCATGTTTAAGTGCACAACATATGTTGTTTATATATGATGTCTATTTTTCTGAAAATAGAATGTTAATGGTCTAATTCAAACAACCCAAATGAATTAAAGATACACAACAATTATGTAAATTCAAACAATATTTTAAAGATGAAATATTCTAATCTGTTAGATAGTTTGACTACAGACACAGGAGCTGATGTCACAAGGGTTAATTCAGTGGTAAACATTGACAATATATGCTACCATAATGACCATTATGGAGTATCTCCAGTAAACGTGGGGCCTACTGAGATCTCTTCACACAGTTAAAATATACTTAACCTCCTTAGAGTAACATTTTTTCAAAAAATGTAAAATGCATTGCATTTTTTTGGCTTGAAAAATTACATTTTTATTAAATCTCATCTTTCTACTGTAAAATGTGCAACACACCATCAGTATAAAGTCAGAAGTGTAGAAAGTATAATAATGATACAAATAATAATAACAATAATAATATGAACACCACATTGCATATGTGCGAGTGACACAAGCATCACTTTCGGAGTCACCAGAATCACTTTTGGCTGTACTGACGGTTTCAATTTCACTGCCTGAAGACAGATGCATCTTGTCATCACTGCTGAGGAGATGCATTTCTTACTGGACACTATTATGAGGCTAACACTTGGGTCTGACACATAGGCAAGAGATGCCTGTACCATTGCCCAAGTAAAGTTTGGCACGAAGGCTGTTAGTACTTTTATGTTATGCAATGCACGTCTATACCACTGCCTTAGTGACAATCAGGCGTAACACTCTTACCACTGGTTTTACAGCCCGAGTGACACTAGGGTCTAACTCTAAGGAGGTTAGGTGGGACTAACTTAATGAAACGTTTTCTTAATAGCTTCACCATTACTTGTAGGAAAATGATTTCAACTTTAGTTTCCGTTAAATAAATGGTAATAAAAAACATCTATTAATTTTAAAACATGAAACTCACATTATTAAAATATCATTACCCAACTGCATGACAAATATTGCATTATAAGGTCTCTAGCAATTCACACCCCTAAACAATATCAGTTTTTTTAATTGTGCTGCTTTTAGGCTTTCTTGACAGAATATTTCAATGCTATGTAACAACAGCTTAACAAACAAAGGATCACAAGACTGATCTGAAAACTGTGCAGGTTCTTCCCTTTTAAAGTACATGTACAGGCAGTGTTAATTAGACAACTAATTAAACTTAGACTAATATTACTACTTTTTTTTTAACCTTACTTCTGCCTACATATAATTCACCCTACAGCATGAATTACAGAGAGTAATATGTGCAATATACTTAACTAGCCGAAGCCCGCCGTAGCATACAGGGGTGTAAGAATAGGAACGGAATACGGTAAGAAAGGAATTGAGTATAACAAAGGCTTAGGAAACCACCGTCGCAGTATAGCAAAAACAGCAAGGAGCAAAACCAATGCCAATGGTCGAGAGAGTACTTTCCTGTAGCAAGCTACAGAAAACATAGCCATATATAGATAGACGCCGCATTCACTTTGTTGCCCAGTCGACACGATAAGTCAGCGCGTCCGCCCTATTGCGAGTGGCAGAAGTGCCATTTAAACTAATACAGGCAGACGTGGAAACCGACTTTTCAGAAGAAAAAACAAAAACGTTTTAAACAGTATCGTTTACATACAACAGATTTTGGCGAATCGTTTACATGCAATTATTTATAACCATTTATACACTAATAATGGCAATTATTAAATAATAATAATAATAATAATAATAATAATTATTATTATTATTAAATAATTCCTCCCGTATAAGTAACATTTCTCGGACTGCTTTCTTTCATCTCCGAAACATTTCTAGACTTCGTCCTGTTCTTACGCAACACAGTACTAAAGTATTGGTTAATGCCCGAGTCACCTCACGTATAGATTACTATCTGTCATCCCACAAAAACGTATCCATCGCTTACAATTTATTCAAAATTCTGCTGCCAGGATAATAACCTACTGTTCTAAATCCACTGAACATACTACACCTATTCTCTCTCAACTTCACTGGCTCCCTGTTAACTACTGAATACAATACTAAATACCGCTCTTAACATTTAAAGCTCTCCACAACCTCACTGATCTCCTACAGACTGACACTCGTCTCACTCACTCTGACTCTCATCTGCAGCTGTACTTTCTGTACCACACATCAAACTCTGTGCTATGGGAGCTCAAGCGTCTCTCCCAGTGCTCCTCAACAAGGGAATTCTCTTCTCTCTCTCATATACATCAGCTCGATTCAATAACACATTTTAAAACTACCCTCAAAACTTTTCTTTTCAAACTGGTATACCAATTGTGAATTTTGCACTGTTACTGCCAGTTATCTTTGTTTGTTTGCTAATTATTGCTGCTTGATCGAGCGCGACGGTGGATGCGGAAGTAGGATTAGAGATGGTGGGTGGGGCTCTGTCGTGCGTATCCCATGGTCTTAGAGTTGGTGGGCGGGCTTTGGCGGGCGTGGCTCTCTGTCTTGCTTGCCCTTAGAGTTGGTGGTCGGGGCTCTGTCGAACGTATCTCACGGTCTTAGAGTTGGCAGGCGGGGCTCTGTGAGTTGGTGGGCGGGGCTCTCTGTCTTGTGTGCGCTCTCTGTTTTGCTTGCACTCACTGTCTTGTGTGCCCTTAGTGAAATATATATATATAGATGATGTCACCAAAGTAATCTAACATTCCAAAAATAACTGACATTAAACAAATCATGAAGCTGCACTGGTACAGTGCGTTGCTGCACCCACTACACGACCAAACTCCTCGGGATCCTAGTTGGCAACCCCCCAGGTAGACATGCGGTCCAGTCCCATCCTCCAGAAATGACCTTCTATCTGCCGCAGCCAGGTGTGGCCTGGTCCAGCCACTTGGGTCCTTAACAATGAGGGTCTTACAAGCTGGATAACACTCGGGGAATCATGCCACATGGCCGTAGTGCCGTAACTGATGCTCCCTCACAATGCTGGTAATGTGCCTAATTCGGGACTCCATGCGCAGCACAAAGTCAAACCAGCGAGGAGTCCAGTCTTCATCTCAGGTCACTGGATAGCATCCATGTCTCACAACCACATAGCAAGACAGGAATCACTGGGACTATGGCTGGACTATATGGTTGCGAGGACATTAAACTAATACCAATAAATAGCAATACCAATCCATTATTGACTGTAACCAATATAATGTCACACATAACATGTTTTCCTAGTTCCAGCTATCATTTTTACATCACTGTAAGTCATGCTTTGCTAATAATGCAATTAGCTAAGTCAATAAAGAGCAGGATATACCCAAATAAGTTAAATAATGTAAGATACAAAATGAACATCACCAAAATTAAAAAAAAAACGATGCACAGAAAAATCCTTCCATTTTAAATATAGTTTTATTTCCAGCATAGTTTATTGAAGCCTTGATTTTTCACTAGTATACCGTGTTGGACAATATAAAAAGACCAGTGGAACAACGCCCTTAAACGATGAGAAGTCTAACTCCCTGCCATGATTAACTAATATAAAATACACCAAAAATGACACCATATGTGCAACAAATGATTAAAGGAATGCAATGCAACCACAGTAAGTGGTTTCTGAGGTATTAAGATGTTTGGTTTCACAAAGCAAATCTCAAGTCTTTTCAATAAGTTTAAATAAATACGAAGAATAATAATCATATGCCATGGAGATTTTCTGCATTTTTTATTCAAAATTATTTCAGGGACAGACAGAGAAAAAGCAAGAGGGAGAGATCAAAGCTCAACTGGAATGAGAAAGTACATGAAAAATAATCACGCAAATAATTATTCAGGTATGAAATCTATGGCAGCTGCACAAATTTTTCTCCAGCTATCATTTTTATTGAAGTACATATATGAAACACAGGTCTTCTTCTAGTCTACACAATGGAAGTACAACACAGCACTGCAGGTATTCAGCAGATCTGTACTGAATTTCTGCAATAGTTTCAATAGTCTGACTTCAACTCAGTGGAGTACTATACATTTTCTAGGCTTCCTGCTGTGTTAATGAAGATAGAAAGTCTATTCTTATATGGCAAGGCTAAACATACTGACTGAAGTTTATCAAAGAAATTTGAGCACTACAATTGTAATCTATAAAACTGGTAAATTAGCTTTAATGGTGATATAATTGTGTTTCCATTAAAAATAGGTTTATTCCAATGTTACAAATAGTCTATGTAATTATAGTCATAATAAAGAAATGTTTGTGCCTTTTGGACTGCTAAACCAAATGCAAGTGTGAATTAGCCACCTAAATATTAAAAATTAAGTATTTGACTGAAGAAATAATACTTAATACAAGCAGCTGAAAACAAGATACTATACTTACTATTGATATTCATTATTAAAAAGAGAGAGAGAGAGGTTGGGAGCATGCGTTGATAGCATGTTGCCATACAAACTACAAAATGAACCACCTGGACTGGAACCTCAGTGAAGCGAGTGACACCTCGGCACCACACTGGAACAGTGTGAAGTTTGTTTTTTTTTGGTGGCTGGAGTGCCAATCCTGCCACCAACCCCGAGTTTTACCTGTAAATTTGAGGACCTGCTTGCAAGGCTGAATGCAGATTAATGTCACACCCAGGACAAAGCAATTACAGGTTAAGTGCCTTGCTCAAGAGCCCAACGGAGTAGAGTCATTTCTGGCATTTACAGGATTTGAACCCACAGATCCCCATCCTCAGAGCCACCACTCCGTCCTTATTCATTATTAAGAACCATATACACTTAGATTACAAGTTACAATGCAGCAATTTCAGATACTTAATACGCAAGCTCAGTACTGAGAAAATTTGTCATTATTCGTAAATGTTCTGTTAAGTTTTCAATTGTCAAGTACCTCTATCTACATCTTTAGTACATCACAACCAGAAGCACAATTTGCACTGCTTCTAAGATGTGTGTTCAATTATTTACAAGGCATAACAACAAGCAACTTGACCAACAAATAAATTTCTGACAATACTAATAAGGACAGGCAAAGCATTTCAATCTTGCGTAGGGGTAGAAAAACAATTCTCTACAAGAATGACTTTAAATTTCACGCATTGTACCACTGCCTCAGATTCACACAATTAGCACAAGGCAGGCATAAACAAGCATAATAAAACAAAGCATCTATTCTCAACTATTCTCATAACAAATACTCTTATAATCTCAAAAACATCTTGAAATAAAACGTAATCAATTTAAGTCATACAAAAAACTGGTCTACTGCTATTAATTGCTTTATGTAAAAGGTGACAGGTAACATGCTCACATAGACAGATTAGACAATGTACTCCACTATTCCCAAAACAAATTTTATTTTTATGTCACATACAGTATTTTGTCACTCCCTAAAACCAATGTAAAGGGAACATTACGATGAAGAGGAATTACAAAAGTGGCAACAAAAGACAGCAATTCTGTGCTATGTGGAACCAATGATCATTTATTTTGCTTTTTTACCAAAAAGTAAAGAGTAGCTTATGTATTTAGAAGAAAGCCCTTTATAAGAGCAAATTATTTCAATTCCAGCACAGGTCTCTACTAAATTAAGAGAAACTACAACGTGAAGCAGCACATTCCTTCGCTGCTATTCTCATCACCCCAAAAACACAAGCAACAGAGCAAGGGACTGGATGATGCGAAATCAAAAGGGTAAGTTGAGATATACCAGGACATACACCAAAACCAATGGAATATTTAGAAAAGACCTTTTTTATTTTTTTTTTACTTCTTCCAAATGTAAAACACATTAAAAAGTGATGATGGCACTTGGCATTATTCAGTGAAAGAAAAAAATCCAAGTTAACATAAAAAAACAAAAAAAAAAAATTCATGTTTTGACAATTACACATTACAAACCAATTTGCTAAAAATTTTTTCAATTGGGTTTGACTGAAGACAGCCAAGAGCTTCACGAACACAAGGAAAATTATAATCCATGATCAGATTAACTATAAAATGATTATTATTGTATCATTAAAACATCATTTGCTTGAAACTTATTTGGCTGTTTCAAAACCATTTGGATTTATTTCTGCCCACAGAGTTCATTACATGGTGCAAGCATCACTTCAGATAAAAGAAGAAACAAAGTGCTGCATACCTTGACCTGGACCTTTTCTTGCTGAAAGCAGGGCTATTGCTGATCCGATACGCGCTAGGGACGCATCGATCCTTTTCTCTCTCTTCTCGCTTTCTTTCTGATGAATGAGGCTGTCTTCTGCTTGGAGACCTTGACCTCGACCTAAAAATAAATAAATTAACAGCAAAGAAGAACCTCATTAATCTGAACAAGCAAGATGCTCATTTCTGTTTTGTTTCATAACAAGAAAGCATTTCATTACTTCAGCACTGTTTCAAATCACAGTGTGTAAGATGCTTCAGCCCATTGTCTCAAACAACACATGCATCTAACTATGAGAAAACATAAAAACCAAGACTAGCAATGGAAAATTCAAGTGAATGAAGGTATGTAACGATTAATAACCAAGATATAACTTGAGGAAAATATTTCAAATGGAAAGAAATCAAAAGCATTATTAATAAACTACTATCAAGTTAAAAGTTGGGACACTTCAGCTCGACACAATGGAATGAACTAGTCTAGTGCTGCTAATTCATGACACGGCCAGGATGTGCCCCAAGTCCAAGATCAAAATGATCTTTGTTTTATTTACTTTTTGCTAGTTTGTGACTGTTCATTGCATTTTGCTTGTGGAATTAACTATGACTTTGCCTTTTGTTGTTTAAATCATGGTGGTACAGTGGTTAACACTGCTGCCTCACAGCTCAAATTAATAGTTTTGGCCTTAATTAGTCCAGCATAATTGACAGACCCTTACCTAACCCTCAGGGTCACTTTATAGACCATTTTGCCATTATAATCCACTCAAAACTAGTCCTTTTCCTACTTTTTCAATGCATTTCCATGAGTTTGGCTAGCTTTACATACATTTCCATGATTTGCCAAACTTATGGCGAGGCGAACTTCAAGGGGTTTACTGATTACTACTTGACACACTGAAGTAGTTTAATAAAATATGACATTTGTTTTTTCTTAACACAATTCACCTTGTCCTATACCGGGGGTCGGCAACCCGCGGCTCCAGAGCCGCATGCGGCTCTTTTTCACCTTTGCCGCGGCTCCGGTAGTGTGTCACGCGGGCCGGAGTCTTTCAGTGGCTGCGGCGCGCTCCTGAAGAATGGGAGGCGCCGCCTTACCTGTCAGGCTGCTTGCCGCGGAGGATGACGTGTGTGCTGCCGCTGGCCGGCAGCCTATCAGAGAGGCCGCCGGACCGGTGCAGGCGGCGCGATGACGTCATCGCACCGCCAGACTGCCGCTGCGCTGCCGAGCCTGCCGTAAAGAGGAGGACCGGGCTGAAGGAAGGCGCGTGATTCACTCTCAGGAGGTAAGTCACACTTTTTTTTTCCTCTTTTCTTTTCTTTAACACCAATGGCTAATTATATGGGGCCTGTGGCTACTGGCACATTATATGGGGGGCTTATTGGCCAAGTAATGGTGGTGATCTGTGATTTTTAGCGGTACAGTGGTATTGCGGCAGAAACGCCGAACAATTTTCACACAGGTTGCAGGTAAAGGAAGGGGAAGTGGGCATAGCAAATTTTGGTATGGGGCCCTGTGATTTCTACTTACGTTGCTGTTTTCAACCCCCTGGTAGGCCATCCATGGATAAAGGCAAGAAGAGAAAAATTTCTGAAGAAAACAGAGTGTTTAATGATACGTGGACAGAATCATTTGCATTCTCTACTGACGAGACTGGTTTACCAGTATGCTTAATATGTGGTGAGAAATTAGCAAACCACAAAAATTCCAATGTTGCAAGACATTTCCAGAATAAACACACAGCCTTTGCTGAAAAATATCCAGATGGAGATGAGAGACGAAAAGCTGTTGCAGAACTTATCAGGAAGGTTAATATGAGCAAAAATAATTTGAAGAAGTGGGTGAAGTCTGCAAATACCACAACATATGCTAGTTTTGTGGCCGCTCAGGAAATAGTCAAGCACGGGAAGCCCTTCACCGATGGAGAGTATATAAAAGAAGCATTCATTAATATTTCGGAACATCTATACATGGACGTCAAAAACAAAAATGAAATTGTGCAGAAAATCAAAAACATGCCACTCTCTGTGAAGACTGTCAAAGACAGAACCCTAAAAATGGCAGAAAACATTAGCAAACAGCAAATTCAAGACATTAATTCAGTTATGGCATACTCCATTGCCTGTGATGAGTCCAAAGATATTGGTGATATTGAACAAATAGCGCTGTTCTGCCGATATGTGAACTCTTGTGGGCCACAGGAAGAACTAATTGAGCTGATACCACTAAAAGACCAAACAAGGGGTGAGGATATCTGTAAGGCTGTCCTGGACTTTTTAACTGCTAAAAAAATAAACACTAACCACCTGGTCTCAGTAGCTACTGATGGGGCACCGAGCATGAGAGGAGCACAGAAGGGCTTTGTGGCTCTACTGCAGAAGGCGTTGGGTAGAAGGCTGCTGTCATTTCATTGCATCCTGCACCAAGAGGCATTGTGTGCTCAAACATTTCCGCCGGAATGCACAAAAGTGATGGATGTGGTCATTCAGATTGTAAATAAGATAATGGCAAAGGGTTTAAACCACCGCCAGTTCCGTTTGTTATTGGATGAGGTTGAAAGCAAATATTCTGACCTCCTGCTCCACAACAAGGTCCGGTGGCTGTCCAGAGGCGAGGTGCTAAAACGCTTTGTCACATGTTTGGAAGAAGTAAAAACCTTCCTGGACAGCAAAGAGCTCACCTTTGCTGAGCTGGAACAGCCAGAGTGGCTGGAAAAATTACATTTTATGGTAGACATGACAGCACATCTAAACACGCTAAATACAACCCTTCAGGGGAAAGGAGGCACAGCCCTGCATATGCTGGAGGAGGTTTTGGCATTCGAGCGCAAGTTGACAGTGTTTGTCAAAGATTTACAGAGAGGCACACTGTCTCACTTTCCCTCTTTGAGAGAGTTCAAACAAAGTCATGATACAATCAATTTGGAATATTTCAAGTCTGCAATCACCGCAATGCAAAGTTCATTTGGGAAACGATTCTGTGAGTTCAGAGAGGAAAAAACCACATTATCCTTCCCTGTCACTCCCCTGGAGATCGATCCATCCCTATTGAATATGACTGCATTTACAGGTGTAAGTCAACCTGATCTTGAGATGGAATTGGCCGATATAGCCGACAAAGATCTATGGGTGTCGAAGTTCAAATGCTTGACCGCTACTCTTGAGGATGTTGCCCGTCAGAAGGCCATTCTGGCTCAGAATCATAAATGGACTGATATTGAAAACCTTCCCAAACAGGACAAACTTGTATTCGAAACATGGAATGCCATCCCCAACACTTATATAAATATGAAAAAGTATGCATTTGGAGTGCTGTCGATCTTCGGCTCCACATATGTATGTGAGCAGGTCTTCTCCAACATGAACTATATTAAAAACAAACATCGATCACGCCTCACAGATGACAGCTTGCAAGCCTGTGTGAAAATGAAGGTGACGTCTTACAGCCCTGATGTGCAGACACTGTGCACTGAGGTTCAGGAGCAAAAATCCCATTAACCAGGTAAATTAAATATTTTAATTAGCTATTAATGTGCAAAAATATATTTTACATTGTTAAGTGAAAAAGTCCTTTTTTTCTTCAGATTGACAGCTAACTGCATGATCCTGTATATAGCATTAAGGTAAGAAACAATATATGCAGTGTTAGATTTGTTTTATAATGGTTTTGCGGCTCCAAGTTTTTTTTTCTTTTCGAAAACGGGTCCAAGTGGCTCTTTATGTCTTAAAGGTTGCAGACCCCTGTCCTATACTCATACACTTACTTGTAATTAAAAGAAGGGCTTAATGAACAAATAACTCATTGTTTTATGCCAATAAAAGATAAAAAGTTTTAATATATCTGTGGCACTGTTCTCATTCTTTTAGAGCAATGTTAAAGCTAACAAGAGACATTTCTCTCTGATTTGTATGACGAGATTCATGTTCATTATTTAGGTTATGCTGGCTTTGGAGGATTTACATACTCTTTTCACACACCTTGTCTTACATATGTTGTTTTCATCATTTTCATCTGGTGCTTCACATTTTAAATTAAAAGGCACACATTTTTCCTAACTAAGGTAACCCTAACACATATTAGCCACTGAAACACTGTAACAAAGTGATTTAGAAAACAGGAAGCTAAAATAATTTCTTCAGACCCTAAAAATAAACAAAAACAACAAAATATGGTAACAGATGTCCTTTACTGCTTTGAAAAAGTGCACATTCTACAAACGCTAAAAAGTTAACTGCCTTCTTCACAGATCCATAGAGAGATTGATTCTAAAATATGATATACTGAACAAGACAGCTTACTAAACAATATCAAGTGGTTTGTGATGTCAGTTTTCTATTATTTTTAATTAACGTCAGCTATATTCTTCAATTTGAAGTCACAATGACGACGACTGCAATAACAGAAATTACTGCAATGTTAAAATCTATATAATGTTGCATATTAAGAAAGCTCAGTGTTTGTGCTTTTGAAATGGATAATTTTCTTTAAACTGTTTAACTAGATATCCTAACGTTTTGGCACACTTTTACAATTTACATAAAAATTAGCTGAAGTACTTCATGGATGTTTGTGCATGCCTGATGAGGAAACGTGATTTAGCAATATACTGCACAAGTGCAAAGGAAGTTTTTTTTTAATGCATTTCAGGTAAAAACATTGTTAGCTGTATTTTGGTGCTCTACGTTGACCGTATGCTGAATATCTATTCCAATGATAATAGAACATAAGATTCTTAACAAAAATGATCAAAGACAATCTGAAAAATCTACTTGTAGTAATAGCTAGAAGTATACAAGTGATAAATAAAATCTACTCTACTTGAGCAAATAATTATTAATCAATCAGAATTGTATAACAGCTTTTCCTGCTTCTTGTAAAGGTGAAACATTGTGTCTATACCATATCCATCATGTGACTTTTACTGTTTTATTCTTTGATTTCTGCTGGTATGTGAAAGTGAACAATCCATTTTCTTCAAGAATTACAGCAGCAATGCTTTTGACCTTGTTAATAGATCACACTATGCAGTCACTGACCCTTATACAGAACACTGTAAACTTAAAATTAATTTAAAAAAATACATCACTATGAAAGGCTGACGAACACTAACCTTGATTTTCTTACTGTCCGGTATGCGCTAGGGAGAGAATGCTTGGCTTTAGACCGTGACCGTGACCTTGAACGATATCGAGAGTGTGAAGGAGACCTTGATCTAGACCGCTTTTTATGCTTTTTCTTTTTCTTCTCCTTTTCATGCACATGCGAGTGTACTTTATTTCTATCCATATCACGCTCTGTTATCTTCGATTCCAAAACAGGTACAACTTTTGATACCACAGTAGAAGCAGCTGGTACAATATTAATTTCAGGCTAGAAAAAAAAAGACCATAACAAACAAAAACAAATTAGACAAAAAAGCATATACAGTATATGCATATAGAATATAAAATGGTACTTTTTGTAATTATTAGAACGGTTAAGTCCACATTTCCCTTTATCTGTATACTTAAGCTACACATTTCCTCAAAAGTTTCCTCTTTTACGACAAATACCAATTTTTCTGTTCTAGTTAGAAGAATTATACTAACTGTGTTCTAATTACCTAATTGTGTATATATAAAGGAACTTATAATGCATACGACTTGCTCTTTAATTGTTTGTCTGCCTTTGGAACCAGATGGATCAAACCTGCACAAAAACTACACAATCATTAAAGAAACAGTAAGGAAACTGGCCACAGCAAATGAACAACTTATAATATCTTACCTAACGTGTACAGAAGTTGTTTATCCAAGTACAAGGCCAAATATATACTGTTAAAAAGTAAGAATGCACCAGCAGCAAGATAATTAAGACTCTACTCTTTGTGAAGCATCCTAAAAGAGCAAACTAAGACCTTGGTGAACTCATTGAGTTTTTTTAATTAATATGTCTCATATACTTAAGATCACCTGAAATGTTTGGCTCATATATGTGTAAACTACTGCATATACACATACATAAACAAACATTCACTAAGCCGTTTCATTAAGCTTTTTACCAACAGATCAATTTACTATTTAGTAAGAGGTCTATTATTTCAAATGGTGATGGGGCACGTGGGCATCAACACAGTAGCAAAGGGCAGGGCAACAAAAGGCATTCTAAGGAGAAAATTACCGGCTGATTCTGCTACATTTGATGTATACAGGAATGGGAAAAAGGAAGCCCAAAACGGACAAAACTATTCCAGAGCTTAACCTATAAAAGATCCCTGGGAAGCAATTTCAAATTGTTTCAAGCTATAGTGGGGGTTGGGCCAGCTGTGGGAAAAAGAGATAAAGATGTAAAATAAAATGGACAGCACTTTGGTGGATGAAGCACATTGCTAGACGAATTTAGCCAGTGCTGCAAGGAACAGACATGTGGCATGTTTGATTTATTTTTCTTTGTACTTTGTGTTGCTAAAGAGTTTATCCCTCTCTTGGGCGCTTTATTCAGAAAGTAATCATATCCTTTTCAATTTACAAAGTGTCTTTGGTATTATTCAAGGAATGGATAGGCACCATAAGGACACTTACTTATTTTCTTTTATCATTCAAATATGCAACTATCAACGGGGTAAGGATTATTTAATTTAGTACAGTACAATCCCTCTTAACCGGCCACCTCAGGACTGGACCCATGGACGGTTGCCGTTTTGGCCGGTTAAACCGACGCATACCTATTGTCATATAGAAAAATATTTCTAAGGTATGTACTGTACCTCTTCGACGTTCCTGAAGAAACCATATCCACAAGGCTTCACCCATGATTTCGCACACGGGTTTTTTTTCTCGTACAACGACTGGACAGTGTGGTGTAGTGGGTCCACAGCTCAAGTCAAAAAGGCCACTTTTTAAATAAATAATCGCCGCACTCGCAGCTTAGCAAGGGGGCTTGTTATGTGTGGCCGATCGGTTCCTGGGGAATTCGTGATGTGGGCGATCCTATCTTAAGTGCACAGGTGAGGAGTCATCCGCATCCATAATTTTTCCCGGGTACTGCTAATTGCCACATCTGATCCACATCCCCATGATAAATAGAAGCGCGAGGCGGCTAGTGGGGGTTACGGGAAAGAACGGGAGGTTAATGGACAAGGAAGCAGGTAGAGGAAAGCCAGTGCACGAGAGCAAGCGGGTGCAGATTTGATGGAGCAAAGGCAGGCAGCTGGGAGGTGAACCCCTGCAGAGGAGTGTTTGACCGACACTTGGTGGGGCTGAAGAAAGCGGTCGCTCCAGCTGAGCGATCACGAAGCTGGAGTGACCGGTATTGAAGACGACTGGCCGTCGAAAGGCAGTGACAGCTGTGGAAGCTTTGGGCTGGTTTAGCCCCAGCATGAGCACTCTGGCCACTGGGGAAAGAACCCAAGTCTCGGTCCAGATGGAGCCCGACGTAGCCAGGGATTGGAGGGCTACCAGACCAGTGTGGAAGGCAACTGCACCCGCAGGTAGGGCGACTCCCCTGTTGTGAAGCCCGATAGGAGAAGCAGGGGAGCCACCAGGTAGAAAGAAGAAGACATCGTGCTTTGGATTTTAAGAGACTGCTTCCAGCCATTGTTTTAACTTCGTTTGCATTGTTTTTAAAGGACTTGATTTTTTACTAATGGATATTAACCTCCACTAATTCACTCGTTTTAATGGATTATTTATTTAAAGAAGACTTTTGATACACTGCACTTTATTTAACTGTTTTGTTGTTTGCTGGTTTCCAGGAAAGAAGGAAGTGCATACATATAATATAAAGAAGAACTCAGGATTAAAAAAAAAAAAAAAAAAATTATTTTAACAGGCTGGTTAATCTGTCAGCCGGTTAATGTGAGGCCATTTAAGAGGGATTGTACTGTACTTAAAATCCACATTACCTACACCACTATCAGTACACTGATGCTTAAACCTGATGTTTCACAGAAAATCCTGAAATGAAAGAATGGAAAAACTTACACATGTGGCACTGGAGAGCTGCTTCATTCCGCCATGATGAGAAATTTCAACAAGAGCCTCCTAGTGGGAAACAGAAAAATACTTTTTAAGCAACAAGAGAATTTGAAAAAAGCTAACAATTTCATTGTGTTTACACCGGCTTTCTTTGGAGTACTCTGGGATTCTCCCCTATCCCCAAAAATTTAATTGGTTAGGGAGACTGGCGATTCCAAATTGGCTCTATGTAAGTGTGCCCTGCAATGGACCACTGCCCTATTTAGGGCAATTAACTGCCTTACACTCCTCACTGCAGAAACAGGCCCCTGCCCCCTCCAATCCTGAATTTCATTAAGTGGGTCTGAGAAGACTAAATTATGCTATCAATAAACTCACAAAAACACTAATAATTCAAAGCCTATTCCATGGCCATGTCTAGTCCTCTTGAAATTGTTCCTAAATCAAAATAAAATATAAAACCAATGAAAAATGAAAATAAATAAAAAAATAACATAAAATAAAATCAATAAAAACAGATAAAAGCCCCAATTACCAGAACAACAGGAGTAAGACCATTTTTAACATGATAAATTTACTTTAAAAAAGGTACTTTGCTATTACAAGAATATCATTAAGCTTTAATAAAATGTCTACCAGTTTACTTTATGAAACCTTTCATGTGACTTACGCAACAAATTACCAATATAACAGAACTCATGCTCCAGCCCCTACATAACATTTATGCAATACACAATGTGTTATAAAAAGGTCTTTGACACAAATACAAAACAATATATTAAAATAGTAGGAAACTCAGCAAGAATCACTCTAACCTCCAAAATAAAAACATCACGTTAAGCTAGTGCAAGAAACTTTAAATACAAATGTGTGCAAAAATACCATGTATTTAGGTCCATTTATGTATACCTACAAATACCATCCAGAGGTGTGCCTTTTTAGATGCACATTGATTACATTTAAACATTTCTTAGATAAGACCTTTTATAAGATAAATATACTTAACTACAGTACTATTAGCTTTTCTGGTCTGACTGAGAGACCCTAGTATTGATTTCAGGTCTTTTAAGCAGAACTCATTTGGTCTGTGAGCCCACCATTGACTCTCTTGGGTTTTTAAACATTCTGATTTACCTTGTCTAGGAGATACTCTAATTTCTAATTTAAGAAGAGTTGCCTTGTGTAATGACATGAGCTCCCAGGACTCAAATTCAGGGTTAAGGACCACAAATGTTTCACCTGTCAAGACTGTGTCATGCCGGTTGGCTGGCCACAAATTAAACCTGCCTGCCACTAAACTTTTTTCTGGGTACAGCTTAGGCATCCTTTTATGTGGAAGACACTTCCTTAATCCCTGAGGTGTTATCATGATAAAGGAACACTTTAACACTCTTGCTAAAGACATGTTTAGGCTATTATGTATGCTTGGTTTATAATAAATATAAAAAAATTCACAACTCCCTGCCGTAGTCTTAGTCCCACATAATTCAGTACACACACTCATGTGCAAAATACATAGTCATCCTCTTATACTACATTTTGAAGTCCACCTTTGCTGCCTTGAAAATACATGTGTTTCTGTCCGAATGGTATATGATGTGTGTCTTAGAAGCACATGTGAAATCACTGCAGACTTGGGCAAGTGCTTGCAGTTATACATTACTTATTAGAGACTTAAGGTTTCTAAACTGGTAAGAAAGCCCACTCAATCCAAGTCTGGAAAGATATAGCTCAGTCTACCATCAACCTATAGAAAGCAGTTACTAACCCTAAGTGGGAAGCCATTCCAAAATAAGGCAAAAATCACTGCATGGAAAATAAACACGATATTACAAGTAACAATAATGAGCTTGCTTCTTTTTTAGGTTTCCCTATATCAGTATATTTATGTTTCACAGCTATTATCCATCTAAAGGATGAAACTGATAAAGTAATAGGTGTACACTTTGTACAGATAAGCTACTATGCTTTTCTGAAAATACATTTGTTCATGTTATTTTTAACTTCCAAATGTCCTGTAGTCCTCCAAGTAGTCAATATAAGTTACATAAACAAATGTCAGTGTGAGCTACAAGACTGTAAGCGACATCCAATGCATATGCAAGAAATCTTCAATAATTTGACAAAAACTACACCAGGTACATCACATTAATATAATAAGCTATACAACAGATAAAATGTAACAGATTACAGTGAAAATAATACTGAGATAATGCAAGCAGTAAAAGCCAAGGGGTTTTGTCTAGTTGTTGATCAGGTGTAAATAAAAACTATAAACAAAAGAACACCAGATGATATCCTACTCATTTAAAAAAAAAAAAAAAAAATACACACACAATTTGATACATTCTAATATTAACTTTGAAAATGCATGTCATGCTTAAAACAGTAATGTGCAGAAGAAGAGCATGAAATCAATCAAATGCTGCACAATTCCACAACTTACTGGATCATTAACTTTTTTTAAAAACAATAGAAAAACATTACTATAAATAAATAAATAGTATCCATCATCCATTTTCTCATCAATCAATAGACAAAGTTAAATTCAAATATGCTTCAAAAGCATGATTTATTTATTTATTAACAAACAACAAATAATCTCTCCATAGGATGATCTGAAATTCAAACAAGTATGGAGAATAGGTTTTTAAAACAATGTTTCAAGGAATTAGACAGGATTGCTAAAGTCAATTAACATGTATAGATATCTCAAAATTAATTCTAGATTATCTGAAAAGCAGAGCTGGAGATCATTTCAGGACATCGTGGAGCAATTTCCTCTATATTTTAGGATATCTGCTACTTTAAGGTATCTCTAATGCATTTTGAGATTACTTCAAATAAATTTTCCAAGTAACTCAAAATAACATCCTATGCATTTTAAGTTATCACATTTAAATTTTGTTCAATCTTAAAACTTACTTCCTATGCATTTCAAGATATCTCATATTGAAATCACTTCAAGTAAAATTTCCTATATTTTCAATAGACCTTGTCTAATTTATCTCAAAATATATTTAAAATATTCTGAAATAATGAAATAGTCATTTTGAGATACCCAGAAACTCATTTAAGATATTTCAAAAATGGATAGGAATGTCTTTACAGATAAATGGAAAATCATAAGACATATCTTTAATTACATTCTATTATTATGAAGAAAAAGCATCTTGTAGCAAAAATAGCTCAAGAACTGGGCACCGAGAGTCACATGAAAAGGGTTTTCATGGCCAACCAGCTGCACACAAGCTTAAGATCACAATTTGCCGGCTTCAGAGGTGTAAAGCAGGCAGCCATTGAACTCTGGAGCAGTGGAAATGTCTTAGCTGAAGCGATTAATCACAATCCATTATTTGGCAGTCTGATTGATGAATCTGAGCTTGGCAGATGCCAGGAGAAAGATACCATCCAAACTGCACATGGCCTATGGTAAAGTTTGGTGGAGGAGAGATAATGGCAGGGTTTAGGCACGGCAGTTTGGTTCCAGTGAAGAGTGCTGTTAATGTTACAGCATCACAGCCATTTTGAACAATTGTAATCTTCCATAATTGTGGCAAAATTTCTGGGGATGGGCCTTTTCTGTTCCAGCAAGGCTGTGCCTCTGGGTACAACGCAAAATCCATAAAATCATGAAGCAACTTGAGTGGCTTGCACAGAGCCCTGATCTCAACCCTATTGAAAACCTTTGGGATGAATATGAATGCCAACTGTGAGCCAGGTCTTCTTGTCCAACATTGGTACCTGATCTTATAAATGCTCTTTATGCTGAATGGGCACAATTCCCACAGATACACACCAAAATCCTGAGGAAAGAGTAGTGGAGGCAGTTACAGCCACAGTTCAGGGTAGCATCTCTAGACTAATGCAAATGGGATGCCCAATAAGCTCATGTTAAATATAATGGTCGGGTGTTTCCAAACTTCTGGCCACTTCATGTATATTTAAATACAATAAAAGAACAACTCAAATGGAAGGGAAATATTAAGATCTGAATTTGAGATATGTACAACTAACATTTGCGATATAAACATTACAAGTCAATGTGAAGATACTTAAAATTATTTGACCATTTAAAATCACAACAGTGTACCATGTATAAATACATTATCTTTCATCATCATCCATTCAAAAATGTAAGGGGTGAATGGGCTATCTTGAGGCAATGAAAGCAGTTTTGTTTAACCTCAGTCTGCCTGACACCTTTGGCAAAACGCAGTTGCAGTGTAAATGATCTCTGCATCAGTCAATGAATGAACAATTGAACCAATCCATCTCAAAGTAGCTTTCTATTTATTTCCTTTTGCACTGAGAGGAACTACAGATAAAGTGTCTGAGCAAATATTCTGTCAAAAATGATGAAGCACATTCCTTCTCAAGACACTTTTATCTAAGGAAAAGCACCTTAGAAATGCACAGAATACATTTCTAGGTAGGCAATTGTAGCATATTTCACCACAAACATTACTTTCCCCATAATATGGCTATGTATCAAACACATAAGCATTAACAATTAAAAAAAAAAAAAAAAAAAAAAAGAGACAGAGAAAATTTTTGCTACCTTAGTCAAAAATATGTGTGGAAGCTGGCAATAAATTCTAAGATTTATTCCTTTATCAAAAAATAAGTGATTTAAAAAAATACACATATATACCTGTAAATAGGGTTTTAAAATATATAGGGTATATAAAATATTTAAAATTTAGGGTTGGCTGAATCCAGATATTACTACTTTCTCTATGCAAACTTTGAAGTGCATGTTAACATGGATGGGTGACTGCTCAGAAATAAGAAGGTGGTTAAAAGGATGTAAGAAAATTTGCAGGCAGTGACTCACTGAGTGACATTGTACTCAACGGCATTCCTGGCTCAGAAACATGGAGAAAAATACACACACACCATACCTTGGTGATCTATAAGCCAATCTGGATACATGAAAAATGTTGATGGTATACCTATGTACCTTATAAAGGACTAGTTGGAAACTGTCAAAAGATTCTGGACATATTTTTAGAATATGCCTCTTTTATCTGTTTGGCAAGAAGTCTTTTCTCTAAAATTGCTACATAGCAAGATTCTATACTTTTCCACTACATTTTATATTTACGAATCAGCATAAGCATGAAGGACATCATATAAGAATCAATCAATCAATAATTAATGTTGGCACATCCCTCTATTAAAAATATGAAAACACCTGAGAAGGTGCCTGTTGTCTGCTAATAGCATTTCCAAGCATAACCACAAAGCCAAAAGCAAAAATGCATACAAAATTACATGCTCTATTACTATGTAGCAATCTAAGCTACTTAACTTGATAATGTTGGCATTCTGACAGCATAACATGCTAAACAAGTTAATCCATTATGGGGAAAAAACACATATTACAAATTAAAAATAGAATGTGCAAGTGTAATATACTCGATATTCTGGTATTGTTTATAGCTAACCCCCAGTGTTAACTAATGATAACTCCTTAAAACTAAGAATGGGGTCCCTTAGAGCTTTTTGTTCTATTGGTTAGTAAAATGTAGGCATAAAAAACAAAAAAAAACAAAAAAAAAAAAAAAACAAAAAACACATTACAGAAAAATCAAGACCCATCACAGTAACCTTATAATGTAATGCTTTAACATCAACATGAATATGTCTTCACTTTTTTACAGTTAATACTCTTAATGGTATACATGTTATTTGGTCAGCAATCTCTTCACATAAATGTGGTGTCCTATTAACCTAAAAGTAGGTTTCTGAAATTAATGCAAATGGTGTGGGTGGCTGCGATAATCCAACAGAAGTAAGTAGCTGAGAAGAGATGTCTTAAAATGAATGCAGTGAGGTGAGCAGGCACCTGCTTTGGTGATTGGCAAAGGTGCAACTCAGGTCTGAAGACAACCATTTGGGTTGCTTGTGCAGACCTAGTAAGTATCTCTATTTGAGGCAGCTGTCCACATGCCGAGTGTTAAAGTAGATATACCTAACACTCATAAACAATACAGTTAACATTAACCAAAGCATAGGCGAACCAAAATAACAAACATAGGAATCTCCACATTAATATATTCAAGACAAGATTGCCTGGTGTGGGTGACTGCCATACTCAACAACAACAACAACAACATTTATTTATATAGCACATATTCATACAAACAGTAGCTCAAAGTGCTTTACATAATAAAGAATAGAAAAATAAACACAATATGAAAACAAAATAAATCAGCATTAATTAACATCGAATAAGAGTAAGGTCCACACACACTCACTCACACTGGGTTAAGCAGCTGAGGGGGGTGCCTTCAATAGAAAGCAGTGCGGTGAGAAGACACCTACTTTGGTGATTGGCACAGGTGTAGCTTAACTGTTTGTTCTGCTTGTGCTGAACTTGTAACTCTCTATGCTTAAAACAGCTGTCCATGTGGGGTACTATAAAGTAGCTATATAAAGGCAAAGTCCCACAACAATGCAATTATCAAAGAAGGCTTAAAAAGAGGCCTGGCACCTAAATGAATATTAAAGCAAGAGACAAGAAAAAGATTTTTCCAAAGCTACCTGAAAAAGAGCAAATGACCTCTGAGAAATGTGGAAATTAAATTGTGTGAATGAGTTTCTTTTTCTTAACATTTTTCAATTACTGTTACTATTTTATTTAAGTACTTTGAAATGTACATTTTGAGCTATATTTGCTAACCACGAATCTGCTCATGAAAGAGGAGAGTCTGTGAGGTGTTTGCATGATGTAAGTAATGTCTTCCATTTAAGACACACCGGATGTAATACATTGTTATGCACTAGTAAATGTCTTGCACCTGAAAGAAGATGCTGAGCCCAAAAGCTTCAAGAAAACCCAATTCTAATAAAAACAGGAACAGTCATGGTATTTATTCAATTGGAAGCTACCACTTCAATACATACAGACACAGCAAACAAACAATGACAGGGCCAGGTCAGAGGCCACATCAAACGTCTTACACTGGGTGGCTGCAAATGTGCAGTTGACTCAGCGACAGACAAGCAACCCTTGACAGATGCATCAACTGTGTTTCGGCGTGCAGCACAGTTGGGGAGGATCTCAAAAGAGCTAAAAACACTCATTTTATATATACATATATACATATACATATATACATACATATATATATATATATATATATATATACATACATATATACATACATATATATATACATATATATATATACATATACATATATACATATACATATATATATATACACATATATATATATATACATATATATATATACACATATATATATATACATATATATATATATACACATATATATATATACATATATATATATACACATATATATATACATATATATATATACACATATATATATACATATATATATATACACATATATATATATATACACATATATACATATACACATATATA
>JANRMT010062838.1:9945545-9959217 GCA_026402145.1 Polypterus bichir lapradei | reverse complement strand
ATATATATATATATACACATATATACATATACACATATATACATATACACATATATATACATATATATATACATATATACATATACATATACATATATACATATACATATATACATATATACATATACATATATATATATATATACATATATACATATACATATATATATACATATACACATATATACATACATCAATTAGACAGACACATTAAATTTTCTACCTAAAGAAAAGCTTTCTTTTCTTAAAAAGGTTCAAGTATATGCTGAATATTAATTGATTTTCTGCTGAATTAAATGAACCAGAAGTCAAAGTTAAATCAAAAAGTGATACTGTAGGCTATGTATAACTGCTGATAGATTACTTGGCTACATTTACTTAAAAAAAAAAAAAAAAAAAAAGGATGTGTTTATGTCACAAGGTTAGGAATACATAAGATAGGCCTGACAACACAATTTTAAGTGTCAGGTTTGGAGCCACTCATCACATGCCCTTATTCACACCATTACTTTACAATCTTGCATTGACTTTATGTAGAATAGATTATGTTATTCTCCTTTTTTTAAACTAACTTAAACTGTATTAATAATAATGTATGATTAATGAACTATTAAATTGTAACAATATACTTACATATTTTATGCTGGATTTAACTTCACATTCTGAACATACATAAAAGGTTAGCATACTAAAGCCTATTTTCTGTCTGTAAACGTTTGTTTACTTGTTAGAATATCTGATGTGGGTGGAATGATTCACACCTGAATTCATTGTTTTAGTTAACTATTTTATTGTTTGATCAAGCTGCATCTCATTAAGAAGACTCAAGAGTTTGAAATACCAGCTTAAAACTGTAAGTTAGCACCTTCAAAGCTGGATAACCACCAAAGACAGCAGGTTTGTTGTTACCCCAAGCCCAATATTGCTTATATTGAAGAAGTAGACAAACAAATTATGATACATATAATAATGGGTTAATTCTACACAGAGTTATATTAAACAGTCTGAAGACACCACATCATACTGTCTCCTTAGAAACACTTGAACCTTTCACAGCATTCTTATGTTGAGCACCATTAAAAAAAAATTTATTAACCTTTAAAACTCAAACATCTCCTTGAACATATTCTACTGTTTGTTTGCTCTGCTCCTCTAAACTCCACAGAGTTATCATGTGGACAGATAGCATTATGGTTTTTATATATAATTATATATATTATTATGTTACGTTTTAAGCATTCAATTAATGTAAGATTCTGAGAATTTATGAGTTTGTAGCCAAACTAGGTGTACACTAGTATGGAATCTCGCCTTAATTTTTTCCACTAAGCTGCACTGTATGGTGGGCACATGTGCATACATAACCAAAATCCTACCACACACAAAATAAGTGGATGTGAAAGTAAAAAGAGCTTTGATTGCAGCACCAGACAAAAATAGTCATATGTTACTGGCTCTAAATTATGTGAATGAACTGAAGTTCAATAGGTGATTCAACCCAGTGTCAATACTCCTCCATTTCCACTATAAAATCTAGACATTGGTTTGATTGATGAATGGGTTTCTGACTTGCACAAACGAATGTATTCTCTGATGAAATATTGCCATATGATACAATTTCAGGCCTTTTACGTATTCTTAAGTACATTCTCAGATGATCCAAAGCCATACTTACCCATTATTCTACAATGGTAAAATGTTTAGGGATTAATGTTTTGTTTGTGTCTAAGTTATTTGCCATGTATAAATGATTGCAAAATATGCAGGAGTTTAAAACCTTCTCTATCACACATACACTGTGGGACACACTCTGGGCTAGTTCATTGATTCCCCCCAAACACAAGCATGAAAACAGTTTTGCTTCATTAACATTCTGACAGTATTGTTTAATAAATGTATTTGGTTTTCTTACATTTATTTAGTAGTACTATTTATTGTTTTGTTAAAGTAGGTTTCTTATTTCTGTTACTTTATATCAGTCACTGTTGGTGTGCTTGAATCAGCAACTATGCCTCCTTCCAAATATAGTATGCAAAAGCTAGTTTTGCTCTACACTGTCGTTCATTCCAATAACTGAATACAGTTGGGGAGAGAGTGATTTAAATAAAGCCTATTTAAGTTAACAATGGACAGGGAGAAATAATATTCTGAGGGTCCACAATACCGTATATTTTATTTATATATATATATATATATATATATATATATATATATATATATATATAAATAATAATAATAATAATAATAATAATAATAAAAATAAATATATATATCTCATATGCATGTTAATGGACACAATGGTTATTTTAAATATTACAGGTTCAGCAGAATGTATTATTTATGTCAGAGAATTACTTATGATATGAGATATAATGGTAAATTCCAAAACATGGGCAGTGCTAGAACTATAAAAAGGGTCTACACACATGATTCTTTTTTGTGTGTCCCTTGATTTGCATTAAGTATTTTCTTTTGGGTTTTTGTGTGTGTTTGTATATATTTTAATTGTTTCTCCATCATTCTTGGAAACCACTGTCAAAATGAACATTTTTTTTTATTTTTGCAAATGTAACTGCTACTGTTGCTGAGCCATTCATTTTTTTTTGAAATTGTGATGACATATGCCTAAGAAAATCACCTGGGGTGACATTTTTGTGACAGAGACAACAAACTTCAAAGGACCAGGGTAGTTGTTAGAAATCTGGTCATTACAATCATACCACAAATCCAATTCTTTAGTAAAACACAGAGTTTATCAGTGAGAATAATGCCAGCTTACCTGCCTACCTTCCTTGTACTGATGTATTATAAGTATGTTCAGCTTGTTAGAAACCTCAAAAAGGTATGCACATATGCCAAGCCTAAAGGGTCGCAGAGAAATTTGTTAAACTAACACCTGGCATCACTGACAAAGGCTTTAACCACCTCATACATTTCAAAGAGAAAACAAGCTTTGATTCTAGATTGGACCCAGATTAAATGATTAAGTGGAATCAGAGAAAGTAAGTCTACATTAATAACCCAACGGCAGTTCCAATGTACACTGTTGCATATTACTGAAAATATTTTGCCCTGAAGGAGAAACAGAAAATGCAGCACTTCTACGGCCTGCAACGTTAAACCTCATATTAGCAGTCTCAAACAGACTTAAGTGCTCCTAACTGTTAAGTACCAACTGAACGAGAGCCTGATACCTTCAAATACATGATTTTTTAAAACTTTCTCCATCTATTATATGAACACAAAAAGCAAGCTTTTATTCAACTCTGGTTCCTTCTGTGTTCTTCTTTTAAAATCTGTTTTCTTTCTTTACTTTTGTCAGTTACAATCCCCCCTTTCCCTTAATTTTTTGTTCCACCATCATTTTGATTTCACAGTCTACCTGTGCATTAAAGGCATTAATGCAAATTGATATGCTTGGGCACTGTAGCCCTAAGTTTCCTGTTTTTAAAATAGAACACACCTAAATCAGTGACTGAGGAACTTGGTGTACAGTAATCCCTCGCTATATCGCGCTTCGACTTTCGCGGCTTCACTCTATCGCGGATTTTATATGAAAGCATAACTAAATATATAACGCGGATTTTTCGCTGCTTCGCGGGTTCTGCGGACAATGTGTCTTTTTACTTCCTGTATATGCTTCCTCAGTTGGTTTGCCCAGTTGATTTCATACAAGGGACGCTATTGGCAGATGGCTGAGAAGCTAACCAATCAGAGCACGCAGTTAAGTTCTCCTGACTGAGAAGCTAACCAATCAGAGCACGCAGTTGAGCTCCTGCGTGCTGAATGCAGTGTTAACCAGGAAGTCTCGTCTTGCTCAACGTGTTTCGCTGTGTAAAGAGTTGTGCTCTTTAGTGTTTATCTTTGTGCATAGTCAAACCCTTCATTATGGCTCCAAAACAATCTGCTACTGCTTCAGGGGCCGTGCCCAAGCGCAAGAAGAAGATGTTAATGATTGCCGAAAAGGTAAACGTTTTGGATTTGTTGAAGGCTACGATTCTTTTTATTCAAAAAGTATGAAAGGAATATAAGATCTACGGCTGCAGTGTCCTTTTAACCAGGGTGCAAAACGAGTTGTAAGTGGATGTAATAAGGCAGTAGTCTGGATGGAATCTGCTTTAGGGATTTGGATTGAAGACTGCCAGAAGAAGAACAACGGCAGTGCTACACAATCGCCGGAAGTGGCTCCTTTACAAGGGCTGTAACGCTCTCCTTTGTTGTGCAGTAAAATTAAACTCATTGTTATTGGACAAGTCATCGTGTCATTGTTGGTGAGTAACCATAATTAATTTTCTTCTTACAGTGCTTAGTACATTTACGTACGTTTAGTGTCACTGTACACACATTTACTGTATACTATTTTTCTTGCATTGTACGTATTTATTGCTGGTGACCTGTCTATCGTAATGGCTGTAACATATGTGATATCGGAGACACTCAATATCTTTAAAATAATATTTAGGTTTTACTGTATATAAACAGTGTGTGTTTATATACATAATTTCAATGAATCTTACCTAATATCTAAGAGAATACAAAGGGATTATGCTGTATAACGCTGCGGGGAATATTTATAAACAGTGCGGGAGAGTTTATAAGGGCTTAAAATATATAAAAATAACCATACAAACATATGATTTCTACTTTGCGGATTTTCACCTATCGCGGGGGGGTCTGGAACGCAACCCCCGCGATCGAGGAGGGATTACTGTACTTCTATAATGACATTCTTCTTGGTGTTGCGGAATAAGACTTGGGACAGGAGTGAAAGGAATGGGTGAAGGTGTGGTTTGGGAATAATGGAAATATAATCTTCATGATAAAGTCATTCTGCATAAACAGGAGCAGATTTATGCTGTAAAAACAAGTCATTACATATTATTTGCTTGTTAACAAAAAAAATGAGATGACTTGCATTTCAGAAACTGCATATACTCCATGAAAACAAAATTAACAATGTATCTCAATGTACATCCACATTGGCCCCATATGGAACACTGAATTACAAGCTATAGTTTGGAATTAACACAATATGTGAAAGCCCTCACCAATTCATGTCATCTATTTTTCATTACAAATAAATTCTGAACCTCTGTGAAAACCCCTTAGCTAAGAAACTTGATTCCTAATTTTAAAAAAAGGTTAACAATGTATCAATTTCATGTGCATTAATATCTGTGCTTCACAATCATTAGAGTATGGAGTACTTTCACATTTTATATAAACCTAGAAGTATGTAAGTAGTTTCAGGAGCTATGGTATTAGGATTCTGCTACAAAAGATTATACTCTTATCCAGACTTGTCCTTGTGCTAAAGTTGCAGCAAGGACTGTGTCCCAGATCAAGAGGCTTAAATTAAAATGCTTTCTAAGAATGCAAAAGGTGAAAACTAATAGTTAACACGAACAGAAATCATTCGATATAATCAATATATAATTAAATAGTGAAAATCATATTCATCAGTAAAAGCCAACTCTCACACAAGACAACTTAGAAAACATGGCATACACTGACTGAGTACTAACCTCCATTAATGCAGAGCTTTCTTCCAGTTTCCTTGTGTCTACTTCAAGAAAAGGACTTTTCAGGTTTTGTAAGAAGAGGGCAGCTTTTCTCTTGCGCTCTGCTTGCAGCTGTTTTTCTTTTGATTCCTTTGAGGCCTGTGCAAGCTTCTCACGGGCTGCGGCTGCTAGTCTGTCCTCCAGCTTCTGTTTGGCTACATCAATAAGAAAGCATTCTGTTACTGTTAATGCTTATCAATGAAAACAAACTTAAAATTCTGCATTGCTGCTCCCTTCTACTTTTACTTTGCAGTTAAGTCTAAAATAACAATATGAAAATATCAAAATGTAAAGACACAAAACATGATGCCACCACTATTGGAATTAAAGTTAAATTTATATTTCCATAAAGCTCCTAATTATTAATGTTTCACAAAGTCAATTCCTAAATAAATGTGGCTAATTATTAGAATTAACACAAAAAAAGGTGCATACTTGTATCTTATGTATTAAATAACAAACTCCCAGATGGGGTAGGATCTGGAGCCCCAACAATTAAATTATGGATGGACAGTCAAGCCAACACCTGTGAAGTTTTATAAACACTTTACAATCTAAAATTTACAATGAAGGAATTATGTAAGAAAAGGAGTACGAACAGAAGAAGATTTCAGAAGGCTGGATAAGAATACTGCTCATCTCAGATATAAAGAGTAACTTTCTTATTTCTGAGTTTATCATACTTATAGACATTTACTTTTGATATACCAAGTCCAGCAAACTACTAGGTCTGTGCTTATTTGTGAATAACCTTGAACTAACTAAAAACTTACTGGTAATCCTGTCTTTTCCTCAGTCTCTTATTATTAGCTCACTAATCACTATTGGTGCATTACTGGGTCAAACATGCAAAATTAGATAACGGAACCATATTAAGCATTCATATGGGACATAACCAGGTAAAGTATCAATAGAAAGCAAGAAACAGGAAAAAAAGAAAGGCATGTTCAGTTCCTAGGAAAACATTAATATGTAAAAAGGGTTAGTCATTTGTCACCTTTACACTAAAAAGAATCCTGTCGTGTAGCCCTTAGATTCAATCAAGGTAAAAAGAGTATTTTTTGAAAGCTGGGTTAGTTGGGAGGTTTGGAGGAGGTGGGGAAGGAACATTACATAATAAAAACAAAATCTTCCTGCTCAAATTAAAAGATAATTACCATCCTAAAAAATCAACACCTGCCATAGAATGTCTACGATTCTTTGTAACATTCTTCTAGAAAATAAATAGGTTCAATTTTCATCATTTAATAGCATTTTATACCTTGGCGTTAACTGCATGACAGTGAAAACACACACACTTTCAATAATTAAACTAATAACTACTTAAAAACTGTGCTGTCTGTGCTACACAAAGACAACTTTTAAACAAAATGCAAATTTCAAAAACAACTGCAGAGATTCACCCCATAGTTAATATTTTCTTTCTCCTCTCAACATACTAATGAGATATAATTACCTACCATAGATTTTTAAGAAAGTTATTCACATCAGAAGAAATGCTTTCATCTTCAAGAAACTTTGGTATATATAGCGGTAATTCAATAAACTCAGGAATGAAATTCTATTTCTCATCACGAGGAATGTATAACTGAAGGATTACATTTTAATGTACATTTTCAAGCTGGACAATAGAGCTTATGAGCAGCACAGATTTATATACTCTCCATCCCAGTAGTTCTTATTTTGTGTTTTTGTAGGGCGTCAGTCACTGAATTCTTTATGCTTTATAATGTAGCAAAAACACACTGCATATCATTCACAGTCACAATGAAAAAAGTGGACAAAATATTAATTTACAGTACTAAAGGACATTCTACTTTTGGACACAATATGACCTTAAAACTGTAGTGTCAGATTTCAATTCTTCTAGTAGTTTTAAGACATAAATCTAGCTTAAAGCTCAAATACTTTAGGATACATTACTTGTTTTTACTATGTAATGAGTTCAACACATTTACAATTTCTAACTTAGAAAAATCATTTCTGGGGCCTGTTCAAAACGTGTGTTACCTTGTTTTATCATCAACAATTTACTTTTTAAAAGTACATATGCATTTTATTAAAACTCTTTCATATTGAATAATTTAAAAATGTAGTAGCCTTAGTTTTTTTTTATCTTTTCTTAAGGCTTAGCAACAGGGTTTTGATACTTGTAAATTTAAAATATGTTTAAATTCAGTCCAATTTATCCTTACTAACAATGCATTTACTGTACTTACAAGCCTGGAATTCTATAAATTATGGATGTGGTGAGAGAGGACATGCAGGTGATGGGTGTAACAGAACAAGATGCCGAGGACAGAAAGATATGGAAGAAGATGATCCGCTGTGGCGACCCCTAACGAGAGCAGCCGAAAGAAGAAGAAGGAGAATTACATCACATAAAATAATTACAATGTCAAAATACATCCTGCAGATGCACCGGGATGCATCTTCAGTGATGTATCCTGGGGGTCACTGGGTGTTTCAGGTCTCGCAACATCAGACGCCCTCACCCTGGTAACCCAGCTGGGGATGATCAGTCCCCGACTTGTGTCCCAGTAGCTATAGTCCACAATCGCTCCTCTTTATCCAAATCCATCTTGAGGCTCTTTCTGCAGTTTCTGTGATGGCACTGATTGCAGTTCTTTTTTAGAACCCTGTCATGCCCAGCAGAGTGAAGGCTCTCCAAAGTGAGAGGCCAGAAAAGCCCCTACAACTCATTTCTACTCATAGGCAACGAACTCGCCTCGCCATCCTTGTCTCCGGCACTGCTCAAGAAGAACATACTGCCTCTCGTATGACTCCTCTCTGCGATCCTCCCAGGAAGAGTCAGTTCTGTAATTACTAGTTATTCCATTGCTTCTGACAGTACAACTATATCTGGTCATTGTTATGTTATTGCAATGTGTGCTGGGACCGTAACAAATCTAATCATGGTGACTGAGAGTGGTGACATGTTGTATATTCATTACACCACACTGTACATGGGACAATAAGGACCATATAAATACAATGCTGAAACAAATACAGATATATTAAATTTATGCAAAAATACACATACATAAGCAGTATATCCCAAAACACATTTATATACATACACAGACACACTTCAAATTACATGCTGCGTTCTTAGAATCATTACATTACCAGAAATTCATACAATTAAAAAATGACACCTCCTCTGAAGGCTATCTGAAAATTTGGAGAGTACTGTATATGTCAATATGCTAGAGAATATGTTTAAAATGTTGTTTTTGTCACTTTTCGAAAAAACTGAAAAAAATGTAAAAATATATGACTTACTTGAATGGTACTTGCATTATTTCTAGTATTAATATAGTAGGCAAGGTTTTAGCTCTGGGTGATAAAGAACTTTGTTGACAGATAAAGAAGGGGATTTGTGTGTGGCAAAACAAAATGTGACTAGTAGCATGAATAAAACGAGGCTGAGGGAGAGAAAGGGAGTGCACTGCGGAAGCACTGCACTCCACTAGTGTGTAGCTTACTGAAGAAGTCCGCAGCTTCACTGCCGTGTAGCTTGAAGAACAAGGAACGCAAAATTTTCATATCTCTGACTTTTTGCCAATAACCTTTTAGAATAATTTTTGTAAATCAGAGACTAAACGAGTTACATATGTATATATAAACATATCTCTCTATTATAAAAAAAAATCCTGGGAGAGAAAGACTAGGGAGACGAGACATGATCTTCACGTGAAGACCACGGAAGACGCTTAAAAGACCGAAAGACATTGGCCACGGAGTGTCTTGCGGGGACCTTAAACATGAGACATTTTTTGCCAAGAGACTGACCAAGGACCATCTTGCGGGGATGTAGAACATGAGATTCTTGCAACACACACCCTACTTACAACCAATATCAAATAAGACCATGGGCAGCAAAACACTCAGTCGTGTAAAGGCTTTGAGCACACACAGATCCAGGGCTCTCAGTGCATATAAAGCGTATAAGGACAATACATTATAGATGAAACGTAGACGACTAAAAGAAGAAGAAACAACACAGAGAAAAGAGACTCAAAAGTGTTGGAGAGAAAAAAAATGCAAAAAAGATAAAGAATAATCAAGGTGCAAATTCAAAAAATAAGGAAAGTAATAATCAGCCCGGAACAAGTGGAATTGGAAAAAAAAAAAAAGCACGTCCAATCAGGCTCAGAATTAAAACAGTAAAAGAATAAGTAGAACTTCATAAAAACGTTCAAAAACGTTGCCGCTATACACATGCAGAGCAGGTTAGAGATTAGAAAAACAGTGGAATTCAAAAGACTCAAAAAAAACGTAGGCACGATACACACGCAGAGCAAGATACAGAATATGAAAGCAGAAAAAAACAAAAAGTATCAAAAAAAAGAAAGTAAACGTCGCATTAGCGCAAAGAAAGAGAAATTATTACTCGGGAGAAATAACGAAAATGCGAATAGAGATCGAATATATGGACATAGGTGATATGTCAGATGTATGTAGATATTGTAAGGCTTTGAAGTTTAAGTCAGAGAATTTCAAAAACGGGGTTTACCTAACATGCATTTCTTGGTTACTTTGCAAAAAAAATTATTAACTGCTAATGATGTAGATCGTTTTGTCTGTGCTGAAATTCCAAACAGAGAAACCCTTCCTGAATTATGGTATAAAGTCATTAAACACATGTCTCATGGACCTCATTAAAAAGATTCAGCATGCTGGGACTCGAAAGATTCCAAATATTGTTTTTACAGAAGTTCTGAAATAAAAGTGAAACTAATGAAATTGCAACAATTAAAAGAAAAAAAAATCTTAAAACTATGTATCCGGAAAACCAAACACAGGGGTTGGTGAGCGAAGCGAGCAGGGGGCAAAGCCCCCTAGTATATAGTATGGTTACAATTTCAGACTTCAATGGCCCTTGATCAGCTATATTGTGAAATTGCTCTACTCAAACATTTCGAGGTGCCTTTAAGCGTAGATTTTTCATCTCTTCAGCAGAACTGACCACAACCTGATTCATCTTATTCTCAGCTACAAGCTTACACGTATTATTACACAACAACCTGTTACCACCAGAACAGTGAGGAAGTGGAGCATGGAGGCTGAAACGGCTGCTTCCAAATGACAGAGTGGGAAATGATTTGCAAGTCACATGGGGATGATATTAAAGGACTCAGTCACGGCATCACTAACTACTATGCTGCTCTCAAAGAGTACGCTGCTTTCCAAAAACCCTTTGATTACTTTCTGAATAAGAAAAAGACGGCATTCAAATTCAGTTACAAAGAGCCTCTGAAGGATGCACAATGAGTGGTAAAGAAAAAGCTGAGTAAAGGAAAAGAAGTTTACAAAGCTAAAATAGAAAACAAAGTCACTCAAAATAACATTATGTCTGAAATGGACTGGGCAAAATTACTTGATACAAGCAATCCAGGGCTAAGGTGCTAGAAGGGAAATGTGGATAAAGCTAATGCCAGGAATTAATTGATAGATTTTCCCTCTCACTGCCACTTTCTTCCAATATCGAGTCCCTCACAAACCCTTCCAGCTACATCAAAAATGAAAAGGCATCAATATGGGCTGTTTATAAATGAAGACAAAATGAGGAGACAACTGAGGAACACACAAAAGCCACCGGACCAGATGGAGTCAATCCTCAAGTTCTTAGGCCTGAGCTGACCATTTTTGTTGTATCCTCTGTCACCTGTTCAGTCTGTCCCTAAGGCACCAGAAAGTGGCGCTGCTGAGGAAAACATCTTGCATTGGTCCCGTCCCAAAGAAGGCAGGAGACCAGTGGCACATACATCTCACATCATGAAGACCTATAACTGGACTGGTCCTTTTGTAGTGGACTATCTGAAAGATGCAAATATCCATCTGCTGCACAAGATTTATTCTCACCTGGACAAAGCTAACAGCACTGTGACGATTATGTTTTTTTATTTCCCCATCGCCAGTATCATTCAGCCACCTCTGTTAAGAGATAAACTCAAGATATGCAGGTGGATGAGCCTAGGGTTCTCTGGACAATAAACTTTCTTTTGGGCAGACCACTTGTGAGGCTCAAGGACTGTATCTCTGATATGTATGTGGGCAACACTGGAGTACCACAAGGAACAGTCTCATCTCTTTTTCTCTTTACTCTGCTCACCTCACCCCACAAATATACAGTAACACCAGGTCATGTCACTTACAGAAATTCTCAGCTGATTCTGTACTTGTGGGGTGTATCAATAGGAGGGGTGAAACAAGAGGGCAGTAATCCGGTAGACAGCTTTGCTTCTTGGTACAGAAGGATTTATCTGGAACTTAACATACAAAACCATGGAACTGATTATTGACTTTGGCAGCACCAAACAGCCACTATGTCACTATTCAGGGAGTGGCTGTGGAGTTAGTGCACTCCTACCACTACTTAATGGTCCACATCAATTATAGGCTGATAATTCAATTAATTAATTAATTAATTAATTAATTCAATGCACTTGTAGTACAGAGGAGCTATACAATAAAGGGAAGAGCATGATCTACATTGTTAGGAGGCTATGTTCCGTTATTGTGGGTAATGACATCTTTCCCATCTACTACAACTCTGTGATGACCAGTGTGATTTTCTACACTGCGTTGTGCTTGGCCAGTAACATCTTTTCAAAGAGAGGCCCATTGAATAAAAAAAATAAATAATTAAAAGGGCAGGCTCAGTTATGGGACTCACACTGAGGACTTTCAACCAATAAATTATTCAACAGAAGTGCTTCAGGGATGCTACTGGAGGACCTTTACAACAGCAGCAATACACCTGCATCATGCCTCACTAGGACTGTTGCCACCAATTCAGAAGTTTCCGTTCTTTTTAATTTTCTTCCTCTTTAGTCATTTTGGTGTATGTTCGGACCATTGTGTGTGTGTCTATGTGTGTATATAGATTTACCTAACTATCCATCTATCTACCTACGCATCCAATGATCTTCAGTAAAAAAACAATTTCTCTTTGAGGACAAATAAAGTTATCTATACATCCATCCATCTAAATAATCAATACAATCTAAAAAAGGTTTGAATATATAAGGTTATAATGAAAGCTTCAAGTTTGCACAGATGGTGTGGGGATTTTTACATTTTCAATCCAGCTCTGTGATCACATTTCACTTTCCTGGAGAGAGTTAACAATGGAATGAACAGTTAGAAGCTTTGTGAGATTGTTTGCAGAGCTAGCTTATTGTGACTTGCTGCCATCCTCCAGTCAGACAGACGGAGGACCAGTTGACACTTTATGGGATATAACTGCACACCAATATTTCCGCAGAGGTAAACCAAACTGATGAGGGTGAAGTTGAACATTGAATTCGCAAGCAAGATGTGTTCACAGACCACAGTCACGTATGATTGCTCCAGTTCTAAAGAAAAATCACATCCACCCACTATTGCAATATCACAGTTCAATGCATTCAAATGCTCTATCAAAAAGAAATGCTCATTTACAATAAACACACTTATATGGTAAAAGTAATGAGAGTAGAAGATACAGAAGAGGAATAATGACCAGGTGAAATGAAGTTTATTAGTAATAAAACTCTTCGAGGTTCTTCATAGTATTAATCCAAAATTAAGGGCTAAGTGTTATAATTGGATTTGCATCTGATACAAATCTATTTGTCCCTTGTGTGGCCAACAGTTTTAATTAGTTTAAGTGTTTAACAAAACATAATGTGACTATATAAAACTAAAAGGTATACTGAGCAGTAAACATGTGTATGTTCGGGACATACGTTAGTCTTAAGCTACAAAGAAAGAAGAAAATTTAAAGTGAAAAAATAAACTAAAAAGGGATGTAGGATCATTAAAATTTTTTCTCTCCCCCCCAAAGATATAAAGGTTAATCAATATAAAAACTTACACTGATATTGTTACACCAAATTGAGGAAGCACACCTTATTAAATATCACTGCCACAACCCAACAAATAAATACAATGGATACATACTTTATTATGAAAATGGTACTTTAATGACTTCCTTCTTAGTGTTTTGTACACCACATGTAAACTAACCTGTAGCCAACGAAATATTTAACCAGACAGGAAATTATTGGAATAAATATTTAAATGTATATTATGACAGCTCATATATGTACCAAAAACATACA
>JANRMT010062838.1:9918970-9945145 GCA_026402145.1 Polypterus bichir lapradei | reverse complement strand
TCCTCATAATTCAACCCCTGTAGTCCTGGAATCAGCCTAGTCGCTCTTCTCTGGACCTTTTCTAGTGCTGCTATGTCCTTTATGTAGCCTGGAGACCAAAACTGCACACAGTACTCCAGATGAGGCTTCACCAGTGCATTATAAAGGTTGAGCATAACCTCCTTGGACTTGTACTCCACACATCGTGCTATATAACCTAACATTCTGTTAGCCTTCTTAATGACTTCTGAACACTGTCGGGAAGTTGATAGCTTAGAATCCACTATGACTCCTAAATCCTTCTCATAAGGTGTACTCTCGATTTTCCGACCGCCCATTGTGTATTCAAACCCAATATTTTTACTTCCTATGTGTAATACTTTACATTTACTGACATTAAATTTCATCTGCCACAGATCTGCCCAAGCCTGTATGCTATCCAAGTCCTTCTGTAATGATATAACGGATTCCAAATTATCTGCTAATCCACCTATCTTGGTATCATCTGCAAACTTAACCAGCTTGTTACTTATATTCCTATCTAAATCATTTATATATATTAAAAATAGCAGCGGCCCTAGCACTGACCCCTGTGGAACACCACTCTTAACATCGGCCAGTTCTGATGAGGTTCCTCGCACCATCACCCTCTGCTTCCTGTGTCTGAGCCAATTCTGTACCCATCTAAAAACATCACCCTGAACTCCCACTTCTTTTAACTTGATGCCCAACCTCTCATGTGGCACCTTATCAAATGCTTTCTGAAAGTCCAGATAAATAACATCATATGCTCCACTTTGATCATATGCTTTTGTTGCAACCTCAACATCCTTCTTAATGGTTGCTCTCATATTTTCATACGCTCTACGATTCACTTTGCAGTCATTAGTCTTATATGCCTTATACAGCAGTTTTTTCCTTTGCAACTTCTTTTTTAAATCTTTATTAATCCATCGAGGAGTTTTTTTCTAAAATTGACATTCAACTAAATAACGCAATGCGGCTTATCCCTGGAGCAGTAAAACTGATTTAGCTTACTTGGCTACCAGTGCTAACCAATGCAGCACCACCTAAATTAAGGCATGAAGCTGCCGCCATACGAGACTGTACCAAATATGCAAACTCTTTACTATTTGAGGACTTTCAAAAACTACCTAACCTCCAACTGCATTCACGTAAACCATCCTGGACAGCACAACCAATGAGTTCTGCTGGACAAGTGGAAACAAATTTGAATTGCTGAACACTCTGTTAATACCCACCTCATCAGTGATCCAACTACACAAGTGCCTGGATGTGAGCCAAGATGATCCAAATGGATACTACTGAATATAATTAAAACAGACTAAGGGATGTGTGCTTATCTGATGCACACTTGGGGCCTCACAGAAACACCATCAACCATCTGTGGAGCCGAGAGATTGATAATTCTGCACATATTAGACTCATGCCCAAATAGGAAATTTGACGGTGGATTAACTATCCTATATCATTTTTCTGCAGAGTCTAAGTATTAATTTGTAAGTTTGTACTAGTCGTGTTTAAAAGTCGTACAGATAAAAAAAACAAACAAAAAAAAGTGGAAGTGTATGTCAAAATAACTTGAAAAGGACTATCACTATATCCAGGGCTGCAAAATTTTAACTGAATAAATTACTTCATTAAAATAGTCAAAGTGCACATTCACTCCACAGGCCTGTTTAGAAGAAACAGTAGAAAACTCAGAGAAAATGCCAAAATTAAGGTCTGCGCACACCCTTAAGGTTTATTACTCACGTGTAGTAAAAAGGTGTGTGACAGACTCAAAGATCTGAGAGTGGTTATCAGATAGGGAAGTCAATTAATTTTATGTGGAATATCATGACTGTATAACACAACATTCTCAAACTTGGATTCTGCTTAGGAAGCCAGCCACCACATTGTATGACCCATTCATGTAAACTTCAACAGTTATGCCCACACAGATAATCCAACAGGCAAATCTGTGGGAACCCTTGCAAACACAAGAAGAATGTGCAAGATCCACAAGGTTGCAGGATTTGAGCACAGGAAGCTGAATGAATACATGAGCAGTGCTAATCACTGTGACCTGTTGACTGTATTTTACAACATTAAAAATTAACTTTCATTTATAAAGAATAAAACTTTAGGTTATTAACAAACATAGATGAGGAAAATAAAAAATACTAAAACATTTACAGAATAGATTTTAAATAGTGAATAACAGAAAATCTATACTTCAATAATTTGTACTTTACTTCAACCACATTATTGCAGAATTTTTCTCAGAAACATCAAAACCAGAGAAAGACTGCTTTGAACTTTTCCTTCAGCAACACCTACCTTTAATTAGTTTGCCCTCATTAGCCGCTTTGTCAGGAGAGTGGTTTGTTGATTCCGTTATCAAATTTTCTGCATTCGAAACACTTGGACTGTTTGTTGCTTCAGGCAAAACAGGCGTATCAGCAGCATTTCCCGATTCTGAGGCAGCAAGAACCTGTAAATTAAAAATAGAATTCAATGCTAGAAAGGTGAAGAATTGAATTTTCATCCTTTTAGTGATTATGTACAATCACTCTGTCACTATGGCTTAAGGTATCATATATGAATGTTTTAGCTACTGTTGTAATGACATTTTCAAGATATATAATTATGTTTGGATTTATTAAATCAGCAAAACATAAATGAATGCTAATCAGAAAATTTGGCCTACAGCCAACCCCAAATTTCCATTATCACAGTAATTTTTTTTTTTGTTTAATAACTGAGTACAGCTAACTTTCCGCATTTCAGGTTCAAAGAAGCAAATCTAATAATGCACTGTATAACGGTCTTCACATAAATTTATATAAATTACAATGCACAAATAATACATGTTAAAAGCAATAAACAGTGAAAGAGCATAACTATAAATTAATGTGCAAGAAAATAAAACTAATAAATAACCAAAGAGAGGAGTGCTATTATGTCACTGTCCAACTACAAAACACATTTTACTCAACAAGTGTTCCACATAAGCCACAGAGTAATGAAACAGAAACCTACACTTTATTAATGGTGGTTAAGAAAATCATAACTGTGCAGCTATTACAAATCATTAACTTTTAACAAATGAGCTGCCATTAACTTGGACTTCTGAAGATAGCATATGTTGTTGCGTTACAATTCTAATAAATAATTTATTGGTGTGGTCAAGTACATTTCTAATACCATTGCATTTAAAAGCTTAAATCAAATGTACATTAAGACAATTAACAATGCTAGTGATCACTGCCTTATTCTCATATGTCTCAACAAATACAGTGTTTATTATTACAACTCGGCTAGTTAAATTAGATGACATGTCTGGAAAATGGATGAATGGGTGAACAGATTAATGTTAAGTTTTTAATTGCTAAGCACAAGTCATATGTTAAATTAACCTTTTTTGCACTATCAAATGGCATTGAAAGCAATTGGGCATAATCTAAACAGATGAATGAAATGGGTATGAAAAATTTGTAATCCATCATAATGAGTGCCCAGATGTACAAGACAGGAAAATAACAACTGAGAAGACTTTATAAACACTAAATTCCTACCAAAAACAAAAAGAAAGATAAAGGGTGACGTCCAGTATTAAACTCTATCCTGCTATACTCTGTCCCTCAGTTTGTCAAGAAACTCCTGAGAAAGAACTGGAGAATGCCTGGAAATCTGGTCTGGCCATCTTAGTCTAATATTTCCAAATGCTCAACAAATACAGAATAAATATTGCACAAGATTAAAGTTCTTTTTTTTTCAATCTATTTACATCTGGAAAAATACTGCTGATTTAGAATCATGGCTGTTGAAGTTGTCTAGGTGGGGGGATACAAGGGATAAGACCAGCAATAAAGCTGGCAAATAATGTTCTTTATGCACTTAACGTTATAAATACATATGATGATCAAATTTGTGCTGAAAGGAAAAAGCTATTTGAAGCAAATTAATCATAACATTTTTAAAAAATAAATTAAAAGGCTGAGAGGATATTACTTCACTACAGAATTGCTGCTTAACTATATTTACATTCTTGTGTGGACACAGAGAACCATCTGCAACTAAACAAATGCAATGATGGAGATGGTTCAGTCCTGTAAATACATGGACTGGAATGAGTAGATAAGATAAAAAAGCTAAACAAAAGAGAACTAGTGCAAACTCTCTTTTTTGGGTGGCTGTGGTCTTTCAAGTTGTACAAAAAGCCACTAAGCCTGTTCCAGTATCACCATTAACAAAGCAGGCACCAGTTCTGGAAAAGAAACCAGTTCAACACAAGGTCTACAAGCACAGTGCTGTTTAGGGAGATTTGCTTCTGAATTGCTATTCACTTTGTTCTGACAGTGAAATCTATTCAGATCAAGATATTTAGAAAAGAAAAATATAACAAACATTTTTATGCCCACAGACTAGTTTTGCAGCCTCTCATCCTAAAAAAAATTGAGGAAAGTCAACCATTTTTTTTGCATTATTCTTGAATTAAACCAAAAAAAAAACAGATTACCAAAAAAGGATGGTGAGCATCACTCATAAGAAGGTAAATCCCTTGTTTGCAAGTTTTGTGACGCATCTGCAGATTGTTATATTTGACTAGTAACATAACAGAAAGCATTTCTGTACAGATGCCAGTATATGCCTTGAGGTCATATGATGGTTGACAATACATCTGACAAGCAAAAGGCTGCAATATTTAACAGTTGCATTCTCTCCCTGCTCATTTAAAATGCTGTATACTAAAGATGAAATACAAAAAATAAAAGAAGGTAAAGAGTTGCAGCTGTAGTTGTGATGACATTTTCCACAAGCTCAGGTCATCTGGATGTCTTTTCTCTGATTTGTAAATTCATCACATGAACCTTAACATGTCACAGCTGCATAATAAACAGCAGTAAGCAGCCAGCTGTGACAAATGTGAAAAAAAAGCCTTATTGAAGCAGATACACATTTAAAATGTTGTTTAAAAAACAGGTACAATTCCAAATAAATGTAAAGTGTTTCCTAACACTAAGAACTCTTCTGTATCTAAACAATTTGACAACTGATTCATTTGTTTTGAGCACAATTAAATACTCTTAATACCCAACTATCAGGCTATTCAAATTGTTCAAATACAGCACTGCAACAAGAACCACAACTAAAACTAGAATTCACAGGATAGCACCAATAGAACCTGAGAAAGAAAGGTGAACAAGATTTAAAGAAAATGTATTTACATTTGTATAAATAAATTGGAAAAAAATTACTAATGCTTGTGCTACTATGTAAGGGAATACAACAGCAAGCATAAAATACAAGCTATTACAAAGAACCCTCAACATTCATCATCACTCCATGGCAACTGGAGCACAATTGTCAGAGTAGTTGGTTAGTGCGGTCATTGCCACTTCGTGATTGGAGCACAATCATCCGAATGGGGAGTGTTTGTTGTAGTTGCAACCAACTGCGCAACCCAACACTATTATAAACAAAATCAACCCATAAACCACCGGTAGAAGCTCAGGATCCAAAAGTGGGACGTGACCCACTGATTAAGAAACACTGCTCTACACCATGCAGACATCTGTTCACTTCAGAGACAAGGGTATCAAACTTCAGAGCAAAGATTAACAACTTGCATGTGATATCTACAAAACTGCAACTTTTTGGGAAAAATTTTAAACTCTAATAAACAAGCAGGTTATATATGTGAATGTATGTTAATAAGCCTTACATACATCTGGCTCTCAACATTATAGTACATTGGGAGAAGATTCTTGATCGTTAACATTAAAGTAAAACATTCTATTCAAAAAGTGAATTTCAAAAGCATAACAGTGACCAAAAATTGGTAAGCCCAGAATAATTTGAAACAGACTCTTTCATAGATGGTAAACAAAACAGCAGATTAAACTGAACTGATACCATTTCCAATCTCAGTTATTTTATATACACTATATATACATTATATATACTATATCTAAATACATTTCTGAAAACAGAAAAATTATTAGTATGGTCACAGGCCACAAACATTTTTAATTATAAGAGTACAGCATACTGTACCAGGAAAAAAACTGCAGCAATTTAAATTAAAAAAATATAATTCCAGGAATGAAAGTAATTATTGTTAACATACTGTTTTAATGTTTAACCCAAATTTTTAAAATACTACACATTTGAACTGAATAAATAACCAACACAAGACCTTTTTAATATGTGACAGTCTACAGTCTCTTACATGACAAAGAGTTACAAGTCAGTTTAAATGAGTAAATGGTCAGGACATGCCTTGCTACTATGATTGACCCAATTTAACGTGAAATACACAGTGAATAACCTGGTTTACAAATATAAACTGTATGAAAAGTTATGCAAAAAAAGAGCCAACCTTGGGTTTATCAAGTCCCTCCTTCTGAATAAAATATTGCTTTTTGAATTCATAATATGCATTGTACTGGTGCCAAGACTGCAGGAAGTCAAATCTAAGGGGAAGGAGACAAATAAAAAGATTACCTTGTACATGAGTAAAATTTTACTGAAACTCATTTTAAAAGTTGTATAGCACGGAACAGTAAGGCCCAATAATGTGTTCGTTGTTGCAAGAATAAAAAATTGATTTTGATAACCTTTATTAATCCCTGAGGGGAAGGTATCTTTTTTGCATGACCTTTGGAGGTCAGAGCGGTTGGGTCTGCCATTGTACAGTTTAATCACTGATGGTACAAAATATGGACTACGGATTTAACCTATAAAATAATAAGTTTTCAATTTATGAGCTCTACAAAAGCCATGCTCCTTTTTAACATTTGCATACATTTCCATCCATAACCACATTAAAACATATTATGTGATGCTGCAGGTTAGAACACATAAAAGTTTAAAGCAGTCATTTCTAACTCCAGTCCCCTGTGAGTATGCAGGTTATTGTTCCAACCTGCATCATAATCAGTTAGTCATTTGTCCTCTAATTGATCGGATTATTTAACAAACTGGTCTTCTCTGTCATCCCTTACTCTACATTTCGAAAACAACAGTATAGTGAGATTCACATTTAAACTGTTGTAAAAATGAATATTTCTGATAAATTCCTCAACTCTTCCTATTCATTCACCTTTTTTATGGAGTTTGCTCTATTAACGGTATCCTAATGATGTGTCAGACATGTGCTTAGAGAACCTCTACACAGAATGATGGTAACAGTCCTCTGGAGAGAATGGGAGCACTGTCACTTAATTTCTATACTCTTCTACCCACAGACTGGACAATACAAGGCAGAAAGAATTGTCACATCACTTTCTCTTCCTCTTTTTACCACGTGGCAGTCTGATGGACAAATCTGGGTTTAGTGGATGCCAGGAGAATGCTACCTTCTGGAATGTTTAGTGCCTAGACTAATGTTTTGTAGAGGAGGAATAATGGTCTGAGGCTGTTTATCAAGGTTTGTGCTAGGCCCCTTGATTCCAGTGAATTTTAGACTATTGTGCGCTTCCTTTTGTGGCAACGTTTTGGGGAAGACCTCTTCTATTGAAGCATGACTGTGCCCCAGCAGACAAAGCCAGGTGCATAAAAAAACAATCTGTCACGTTCCGTATGAAGGAACTTGGGTAGCATACACAGAGCCCTGATCTCAACCCTACTGAACATTTTTGGAATGAATTAGAATGGAGATTGCGAGCCAAGACTTCTCATACAACATCGTTATCAGGTGGAATGGGCACAGAGTTCCACAGACACACTCCAAAATCTTGTAGAAAGCTTTCCCAGAAGGGTGGAGGCAGTTATAGCCACAAAGGAGGAGTCAAATCCATATTACTACCCATGGTTTTGGAACAGGATGTAACAAGCAACAAGCCTGTGTGGTCAGGTGCCCACAAACTTTTATCCAAATAGTGTATGATTTAAAAACAAACAGAAAAAAAAATCAGGTTTGCGTGGAAAAAATACAAGTTAGAACACCAAAATAAAATCTACTAAAACAAAATGTAAACTCTCCTTCCAGGGTCTTTTCAAAGCAACAAATCACATAACAACAGAACTACTACTTAAAGTGAAATGCATCTTTACTTTGGTTATTTAATTTTATATGCTAGCATCTATGAAAAATTTAGAAAGTCCTCAATTTAAACAGGCTTTATGGTACAATAGCTATAGTCATTTTAAATAATGCATGCATCCTTGACAAAAGTTTGTTTTAATCAAAAAAAAAAAAAAAAAAACAGAATCCCAAAACTGCCACAATAAATTATAAAAAAATTATAAAAAATAAGTTACATTATCTCTAATGTAAATAAAAAATTAAATCTGCTGCTTCAACTCTTAATTACTATGATGTTGAAAATAATAGTCATTACTCTTACCGAGAGTCATTCTTTGCACGAACACTTGACTCAAACTTGGCACCATTTCTTGCAACATATTCTGCTAACTTGTCAATGACAGGCTGAATGTCTGGTGGTGGTGGAATAATGGCAGCAACAGAAGTCTGGGAACTAAGAGGTACAAAATTATAAATTATAAATATTAATCTGGTGCTAATATTACCTTAACTACACTAAAACTCTAACCCTATTAAGTCAGGATACTGTGCAAATTAAATTAGTATTTTTTCAGTAAAAGTTATATCATATATAAAAATATATTTTAACAAAAGCAGCACACTTTTTGCAGTACAATCACCCACTGTAAATTAGGGCACAACATATAGAAACAAAGCAAATGACAATTAATAAAACCACAGCTACTATCTATACAGTATTTTGACTGTGTGATTAATAAGTATAGTTGGGGAAAATACTAAATGTATATTGTACATTACTTGTAATTGAAAACATAATTTTTCCTAATTACATCTGCTTTCATACCTTGTAGTGGCAGCTGTTGTTTGTGTAGATGCCTGCCCAGGAGACATAGGTGGTGTTGAGCTGTGTACTGCAGAAGTAGCAGCAGAACCTGAAGCTGCAGGTAACACTCCTGCAGGCAGGGAGTTATAATATGTGTTGACGTCTATTCCAGGTGGTGGAGGTGCAAGACAGTATGTACCATCAGGCAACATGTAATATCCATAATAGACAGTTGCTACAGTTGCTGTAAAATTCAATATATATGTATATTAGTAATATGCAAAAGAAAGAATTTTTGCAATATAACTATATAATAAAATGTAGAATGAGAGACACAGCACACACACACACACACACACATTAAGATTTTCACATTCATGTCATGAAGGTTTTTTTTTTCCTCACATGATACAGCAGTTGGCACCTACTGCAGATCTAAATTACCCTATTAGAAGAGACTTAGTACTGAATCAGCCAATGACTGGGTCTAAACATATGAACATATGATTTTTCATTTTCAGGGTCAACTTCTAGGCAATCAAAATACTTCATGTATAAAAGACAGATAGACAGAACTTCATTTTTCTCCCGGGGGGAGATTTGACCTTTTACAGATAAACAAATAAATACACACACACACACACACACACAATGGCCTGAACACACATCAGAAAAACAACTAACTAAAAAGAAAGAAAACTAACAATAGTGTAAACTTCTGACATTTGCAGTCACAGCGAGGCATTATTTAGAAATATTGCCTTTTGGGATAAAGGAGCCACAGTAACATTTCTTTACACAATTCTGCTGAATAATTCAAAGGCTGAAAATACTCAGTGTTTGCACTTCAAACAGAGGATGTGCTGGATTGTTCATAATGGTGCTCAGTTTTTTGTTTCATTTTTTTAATAACCTTTTCCTTCACTACTGTCTTCAGGAGGTCCAGAGATCATCCCATAACTGACCCTGCCCTTTTAATTAGTTTGTTGATTTAGTGGGCATGTCTTGAAGTGATGTTGTTTGCTCCAGCACACCACAGCATATAAAATCACACTAGCCATCATACAGATGTAGAAGATATGAAGGATGTCAATACCCACATAAAAAGAATGTGATTTCCTAAAAAAGTCTGCTCTGCCCTTTCTTATATACTATAACTCCTCTGTGCTATGAGACCAGTCCGACCTGTCACTGTTGTGGACCGCCAAATACATGAAGGACTGCACCATCTTTACATCCATTCCTTGAATATTGAGCAGACATAGTGGCTTTTTGCTGAAGCTAAAGTAAATAACCAGTTCCTTGGTTTTGCTAATGTTCAGTTGCAGACAATTATTCCTGCACCAAGAAACAAAGTTCTCTACTCAAGTACACTCTTCTGTCTTATCACTTCATCAATACACCTCATAAGTGTAGAATCATCTGAGAATTTCTGCAAGTGACATGACCTGATTAACAATGTTAACAACAATGTTAACAACAAGACAGGTGACCGTTACATATATGATGCTAAATATTGTACATTACTGTATATAGCATGCTATTACAAATTTCTATAATCCATGTGATGTGGACACAGAGTATTGCACTCTTAGTGTTGCATTATGCCTCCTTTGACTTAAAGATGCAAACGTAAATATACTATAAATTATGAAGAGCAAATAAAACCCTAAGCCTATAACTGAACCTGGATTGATAAGAGTAACAATCAATATAGCCAGATTCTAAAATAATAAAGCTCAAGATTAATCAAAGGGATAATCACAAGAAGAAAGATAGACACTCTTTAACATACAGAAATATCAAGTAAAAGAGAAGAATAAGTCTCACACAGGATATCCAACACAGCTCCAGGAATTCCCAAATGATAACTGACTAAGATTTAGCCATAACAAATATAGTTCTGATGTGGAAGTGATTCATGGTGTAGGAATGAACTTCTGAGATGCTATTAGTGTACTTACTTAAGCAATGCAAAATATGTTAGGAAAGACTGGACATGTAAGATAGTGTACTATATTACTATATAAATATACAGTATATATTTACAAATGTAAACCTCCAATAGTCAAAACAAGATAAAAACTTTTCATCCTACTGTTCCATCTGATTACTATACTAACTTAAGTCTGCCTTTAACAGTCCCATAATTCACATAAAAAGCTTGAATACAACACTGATTCTAAGTGAATCACTGAACAAAACTCACAAAAAGTGTACACCATGCAGTGATATTCATAAATGAGCAACAAGACCTTTGCAACACAATAACATATTACGTTGTCTGCACTGATTTCTCCCCTCATTACATTCTAGCTTTACAATTTCCTTTATGTGTGTGTGTGTGTGTGTGTGTGTGTGGGTTGGGGGAAAAATCACTACAGATTATTAAAATAAAAACAGAACTAACAATAAAATACAATTAGGTAATTAAACTGTTTAAAATGTCTGGTAATTAACAAAATCATTTCTGAAACCCTCAGGGAATGTGAACATGGTGAGCAATATATGCTTATTTGTATGTGTTTTCTGGAAATATTTACCAGAAAGTAAATCTAAGTTATAAAACAAATATTCAAAGAGGTGAAAAACATGTCAGAAAAATATTTTCATTTTGTAATAAAAGTTACTAATTTACTAGCTGGATTATAAGGTGTTGCATTTATATATACACTGTGTGTATGTATGTATGTATTCTATTGCTGAGTTTTTATATATGTTTTTATAATATTTTTTATATATATATATATATATATATATATACATACACACAAATATTTTTCATATTAAAAAAACTGCATAATTTCCAAAAACATTCAGAGAATGAAAGTACTAGTATTCTGCTTTAAAAAAAAAAAACAAGTGAAACTAAGTAACGTGCATTTCAAACACACACTTGTGTGAATTCTATATTGTCATACAGAAACTGTGTTCTGTCCCGATATTAATTCCTTTTCTTGCTGAAATATGAAGAGTGCTGTAGTATATAGGGGATTCTTGATTGAAAACTATTTTGTGCAAACAAGGACTAACAAACTACAGCATGTTGAGTTGAATTACCTATTCTAATCAAATCCTTCCTTATGTTCTTTAAATCATGTGTAATTATTCCAGATGATTATTGATTAGTTTCTGTATGAATGTTAATCTAAGTGGATGACATCATGTGCAGTTTAGCATTATTTTCCCCAATTTTAGTTATGTCAGTCAGCCATTGTTACAGCACAATCACACCACACAAAACTGAACTAAGAGCAATTCACCCCAGAAGCACATCTCAAAACCGTGTTTTTTTTTTTTTTTTATTTTACGTTAAGATGACGAATTCACATTACTAGTGCCTAAGACTTTAACTGCTAAAATCATGCCTAGGCCTGATGAACATTCCACTATATTCTACTAAATAATGAAAAACATCTCTGAACTATTACAACTGAATAACACAGAGAACAACATTCTTATCTATAGCACACTGAAAATTCTACCACTAAACACTGATGGATATAAGAACTACTTATTGATGTTGCGTAAAGAAAAAACAAACTTTTTGTTAGCCAACATGAATGCTCGAGTTACACCAAATACAAAAAAAAAATGTTTACAAAATATTGCATACTTACAGTCTAGGGAGTATTCATTTTCTTTAGAAGCCACTGTTAAAGGTTCCTCTAGCATCTTTGCAGCGGCCATGCTGTTTTCTTGTTTGGCTTTTCTTACTAATGCAGCCAAAGGATGATCGGGATCCATTACTTTCAAAGGCTAAAAAAAGCATAGAAATACTGTTGACCTGTGTATTTCTGGGGAATTTTAGATAATGTTCTTTAACACACTGTAACAATTTACATTCATGGAAGATTACATTAGAGACGGCAATTCAGGTTGCAATGGCATTTGATGAGAAGAGTTTCAACATAGTGAGCATAGTGGAATTCAGATAGCAAGAGCAGACAGTCAATTAAAATGTTTAACGTCTGCACACAAACAGATTTCAAACAACTAAACTTAAAATATTAAGATAAACTTTTGCTAGCTGCAAACAGTTACTAACTTTATAAAAAAAGGAGGTCATAATTGTTCTAGACTCCCTTGAAGCTTGACTTGCACAAATTCTTTCTGCTTTGAAGCCTTCGCCATCACATTATAACATAACATTTTCTTTTTAAAATTTTATATGGAGCCAAAACACTACAACAGAACATAACACAATCAGGTATTTAAGAATAGGATTTACTTTGAAAACATTCCAGAAAGAACTGAACACTCAATGCCCATCAGACAAGGATAGCAATGCAAACATGCAGCAAAAATAAACAGTAAAATAAAAAAAATGTTAAGAATAGGCCCTGCATGTTTACTTTAGGATTTTGACAATTCATTCTTGCCCAGTTCTGAAATAGTTTTGAATAGATCTTCGTAAAGATTTTTGAGATTCGTAAAGAGATAAAGAGATTCATTTAATTTATTCCTATTTCAGATAATATAGAGCAACACTTTCCCACGAAGTTATACTATGATTCTGTTACAGATGACAACACAGTGTTATTGTTTATTAAAAGCATTCGGCAACCTTTTCAAAAGTGAGAAAGACAAAGTGAAACTAGATGCCGAAAAGCTTAAGTGTCTGCACATTACAAATAAACATTACTCTCCTTCAGGCACATAAACACCAATTAGACAGCATGGCAACAATTCATAAAATGTTTGTATATAGAGTATACAATGACAATTTGTCATTAAAGTAAAAAGTAAAAAAAAAAGAATCAATTATGTATTAAATAAGTTCCCTCACTCTTCTGGGCAGCCTCAGGTGTGTTTATTTCTCAAATATACAGGGAGTAACTCGAGAAAAATGTAATGAAAACAAACTGGTGAACAAAATAAAACATGCAAATATGATAGTGATAGCCTGCTTAGCATCCACACCTGCCTTATATAAACTTTTTAACCAAAGATAAAGACAGTCTTCTTCTTCATAGACTTCTTATAGCAATATTATGTCAGATGCAAGGGTAAAGTGAATGGCTGATGCATGAAGACAAAAAAAACTCATTTACCATACAGCTGTGTCTAAATATTGCACTTCAAAAGACTGGGGGTTTGCCAATGTGTTCTTCAACAGCTATCTATAGATTAGTTCCAGACATCAATAAGAAGCAAGATACAGATACCCACAATCACCCAGCAGTCAAACATCAATAGACTCTTTCTTTCTTCCACAATGCCAAAATGGACCGCAGATAAACAAAACCATGGCTATACCCAGGTCACTTTCACATAATACTTGTAAAAAGGTGACTTGAGGCTGCCAGTCACCTGTATTTTCATTGCACATAACCTTTACTTTATGGCAGGAGTAGCTAGGCTCCAAAAGGCTAAGGGTATGTGTGGGTATCCAGTACAACCCAGGGATTTAACTTAAATAATGTGTGAATGTTGTGTTTGTGAGGTGTTGGTTGCAGACAGACACATAAAGCATTTCTATCTGTTCACATAAAAAGCAACCAAGATGAAACATAAAATATCTGCATTTCAGAAGTTTAAATTTAAAATTATTTCCACAGAAAACAATAAAAAGAAATCAATTTTACCTTCATTAGTTCCTCTAGCCTGTCACACTTTTTAGAAGCAAACAGACTGGGGTGTAAATAGTCTCCATTTTCATCGTCATCATCATCATCAGAGTCATCAGCCTCACATTCTAAAAACGAAACAGTTCAGAAATATTACTCAGAAAAACCTGGCTTACTTACTATAGCTTCCATTCTTGCCAAGTCTCTTTCTGATGGTCAAGTACTGAATAATGAACTTGGTGAGGGAGAGTGAGAACAACTGTAAGGGACTTGAAGGAAAATTGTACTTCTTGCCTTGGAAGACAATTTTGCATAAACAAATCACTATTTAGACAAAACATCACAATATTGATATTTACAGAACTAGTGGTACCTCATCTGTCCAATCATCCGTCTATAGTCTGAGTACTTTTCAAGTAACATGGAACACATGGCATGATCCAGTCTCTTAACAGGGTACCATGCCACCAAAACGTGATTATTTAATAGATATACACTCACATGAAGGAAAAACATTAGTAGAATCTATTTATCTGAGGTCCAACCCAAATAAAGCATTAAGCATAGTATTATAACAGCTAATGGAAGTTATTTTCGTTCACAGGGCTAAGTTCACATTCTTTTAAACACTTCAAGACTGAATCTTTTTATAACACTGCACATCTGACAACAGAAAAAATAGAAAAATCACCAAATTCCAACGTTAATTTTACTCCCATATACACTATTAGAACCAACAAAATGATCTGAGCAACTTAACTGTGAAAAAAATGAGATCACAAAAATTTGCCCCTCTGATTATTCTATTAGCTGTAACACACCTTTTTATTTTTATTAAGAGCTGCGACCCTTTAAGCAAACCAGAATCAAGCAGTATGACTTACTTGTCTTCTCCTCAGCTTTGGCTTCACCAGCAGTGATGTACTTTCCCTCCTTCATCGCCTTCAAAATGTGCTTGTAATAGGGATTTAAGTAATGATCAAAACGCAAAAAATCAAACTGAGAGTTACGGGCCTGTTTCGCTTTTAGCATTATTTCAAACTGAGCTCCTTGCTTGCAGACAAAACTGGCTGTGCGTTCAATGATTGCATGCATTTTTGTTGTAGCAGGCTGTGAGAAAGGGAAAAAGAAAAACAAGCACTTGGTGAGTCATTGTCATAATTAAGACTTCTATAAAGCAGAAATCTCCAGTATATAAAACAATACATAATATTGCATTTTACAGTACCAACAAAATCACCATTTTCAAGGGGGGGGTCCATAATAAACAAAACAACCTATGGTAACCAATACACAAAATCACCCATTAGTATGCTTAAAAGCAACTTTTAAAAGACAGGTAAAGTAATTGTATAAATAACCACACTAGAAAAATATGTTTCAGACCAGCAGTTTGGTCTCTGCCTTTGAGAATATACGAAAAAGCTGGGTTTCAATAACAGACTCGGGAGACAACAAAAGAAATGAAAAGAAAAAGGATAATCATAGAACTATTGCATTTTTTAATAACCCAATTCAGTATGAAAAATACTATTGCAGAAGAAGTAGTAATGGAATTAAAGGGTCTAATCTCTGCCTGATTTTTTTTTTTTTTTTTAACTACAACAACAAAACAAATGACAAAGTTGCATTCCTTTCAAAAGCCTACAATAAAATTGATTGAGCATAGCTTTTCTATCATTTATAAAATAAAAGCAGTCTTGTCTACACAGTTAATAAGGGTATGAAAACAGAAAGAAATGTCCTTGAACATTTTATTGTTCATCAAATGTGTGAATAAAAATGTAAAATGGAAACAAAGTAGTCTATTACGACTCTCTTCATTTATTTAGTACTCAAGTAAAATGTTTATTCATGAACAAAGACCATTAAAGCAAAAAGCTAAAAATGCAGGACAGTAGTTATTGCTCTTGTTTATTCATGCTGAAGCGCCACAAAATATTTACCAGTTCCACATCGGGAGGAACGCACAACCCTGCTGGAGCAATGAAAGGTTCCTCACTGTCTTCCTGATCTGCCACTAAACAAAACAAAAACAGACAAATAATTAAAATAATATTTGCAATATTTGTTAATAAAATATCAAAGCAAACATATAACCGAAAATGAGAAATAAAAAAAATCTTAGAGAGTGGGTTCTACAATTTTAACTAAGTTGCAGCATTTACTTAAATAATGAAAAATATTTGTTCATTCTTCATTGTCTTATAACAAAATACTTTTTTTTATTAAGTACACTAATGAGGAAAAACAGCAATTTATTTATAGTTTAAACAAATTACTTTAGCCATTGTTAACTGAGATCATTATTTAAGTCCTAATCTCTCTGTTCTAATAAAAAAATCCTGGGACAAGACGAGACTTTTTAGCCTGCGACGAGACATGACTTTTTCAGAGATACTTTCACGTCCCACGAGACGATACTTTGTGCCAAGAGATTTAACCAGGCCCGGGGCCAGAAATAAAAGACGAAGAGTAGATGACAAAGTATAACGTCGTAAAGAATTCAAAAACGTACAGAGCAGGTTAGAAATAATGAAAGTACTTAAATTCAAAAGTCTCAAAAAAATGATAGTAAAGATTGTATTTGTGCAAACAAACAGAAATTATTACTCTGTGAAATAATGGAACAGTGAAAAGAGATTGAATATATTGCTCGGATTTCAACTTTAAGTCGGAAACTTGTAGACCATCTAATTTGTATTGCCATCGAGGAAAAGTAGAGTTTCTTCCCAATGAAGAGGAGTATCCATGAGAATTAAAAGATTTGTTATTTGGTGAAAGAGAAATCCACATATGTGAGCGGGAGAGATGTGAAGTGGCTGGCGCGTAGCACAGGCCAGGGGGGTTGGTGAGTAAAGCGAGCAGGGAGTGAAGCCCCCTAGTAATTAATAAAAAGATTTATCAAATACCACACACAAATAGTCACATTCTAACATATACTGCTCCAGTATTCACTTTATACTGGAAAAAGCATGTGAACCTGTAGGAAAATCAAGTCTTTCATAGGGCCAATTTGAATCTGATGCTCTAATCAACAAAAACCAAGTGGAAGTCAGGGGGAAGCTTTCGAATAAAAACAGGAAAAACCACAAATAAGTTGTTGCCATATAGGCAGGCTCGTCATGACCTCAAGTACGCTTACAGGATTCATTTGAGTCAATTACTCCAATTAAAAACACCAAATATATTATTTTCCATAAAAATACACTGGCTTCTGTAGCCATCCTTGCAGTTTATTTTACCTAGAATAATATTTAGGGAAATAAGTTATAAATATAAAAAAAATATATCTCGCATAGAAAAACAAAAGTCTTCAAATACTTAAGAACATGCTCAATGGAATATCCTGGAACAAGTTCATGTTAGGCAAACATGCAATACCAATGATTTGAACAAGTTCTGTTTAAAAAAAAAAAAAAAAAAAAAAAGAAGGTCCAGATTACCTTTAAATGCAACAGATATACAACACCTCTGGTTCAAAGAATCCCAGTAATTAAATCTTAACATGGGTTGAGTATCCCTAATCCGAAATTCCAACATCTGAAACTTTTAAAGCAGCAACATGACAACACAAGTGAAAAATTCCAAATCAGGGCTATATCTTTTATAATGCTTTACATAGATGGACTAAAGTGTATGCAAAAAAGTGGAAGTGAATAACATACGCGCAGATTGAAAACAGACTTATTCTTTCAGGATGGGATGGTGATGGAGGGGAGTCCCTCATGAAGCTTACAGCGCCACAAAGTAACTAAAAGCATCAAGTGCCATCAGGAAACGACACACGATTTGACGATGCAAGGGACGAGAGTGAGAAGTTACTCTGTGAAGCACTGAGCACCACAAAGCAATAAACTACAGTTGACAAGCTTTGTCTGCAGTCTAACAACACGGTAACACCTGTATTCAAAAATGCATGCAAGCATTTTAAATGGTAAACATAGCTGAATTAACTTAAAAAAAAAAAACGGTGAAAATAACCAAAACATTTTCTGGAAAACATGTCAGTCTTAATAGTCCAATGATATGGACTACAACCACTGGTGCTTATATTTCTTTTTCAGTGCCATGCTGGGCTCTATGGCTTTTCCGTGCCTTCTTTTTCTGTCTGGTGACCCAACACACTAACAATATTTTTAACACACTAATTCAAATATTTTTCATCTGTCAACACTGTCATAATGCATCACTTATAATTCCAGATTATCAGTGAGACATAAGCATTTAATCTAAACAGAATTTAGATGCAAAACAAACTGTTTAAAGCAGCAGCCTTTTTACCAAGTATTATTTGCAGGTTATATCACTTAAGAGCATTAAAATATCAGGTTGGTAGTAAAACATAATTTGCTAATACACATTTCCAAACAAAATATATACAAAAAAAATAATAGAAAAAGAAAATTAAGTTACCAGTCTCTTTTGACGTCTCTTCCTCCTCCGTAGGCTGTGAGGGATCATAATAATCAGCACTGTACTGAAACCCCACTGCATTATAAGAACCCTCATCAGCCAACGCTTCACTTAGACGTTTATATTCTTCCTCTTGAAAGTAAAAAGGAACAAAACAATTAGAGAAGAGCCACTTTAAATAGTTAACACCAAAATCATTTAACGACTTACAAATTTTTATAAGATGTATTATTCTTTGAATTTTTGCTTGAGAATTTCTTTACTTTAACAGTTAAACGATAAAGATACTAAGGCAAGTACTCCAAAACTGAGCCAAAAATACTCTACTAGGGTAAAGTACAACCACTAATCCGTACAACACTGTAAATCGGTCAAACCAGTAATTAAAAACACACTATGAGAACTAAGCAGTCTATAAGCAGTATTCAAACAATAGAGAAAAGTCACCAGTCTTCGCTATCATTTAAAATGAAGGGGAAACAGTTGGTAATAAATTATCTTACTTATGAATCTGAGCCAATCAGCACTGTTTGGTTCACTATTGTTTTATAGTGCTGAGAGAGCCATTTTCCAAACATATAAATATTCCCTCAGACCAAATAAATGGTTTTGTTGCTAAGTCTATATAACTTTTTTTCTTAATCAAGTAAAGGTTTTTAACAAACCTTAAAGTCCACTCCACAAGTTGATTTCCGATTCCAGGCGCAGCTTATTTTTCAGTTTGAAAGGCAAATGCAGAATGCAGCCATGCCCCATTTTTTGCATCCCATTAGTTCAAATACATAAATAAAATAATGTCTGATCTATTCATAAATAACTATTTTAACCCACACAAGTTCACTTTCCTAAGGCATTAATTAATTAAAGGGCTATGCTTCACTGAATAATGTAAGATAAGCAGTATTTCATTTATATAACATGCAAGTATTAAAAACTGACTAACCTTACATACGTATATATTTTTTTTGAGCAAAAAAAAATTTTAACAAGTCTGTTAATATATTTCTGCTTTATCAGTTCGCTATATATGCAAGCACTTTTCCAGTATAAAGTTAATTTAGGCAAAACAAAATAATAATGTGGCCTTTGCACAATGCAATAAACTACTGAACAAGCGAAATGTAAAATATCTGCCCTCTGGGGAATTTTTAAGACTGCATCTCTGAATACACGAATCAAAATATATGCATAAAGCAGTCAAATTATTAAATATTTTGAAAGACAAGATGTTAAATTTATCTCTAAGGCAAGATGTTGGGGAAGTTCATAAAATACTGCTTCTTTATTATCCAAAAAAAAAAAAAGTAAATATGTCTTACTTTAACAACTGGAAAAAAAAAAAAAGTTTTCCTTCAATACTTTATATACTATGACACCTATGGACTGATACTTGATTTTGATTTACAGAAACAAATGACATGTTCTGTAAATTAACACAAATAAAGAAAAGCTAAATAAAAGTGGCACAGTTCATTCTTTTACAAGACGCACATGAAAACCGCTCAAGTGTAATTGCTTACCAGTCTCTTTGCCTAACTGTATACTTTGTATGTATTTATGCATTTATATTTTTTAAACCTCCCAAGTGACTGACTAAAGAAGTATCAAGCTCTGGAACACTTAAAACAGTTGTTGTTAACAGATGTAAACAGAATGATGTGGCTCGGCTCCATTTGGTCTCTAAAGCCCCACAAAGGGCTGTATTTAAAGTAAAAAAAAAAAAAAAATTCCGACGTTGACTGACTTTGCAAGGACTCCTTTTCCATTTCCAAAGGCTACTGTTAAACAGATCACAAACAAGTGAGTATATCAGCAAATGATGGGACAAAAATATTGAGACAGTTTATATTATTATGCACATAATTTGCAGTCTGAAAGTAAAGTTGCCTCAATGCGTAGTACCTTGCCTTGCTTCTTCTTCAAGCAAGTCCGTATGCAAGGCTAAATACCTCTCCTCATCACAGAGCGCTTCGATTCTAGCCTCTTCCTCCGACAGCTTGTAGTCTCGATTCCAGGAATCAGCATCATATTCTGACAGGTCATGCAAATGACCACGTCCATCATACCTGGTGGACGAGCGTGAGGATTAACTAAAGGAAGCAGACTGCTTTCATACACGACATACTTACCATTAAGTGCATCCATAAAACAATTGGAGAATAAGAATCTAACATTAAACAGTAACTTTACAGACATTCAGAATTTGTAAACTGGGTAGTAAATACAATTCATCACAGTACATTTCAAGAAAACAACTTTCTGAAGATGATTTTACAATACTTAGATGAGGTTTACAAATTGTGTTTAAACACACCACTCACTCAAAAAAAATAAAAAACAAAGCTTAGATCTATAACAACTTACAAGGTCCTACATTAAACAAAGTACTCATTTCTTACCCTACGTGGATTTTTTAAACAGAGGAAATATAAATCATTCCTTCACAAATTAAAAAATGTACATCCACAGTTTCCACACAAACCCGAGCACATAAATACCTATCCGAAAGAACCATATGGGCGAATTTTTCCTGTGTTCTCTCTGCTATTCCACCTCAGTCCAGGGCTCTTCACCATAAGAAATGTGCAGGAACTGATGAGGCAAATCGGGGTTAAGGCTCGACCCCTAGCCATTTTGCTGGGGAAATAAGTCTGGATTATGTAATAGAGAGACACACACATACACATTGGAAACAGTTACAGGGACATGCAGATTAAGGAGGTTCAGAGCTGTAAGGACAGTGGAGACAAGGCAGTTTGCACCTTCTTAACCCTGCAATTTCATCTAACAACATCGACTGCAGAGGGGTCAAGTCTGACCCAACATTTTTAAACACTGTATTTATTTTAGATACTTTCACGGTTACCTCTGAGATACTTAAGGAAACTCTTAACATAGTTATTTTCCTTTAATATGTATTTTTCTCATATTTATTTTAAAAGAAACACCTATACTCGATACTAGTAATTATGATAAATAGCTTGAATGATTTAGAACATGAGCTATTTTTACTCCAAGTAACACGAGTCCCTAATGATTTAGGGTTTTCAATCCACACAAATATTTAACTGTGTTCTGGACAAAGAAAGTAATAACAGGGCATCTCTTACTATATTTAATATCTTCTAACATAGGAATAATGTCAGAGTAATCAAGTTTTATTTTTTAATATTCAAGGCTGAAAAGGCAAAAAAAAAAAAATCACATACTGTAATCATAAAAATATTTTTAACTCTGAGGTTTTTGCCAAAAAATGGGTCAAATTACTTATTCTACAAATCTGGATATTGAACATTAGGAAATATTTAGGCAAACCTTTTTGTATATTAATCAGTTAAAAAGAGGACAGTAGAAGTAAAAAAAAAACAAATGTCAAAAAATAACATATGCCTGGGGTCCGATTTGACCCCATTTCAGACAGAGAACGATTAACTAAAACACAGGCTCTAAAGATGTTAAAATATCTAGGATGCCACTATTTTATGAAAGAGAAATTATGGTAACAGGAGGACAACGAATGATAAGGGTCAGTTGTTAAAACCTGCTCCTTTTTAGGTTAGTTAGAACTTTAAAAGCTATACCATCAAACTGTCTTTGGTTAAAATATTGTTGCGCTTCCTCAACCACCAAAAGCTTTACCTTCATAACTAGGTGAGGCACCATATTGCTCAAAAATATATCAAATATATACCAACAGGGGATTATTTAAATTGTGATTTCAGGACAATGAACCTCCTTAATTTACAGACTAAATTCAATTATGCTCTTGAATTTGCTCTGATCACACTTTAACAACAGATAGCTTGTTCACCCCTGGAAATAACATTTCTTACAAGAGATGAATGATTTCAAATGCACAAGAAATCCACATATAGGAGTACTTAAAACAGCCCTCCAAGTGTTCCTATTTCGGGGTAACTTGCGCTGGGGCTGTACAGCATTTCATTTGGGGAGACGGTTGGAAAGAAGCACAAAAATGCTTCAGTTGGACACACACTATAATAAAGAACCATGTTGGCCGTTCATCGGTTATACTGAAGAATAGAGCTGCTGATGTATTAAGTGTGACAGAGCAAATGCACTTGATAAGATGCAGGGTCACTTTGTCATATTTGTAAAATGAGAAAACGGTTAAGCCTTAGATGTAATGTATGTGAAGTCCAAGGGATAAAATACATGTAACAAAAGGCTGACCAGTACGGACACTCATACACAGATGCTTAAAATGATACAGCCATACAGAATTATGTATGGAAAATGTACATTGTTACAAGTAAATTGGTTAACACAGGGAAGAATTTAACTATCCCAGCAATATCCCAGTATGCATTTATTTCTGAGTATACAAGGAACTATATAAACGTTTAGGAAAATCTGCTGGTTGTCTTGGCACGTATGCAGTCTATGAGCACTGCTGTCACAGGTCAGAACGGAACAATTCTTTTACAAAGACAAGACTCTGCATCTTCAAGTTAAATATATCGTCAATGTAATAAAACAGAGATAAAGAGCATCTCCTCTCTTCAGCTTTGTTAAAACACAAGGCCAGACACGTTATGTGTTTGTTGGCCTGCTAATGAGCTACTTTTTTCAATGTAAGAAAAAAAAAACAACATCCATTTGGTCCTTGTGGAAAACAATGAATGCGTTAGATAGTTTCCCTTTGTGAGTTTGTTAAACCGACCTATCAATCATGATGCTCTTGTCCCCCATCCATGGGATAAGGTGCCTGCCCTGCTCGTGGTACGCGGCCCTCTCGTCGTCCCGGAACAGCTTGCAGGCATAGCCGAACACCAGCAGCTCGGCGTATTTGCCCCCGCTGCCGCTCTCCTCTGGGTTCGGGACAGCTTTGCTATCCTTCTTACTCACACCGCGGCGATACATCGTCTCCGGGGACAGCAGCAGCAGCAGCAATAGGAAACGATTTGAGACGACTTTCTAAAATATGGAGATTTATTTTATCAAAGAAAAATGTGAACAACACAACGAGATAAACATTGACACCCGCCCGCTACGGGATCGTTGCCGTCATGGCGGGGTACGCAAGCAAACTTGAGTAGTGCTCACTATAGCAGCAGATTCGTTCGTTCTTATATCCCACGTTCATGAAGGATAGTCTTAAAAACTTTAGATTTCTGTTTAAAATAACTAATGATATTTTTAAGATATTCTTTATCTGTGCTACATAAAAAATTGACCTGAACATAAAATATAATTGTGCACGTCTGCGCCGAAAGTGCGTTTGTCAATCACACACTCTGTGAGCTTATTGAAATACGGGCGGCCTGGTCGGCCTGTTCAGACGAAGAGCGAATAGAGGAGATTTGCATTCGTCTTGGGAACAAACTGAACGTTCACAGTTCTAGCAGACAAAAAAAAAAACATTTTCAGAAACTATACGTATCATTTTGATGATGTTCGTTTTTATAAATGATTCCTGTAATATTTATTTTATTCACTAATAATTTATTTTAAGCAACCTATGTTTAGATCTTTAGTTTTTGTATGTTTACATTTATTTGACCAACGCCTTGATCCAAAACGACTTACAACATTTGATCTACAATTAGCTACAGTTGTTTTTTTTTACTTGGTGCACAGGCGGGTGAAGTGACTTGCTCGGGGTCACAAAGTATTAGTAGTTGGATCTGAACCCACAACTGCACGGTTTGAACCCCAAAGCCTTAACCATGGCGCACTGTTCACGAACATATCATTGTAGACCTCATGCATTAAATTAATTTATGATCTTTTTTTGTAAAAGTGTTAATAGACACACGTAAGATTTTGATGTATGCTATTCCCCCAACCCAACATCCTATTCGAGTATCTGTAGAAATTTTTAGTGTGAGACATGAATACAGTTCTTCAATTTTCCATATCTTTTTTGTTACATCGATTATTTAGACAAATACATAATGTGCTCCCAATTATAATAATATTTACATAACATTTCATAAGATGAATGCAGCTTAATGCAATTTACACTAAAAATTAAAAAAATGCATTAAGAAATTTGTCTGTACAGTATATATAACTATTGCAAACCCAAGGAACTGTTCATTAACTTCTTGACCAAAAAGCCTCTCTGCCTGGTCAATGTTCAGGCAGTGAATGTAGAGGTGGTGCATTCCTACAAGCACTCAGTGGTCCACATCAGTGACAGGTTGGACTGGTCTCAGAATACAAATGAACTATGTAAGGAAGTTCAGAGCAGGGTCTTTCTTATTAAGAGACTGTGCTCCTTTAATGTGGGTAGTGACATCCTTTACACGTTCTATAACTTGGTGATGGCAAGTGTGATTTTTTTTGTGTTAACATCACATCAAGAGAGGCTCACTGAATAAACAAACTAATTAAAAAGGCAAGCTCAATTATAGGTTGCACTCTGGTCCCCCTTGGACATAGTAGAGGAGGAGAAAATTTAAAGCAAAACTGAGTGCCATTATGGGCAATGCTGGACATCCTCTTTCTGACGCACTTAAGACTGAGGACTTTCAACCATCAAATTATTCAACAGAAGTGTATCAAGAACACAAATGGGACTCATTTATTCCAACAGCAATACACCTGTATAGCACCTCACTGTTACTGTAACTACCAATTCAGAAGTTTTCTTTCGTTTTAGTCATTCTTGTGTGTTTTCAGACCATGGTGTGTGTATATAGATTTATTTTTTTGACATTCTGGTGTGTGTTAAGACCATTCTTGAGCTTCTGTAAAAAGCCAAATTTCTATCTATCTATCTATCTATCTATCTATCTATCTATCTATCTATGTAATTGATCTATCTATTGTCACAAAAGTAATCACCAGACTTCAAAAATGTTTGGAGCAGCCACCAGCATAATATGCCCTGGCTGCAAATGGGTAATTTTGCTGAGATATTCACAGGTTTGAGTCCAAAACAGAACTGATTTGATGGTGAAAATACAGCAGCTTTAAAGGCCATTGCAGGAAGTGAAGTTATCGGCCCCCGGAACCAAAAGTGATGTCATCAGGACCAGAAGTGATGTCATCAATAGTGCAGTGTCCGAAAGTGACGTCGTCATCGGCACCAGTACGGGAACTGAAGTCATTAATGGCGCCGATACCGGAAGTGACGTCATCAATGGTGCCAGCACCGGAAAGTGATTTCATTGATGGCGCCGGGACCTAGTGGGATTTCCCGTGGATTGTCTGCAGGAAACTGAGAGAGAAAGTCAGTGGAGCTCGCCACCCCCTGGTCTGGTATGGTGCTACTATTATCCAGGCCCTTTAGTTGCCTCCCAATCATACGTGTGTGACATTATCAATCTATTATATGCTGTCTTTCATTATCTATCTATCTATCTATCTATCTATCTATCTATCTATCTATCTATCTATCT
>JANRMT010062838.1:9830390-9899024 GCA_026402145.1 Polypterus bichir lapradei | reverse complement strand
ATCTATCTATCTATCTATCTATCTATCTATCTATCTATCTATCTATCTATCTATCTATGTAATTGATCATGTGACAGCCACGCAGGTGCCCTGTGCTTGAGAATTCAGGACTAATGACTTTTTTCAGCTGCCTCTCAGTAAAGATATACATTCATTTTGAGACGAAAGGAAGTCAACTCTATTTTCATCATTAGCTGACTTCCTACTGTTTACTGACAAATAATAAGAAAATGTACCAGCTATCAGAGTTCACCACAGAGGTTGACCCTCAGTCAGGCCTGCAAGGCAAACTGACACACATTACTCTGTGCATCAGATAATAAAGAAAACATTTAATACAGTGGAACAAAATTGTGACATTCCCCCAGGCTTCAAAATCGAAAAGCTCCTTATGTCCATAAGGTGAGGACGATGAAGGAGCTTATCATGTGCCAGTTACTTCCCACCCTCTAAACTGGAAAGTCTGCCTACTTCATTGTGCCTCATCCATTACTAAATCATTTCCTTTGGCACATCTGGCATCATATAGTACCTTTCACCCAAGTAGTTTGTTATTTAGCCATGCACATCCTTGAAGTGCTCTGAAGGACATTCTTGAACTTTTTAATTCCATGGCCTTGGCACACCCACTGTGCAGCAGAGTGGTGTCCTGCAGAGACATGGCAGCTGATTATCTTTCATTTGCTCATTGAATAAATTTTGGTCTGATAGTAAAGCTTTTTCTTTTAAGCATGGATGGAATGTATGAAATTGTTTAATTTATTTGAGTTAAATGCATCTCACTATCTACAGCCAGATTCCACAACAGGTACATTACAGTCTCTAGCGAGTCAGATTTAAGAGGAGACCATTTGGAATATGCTGTACTAATTGGCTTAACTTTATTAATTCAACTTATCTTAGGTTGTTTTGTAATATACTCTGGGAAAGGTGCTCTATAAAATAGTTTTTTTTTTTTATAATTCATTGTGGTAACAACAGTGTTAATACTGAAGACTCATATGGCTTTCGTTGGAGGTTCTCCACCTGTTCATGGTGGTATTTCAGTTTTCTCCCAAAGTCATTGATGCATACATGGGTGTATACTGTGTTGAACTGGTTACCTTCCCAGGACTCCTCAAAACACTAAGCTCTAATAAACTAGTATAAAAAAGGCAAAGACTTTTGATTAATATGTTAGTGCTGCTGCCTAACAGTTCTGAGTGGTGCTGACTTGTTTTCCCTGTGTCTCTGTGGATTAGTTGATGACAACATTGCTTTGAGTGTGTCTAATGATGAAATATCCTGACTTGGCTCCTTGTTCTATGCCCAGTGCTGGCACAGGTGTCACCCTACACATCTGTTTTGTCGTGGTACTGCCCTAGGGTGAGCCTGTTCTCCTTTTTATACTCTTGATTTCTCAGACCTGAATGAAATGCCCCAAATCCCTGCTATAGCCCTCATATGTTAAACTACCTTTCATATCTATGACCTCAAGCAACAAAACAGAGTACCTGTACAGACAGGAGGGAAAGCTACACATTTATTCATCATGTATTATGAATAGCCTCGCAGTAAGGAGACCAGGATTTGTGTCCCAGGTCCTTATTGCATGGAGTTTGCATGTCCTCCCCGTGTCTGCTCCGGTTTGCTTCCACTATCCCAAGACATGCAGATTAGGTGAAATGGCGATTGGCCCTAGTGTGTGTTGGTTGTGTGTGTTTGCCCTGCGATAGACAAGAATCCTGTCCATGTTTGTTCCTGCCTTGCACTGTATAGTAGCTGGGATAGGCTCCAGTACCCTATGTCCAGGGCCGGATTTTCCTATAGGCTAACTAGGCTTCAGCCTAGGGCCTCAAGATCAAGAGGGGCCTACATTCAAATTATTAGCAATTTGAACAAACTTAAAAATGGGAGGTGAAAGGGCCTCATAAGTGGAATAGCCTAGGGCCTCTTTTAATCTAAATCCAGCCCTGCCTACGTCCCTGGTCTGTTAGAATATGACATGACATGTATTATAGGTAGTATGCACAAAATATAAGCATAATATACATATCAGAGTTGGCAAAATAATATTCATACAACCTGGTCTCTGTCTCTGCCATTTTCCAACCTAAGGAGATTATTTCTTTCTATGTCCATATTTCATACAACCTGTTTATGCCATTCCATTCAAAGTCCAAACTGCACCAAAAGCCAATCAACATACTAATACAGAGACCCAACTGGTTGTCTAAGCAAGATGAATGTATTATTAAACAGAGAGTTTCTTTGTTATCCTGTCTTTATGTTGATCCGGCTTCCTTGATGTTCTTCCTGAACCAATAAGATATCAGTATACATGCTTTATTCCATTCCTTTTTGGGCATGATTCAGCTTAGGCAGATTCACACCCCATTCCAGACCATGCTTTCTTCCTGAGGAGGGAAGGAGTTCCATAAACTCTACCTATCTCTTCCACTCCCGAATATGCCAACCTGTTAACGGTCTTTCATCTCAGCCCACCTGTATTCCTCCAGGTTAGCTGACCAGTCAGTTTCAAAGATTTTATCTTTATTAGCTAAAGTGTAGTAAGTACAACAAGTGGTTTCTAAAGCCTTATTTTTTTTTTCTAAGTACAATTTTTAAGATAAAATTGTTATTCCTTCTTCATGACTCTTGCAGGTCGGGTAAACTAGATGACTAAAACACTAGAACAATGCTGCTTCAGAGGGTTTACCTTCACAGAACTGTAGGCAGCATGCACACCCACCTCTTTCAAATAAACTGCCAAGTTAACTATTGCCTCCCTCTTAGGTTGAACAAATGCAGCTCATCTGCCAGAGAACATCTTCTTTACACAGCTCATTGATACATGCAGCAACTGCCATTTATGCAGTCGTTACTCAGGGAGCTCCACAGGGTTCTGTTTTTGGGGCCTCTCTTTTTCTCATTTATATCTTCCCAATAGGTAATATCTTTCGGCACCATGGTATAAAATTTCATTGTTACACTGATGACACACAGCTTTATCTCTCCACTAAATACACTTCTGTTTTCCCTCCAAATACTCTTATGGCATGTCTCCAATTTAATAGCAATAAAACTGAGGTGTTCCTCATTGGTTCTAAATCTACAATCACTAAGGTTAACCATTCTTCTATTTTAATTAACATTATTAACACAAACATCTCTACTCAGGTGAAGAGCCTGGGCATCATTCTTGACAGTACCCTCTCTTTTTCTTCCCATATAAGTAACATTTTTCGGACTGCCTTCTTCCATCTCCGAAACATTTCTAGACTTCGTCCTGTTCTTACGCAACACAGTACTGAAATATTGGTTAATGTCCTAGTCACCTCACATATAGATTATTGTAATGGTATTCTATCTGGCATCCCACAAAAATGCATTCATTGCTTACAACTTATTCATATTTCTGCTGTTAGGATAATAACCTGTTCCAAATCCCCTGAGTATATTACACCTATTCTCTCTCAACTTCACTGGATCCCTGTTTACTCTGTGGAAGAAAGACGCCGAGGAAGACAGGAGTGCAATTAATCAATGTTAGTTTATTAAAAAAAATAATAAGCAGGTGAGTAGCGAGTATGGAGCTTTCTACTTGCAAGTCAGAAAGACTCTAACTTCCCCATCTTCAGGCTGCTTATATAATTTTTTACCTCTCTGTGCCCTTTTCTAAAATATTTTACACTTGCTTCAGTGCTTCAGTGTTTCCTCATTTTGCAAGCTTTTTTTCTATGTCATCACATTTTTATTTATATTCCTAGACATAGAACAGTCTTTTGCTAACGGTTGCTTTTAGGAAATTACAGAACATCCATCCATCCATTTTCCAACCCGCTGAATCCGAACACAGGGTCATGGGCGTCTGCTGGAGCCAATCCCAGCCAACACAGGGCGCAAGGCAGGAACCAATCCCGGGCAGGGCGAAATTACAAAACATTCTTTTATTAACAGTTGTTGTCACTCAGCTTTAAATATTCTTGCTTACACACACAGTTATAGTAGTCAATTGCTTATATCAGCATATCAATATCAGTACATTAGTAATACATATATTGTAGCATTGTATTATATATTATAGCTTCCATACTATCGAATACAATGCAAACTACTGCTCTTAACATTTAAAGCTCTCCACAACCTCGCTCTTCCCTACCTCACTGATCTCCTACTGACTTATACTCCCTCTCACTCACTCAGATCCTCATCTGCAGCTGTACTTTCTGTACCACACATCAAACTGTGCGCTATGGGAGCTCGAGCATCCTCTCATAGTGCTCCTCAACTCTGGAATTCTCTTCCCTCTCATATACATCAGCTCGTTTCAATAACACATTTTAAAAGTGCCCTCAAAACATGTCTCTTCAAACTGGCATACCACTTATGAATTTAACACTGTGTGAAATAAATAGCCTTGACACGCAGAAGAAGGTTTGGGGCAGCCACCCATGTACTTGAGCCCTGGCTGCAAAAGGCAAAATTAGTTTCACTGATGCGTACAGATTCGAGTCCACCATTGAACTGAGGAAACATAGGAAGTGGTCTGTGTTTTAGGCAGGGAATTGGAAGTGACGTCATACGTCGTTGTGGCCAGACCCAGAAGTGACGTCAGGGTGGCCAGACCTGGAAGTGATGTCTGGGTGGCCGGAACCGGAAGTGACGTCTTCGTAGCCGTAATCAGGCAGAATTTCCCTTGTTTGGTCTGCAGAGATAATTAGAGAAAGGGCTAGCGCACCCCACAACTCCCTGGCCCAGCATTCATTTGGTCCTTTTAGCTGCCTTTCATGCGCACGTTTGTGACAACTGTTACTGCCTGTTACCTTTGATGTTTGCTACTACCTCTGTACCTTATTGCTATTTGATTTTATCGTCCTCTTTGGTTTTATATCTTATTACTGTTGTTTCATTTCATTGTAAGGTGACCTTGAGAGTTAAGAAAGGCACCTATTAAATAAAGTGTGTTATTATTATTATTTAGTCCCTATCGACAGCATCCTGGACTCCAGTACGTATAGTTGCAACAGAGGCAGCCACTGATCCCTTGACAAATGAAGCCATCAGGCAGTGATCCTGCAGAGCTTCTCTTCACTACTTTCTTCTGATGTATTTCAGATCAGACAGGGCTTTCAAGGTCAAGAATTTACATTTAATTTACATTACTTGCCAAAGTGGAAATGAAAGGAGTCTGTCAATCAAGTAAAGACCACAATATAACTCTGAACGTGGATACCTTTGGAGCAAAGCACATCAGGCCATTGAAACTCGGACCATGTGGAGTGGACAGTGGAGAAAGGTTGTTGTTCTCCTACTTGCTGGTCCATCCCTAGTCCTCAAGCAATTTCTTGCAGCACCTGCACCATAATACAAGCAAAAAACAAAGCAGCCCTCTACCATCTATAATAGCCTGAAAGATGCTTCCTTTGTGCCACCTTATTAGGAAATATTTTACAGCATATATAAAAATGAAAGAAAACATATTTTTCCTTGTTTATGAGATTTACATTAAAGACCAAAAATCAATCTCTCTCTTATAAAGGTTTTAGGAGAAGGGATTAGGACATGACCCATAATGGGGCCACCAGATGGCATCATAAGCAGCATCCCATGGTCATCAATCCATGTAGACATTTGCATTAAAAGTGATGTCACATTACATGATTTCTAGTCGGAGGGGATGTCAGACTTGGCAACTGCAGTTGCTAATCTTGTTGCTTGATCGTGCCAATATATACGAATGAAAATGATTTAAAATGTGAAATTTAAGAACTACATGATGATTTTCCAGGGCAGTTGTGCTCAGTCCTTTTTTCTGACAGCCAATAGTGTGCTGCCTGATGGAGCAAGTGCTGTATGAAGGATCTGCAGGTACAACAGGTTCATCCACAATCTCTGCCTGTTGTTTTTCTTTTTTTCCAATCTGTTGTGGTATGTAAAACATGAAGCATTAGATAGACGAGCCTCTTTTCTGTCTGTCAGGTCCAAACACCCACGCTCCACAGTCCTTGTTACTGTATTATATGCATTGTACTTCTGGATGTGCATTCATTGGTTGTCAGCTCTCAAGCACACATAGCCCACCCCTACAACTAAAGACAAAATCAACCCTGTTTGCCTGTTAAAAAGTTCATTTGTGTCTAACTATTGATTAATAATAAGGTAAAACCTGTTGTTTCACTGAGTGAGCTTTAAAGAACCAGTAGTTACTTTTGTTGCTGAAGATTAGAATGTCTCAAAATACCTCCTCAATCTGATGTATTGGGTATTTTCTCTAAACTTTCAGACCATTCCTAAAAGATCTTCCAGTTATTAAGAAACATCCATCCATTATCCAACCCGCTATATCCTAACTACAGGGTCACGGGAGCCAATCCCAGCCAGGAAACAAACCCTGGGCAGGGGAACAGCCCACTGCAGGACACACACCCAGGACAATTTAGGATCACCAATGCACCTAACCTGCATGTCTTGGGACTGTGGGAGGAAACCAGAGCACCCAGAGGAAACCCATGCAGACACAGGGAGAACATGCAAACTCCACACAGGGAGGACCCAGGAAGCGAACATGGGTCTCCCAATTGCGAGGCAGCAGCGCTACCACTGTGCCACCATGCTGCCTTATTAAGAAACACTATGCTTTTAATTGCACACCAGGTCTCTATTCATCAGTTTACAACAACAACAACAACGACGTTTATTTCTATAGCACATTTTCATACAAACAATGTAGCTCAAAGTGCTTTACATGATGAAGAATGAGAAAAAAGACAAAATAAATAAGTAAAATTAGGGAACACTAATTAACATAGAGTAAAAGTAAGGTCTGATGGCCAGGGAGGACAGAAAAAACAAAAAAAAACTCCAGACAGCTGGAGAAAAAAAATAAAATCTGCAGGGCTTCCAGACCACAAGACCGCCCAGCCGCCTCTGGGCATTCTACCTAACATCAATGACCTCAATCAGTCCTCATTGTATTCAGGGTTCTCGTGGAAGAATTTGATGATGATGGTCACATGGACTTCTGGCCTTTAATCTATCAATGTAGGGACATCACGGTGCTTTGACTAGGTGGTGGTGGCGCGGGTCGCCATCACAGAAAACCGGAAAAAGAACAGAAGAGAAAGTAGGGGTTAGTACGGATTTTGGAGCCACCATGAATAATAATGATAATTAATTGAATATACAGAGCATCAGGATTAAACTAATATGAAGATATGAGAAAGCCATGTTAAAGTAATGTGTTTTTAGCAGTTTTTTAAAGTGCTCCACTGTATCAGCCTGGTGAATTTCTATTGGCAGGCTATTCCAGATTTGAGGTGCATAACAGCAGAAGACCGCCTCACCACTTAGCTTAGCTCTTGGAATTATAAGTAGACACTCATTCAAAAATCTAGGTTTACAATTTGGAGTGTAAGGTGTAAGACATTCTGAAGTATAAGATGGAGCGAGATTATTTGAGGCTTTGTAAACCATAAGCAGTATTTTAAAGTCAATTCTAAATGACATAGGTAACCAGTGTAGTGACATCAAAACTGGGGTGATGTGCCCTAGGGTGAGTTTATGGGTGAAACTGGGGTGAGTTTAGGGGATGCTGCCAACTACATTTTACATCTCCTCTACATAATGTTGGCAATTGGCCAGACACAAATAAATGTTAACATTTTCTTTATTTTTTTTCCATGAAGCTCCTTTTTCAAACCATTGATAAGCAAACAAAAATGTAACTTGCCCCAACCTACAAATTTAAGGTAAAGGCTTTAATTGACAACAAAATAAATATTTCAAATCAGATGCACTGCCTCAAGTTTGGCCTTTGACTTTAAATCGACACATTCTGACATTCTGTACCATGGAATTGCCAATGATTATTGTTTAAGTACCAGTAGATGTGTTAAAATAAATTTGCAATATCATTGAAAAATACACAGAAAAAAAGGGCAGGCCCTGAAAGTTTTGATTTCCGTGAACGTGCTGCGACTCTTGCTTTCAAAATTATGCCATGATTCAATCTGATCACTGTCCTCAGCATCTTTACTCAGGGTCACCTCTGGCATGATTATCATTTTTTTTTTTTCATTCTTAACTGTTCAGTGAGATGATATTTAAATTTCGCTGTTATCACTTAAAAATTGGTTTACTCATGCCTGACATGAAAAACAAATGCTGTTATTGCAGCTGTTAATAAAATCATTTTGCTGGGGATCGCTTAACTCACCTTGTATTTTGAATTATAATGAAGCTCCTGTTTATTAGGTGAGAGTCTTGTGTGTTGCAGTCTGAGTCAGTAAAGAGTGTCATAGCAAAATGATTATCTTTTTGATAGCCATGTTTAATATAAGCACCTGAAGAATGACATGTCAGTTCCATGACAACCAGAAACACTGATTTCTTTTTTTAACTCAAAGCATATTACAAGAGTAATTCATACTTGACCATCCAGATTTCTGACTTTAATATCAGAAGAGACATTTCCTAGAATGGCATATCTACTATATGCCTCTCTGGTCAAGATTTTGTCAGTGAATTGTTTTTTTGCTATTTGTTGAATATTTGAAAAACTGGCCTGTGTTTCAACCCATAATTCCTTACATGATTTTACAGTATACAATTTCTAGTAAAATACTCAGAACTTCAGTAATATTAACATTGAAGGCACAGCATATTCAAATTTAATTTAATACAGTGCTTTTTAGAAGTGAACTTTTCAGGTACAGTAGCTGTTTCCTTATTTACACAGTTTCACTCTTGGCACCTAATGAGCACCATTTATAGTTACACTTGAGGCTGGAAGTGACCTTTGACTGTGTGACCATATAGTACCTGTTCCTAATGTACACCACCTCAAAGCACCTTACTACTAAATGAGAATTATTTTCATGCAACATTAATGACACTCTCATCATCACACAGGGACTCAGAGTTGTGGAAATATTTTCAGTTACAGCCCAAAACCTTGGGCACCAGGTCACACCGATTTATTTTAAGCATTGCAAGCAGTTGACTGGCTGTAAACACATTATTGGGAGAAATGATGTCACCAGAATGGTACATGGTGTATAGATGATGCTGTTGTGATCACTTACACAAATTGGGCAAGGTGTTGTGTTTATTCAAAAACACTCAGGAAGCAGGCCAGAATCCCAACAGCCTGCTCATAGGAGATGTGCCAAAAAGCAGCCTAGCTTCCAATTGAGTGGCTGGCTTCAGCCTACATCAGGCCAAAAAGCCCTTCACTCTCTAAGTTGAAAAATATATACTGCAAAGTCCCAAGACACACTCAAAATGTCCCACAAGGAAGAGGATCACTGTTAACCCTCGGTGTGTATGGCGCAAGACCACAAGAAATCTTTGTAAAGGAGGATTTATTGAATGAAAAGGAAAAATACAACAAAAGGTTCAAAAGAGCAGGACATGAGTTGCCAAATGCAAACCAACAAAGTGAAAAGCTCATTCCATAAGAACATCCAAGATTTAGAGCAGAAAAGGTTTTAAAATGAAAAGAACACGAGAACAGAACTTAAAAAGACCGTATATGTATGAAAAATTGCTATATAAATAAATGTTGTTGTTGTTAACATTTTGAACACGTGGTACCAGTTAAGCCGTAACTCACTGAGCCTGTGAAAACGCGACATATGAGAGAAGTCGTATCAGTATACAGCTACTATAGAAACCTTGCTGACAAGCTTTGATGACACATCTCAATTACTTACTATAGAGTGCTGCCATCTAGTGGACAGCCAAAGTATTTTTTATTGGTGGCAACACCTTGGGAATATAGTGCTATAAACAGTTCGTAATTATGTCATCTGCGGAAAAAGTTATAATGCTAATGCTTTGAAACATCTAGATTTATTGCAAGAAGGATATTTTTAAGATAATGACAATCCATTATTTATCATATATGCATAGACTGATACTGCCGCGTCCTGGTAATAAATGATCCTGCGGTCAGTGTTTTAATTCCCATTCAATTCCCAGCCAGCCGTTAACATTGATGGACAGGTGGCCTCGCGTTTTGGGGATCCACCCACAAAGTACAACGCGCTTGAGAGAATTGCACACATAGATACTACATAATAACTAAATAGAACAAAAAATCTCAGACAATACGTAATTAAATAATAATAATCATCATATCAGTCATATCTCGGTGTATTGTGCCCGCTCTTATTTTTTTTATCATGACTGGAACTTTCCTCTCGCTCATCATTTGTCTTATTAGCCGCACGTGGCCTTGAACTCTAATGGGCGTGGCTCGTTTTTGGCGGGCGTGCAGTGTAGGCGCTTGCTGCGTTCAGCAGTGAGCACTCAGTGTCGCCTCATTTGATTTATTTTTTCATGTTTTCCTAAAAATATAATTTCACTGTTGGTAAATGTCATATTTTACAGCAAATACATGTTTTAAATTAACATTAAAGCCTTAAGCAACAGCACTGTCGCGGTGAGCATAAGTTTTGTCGCCTCGGATGTCGGATTACTTATCTGGAAGACTCGGGGTCGCTGCGGAGCTGTCCAACACGTCCTGTTTGAAGAAGGTAAAAACTCATTTATGGTCACGTAAAACCGTTTTTGAAAGTAAAATGTTTTGTGTATGATCAAGTGAAGTGTGACTCGCAGTTTACTTTATCGACTCTGTTCAAATGAAGTTACTGTAACATTGTGTTCCCAGAATTGTGCTACTTTAAGAGCCGGGTGGCAGTGGGATAGGAGGCTTCAACGTTTAAAACGTCCCCCGGGGCACATGGCTCTCAGTGTTAATGTCAATGTCAATTTATTTATATAGCACATTTAAAACAACATAGAAATGCTGTGGCCAAAGTGTTTTACAATAATAGAATAAAAGAAAACAAACAACTTAAATAGAAATAAAATAAATGAACATAAGTAAAATACATAATAAATAGAACTAATGTTATATAATCATAATGAGGAAACCATCAGTATTACTGAAGGTCACGGAAAGCAAGTGAATAGAAGTGAGTCTTTAATCTCGTTTTGAATTGTAGACGACCCCTTTATGTGATGAGGTAAAGAGTTCCACAGGCGAGGCGCAGCAGCTGCACAAGCCCTGTCTGTCCCCCTCAGTTTGACACTCGGTACGAGGGACAAGAGACAACCGACCAGAAGATGTAAGCACTCTGAACAGCTGGTGTAAAACACACAATTCCGATAAATAGGCAGGAGCGAACCCATGTAAAGATTTAAAAACTAGCAACAAGACTGTAAAATCAATTTGAAACCTGACAGGCAGCCAGTGTAAAGAAGCTAATATTGGAGAAACAGAATCAGAAAGCGAGCAGCAGCATTCTGGACCAACTGTAACCTGCGTATCAGAGATTTGCTAATCCCAGAATAGAGCGAGTTGCAGTAATCAGGCGAGAAAAGATAAAAGCATGAGTAACTTTCTCAAGATCCCTAGAAGATAAAAAAGGCTTGATCTTACCAAATAGACGAAGCTGGAAAAAGCAACTCTTGACTACAGAATTTACTTGTTTCTCAAAAGAGAGGTTACTGTCAAAGATAACACCAAGATTGCGGACTTGAGGTTTGCAAAAGACAGAGAAAGAACCGAGAAGTCCAAGACCAATTTGGGCTTTAGCGGATGGACCCACTATAAGCACCACTGTTTTATTTTGATTCAGATCAAGAAAATTGTTAGCCATCCAGGATCTTAGTTCAGGAAGACAGTTGTGGAGTTGATTTATTGCAGAGTTGCAGACAGGAATATAAACCTGAGTATCATCAGCATAGCAGTGAAAAGAAATGTTAAATTTCCCAAAAATAGCTCCAATAGGATGAAGGTATATAGAGAATAAAATAGGACCCAAAATGGATCCCTGAGGAACACCATATTTAAGAGGAGCAGTAGACGGAAAAGAGGAATTTAAAGTCACTGAAAAGTGTGTACCAGTTAAATATGACCTGAACCAGTTAAGAGCAGCCCCTTTAAGCCCAACAAGATGTTCAAGCCGCATCAGCACGCAAGTCCGTGGAAGACGACTGCTTGGTTTCGTTCCAGCCGAGTCGTAGGCTTCTCTAAGATGTGACGTCATGGGGCGAACCCGCCAGTTGCACTGTGATGAACTCCCGTGCGCTTCACAGGATGGGATGCCTGCAAAATCAAATTTATAGCGTCTGAGGTCAGGGCGAGTTAAGTCGGGGAGCGGAAAAAGGAAAGAAAGACCTTCGAGGGTTAAGGCTGCAAATGCAAATCCGACAGACGGACTAATGAATAGGAGAGTGAGAGCACGCTGTATTTTAAACGATCAGGCCGACTTACGGATAAAAAACAGCTAACAGAATTGTTAGGATAAGAAGCCGGATGGGACGAAAAAACAGGGTGTTAAAGATGATGTAATTTTTCATATTGAACTGTTTATTTTGCTGTGCCTTAAAATGTGTGACTGTCGAATTGAAAAAAGGGAATATTTGGTGTTTCCCTTCACATCCCACTTATTAATGAGTTTGGGGACGTAGTGATCTTATTGAATACATATGTCAAAATTAAAAAAAAAAATGATTAGATTAAATAATGTAGAGGCCAGGGTGATGTTTTTTTCATAATGAAGAGTTCACCTCTTCCACTGAAATTATTAAAGGATGATGAAGAAAGCGACACATTGTCACAATGGTTCATTCTAACGCATGCTTGGTCTGAATCCTACACTGTGTGGTGTTTGCCTGTTCTTCTTCTTTCTGCCACTCATTCTCAAAAAATAAAGAAAAAATTAGAGAGTTCTGAAATGATTCAGAATGTAATGGGGTCCAACAGTGGACTGCCACCCCATCAAAGGGTGTTATTTGATCTTCTAATGGATGCTTAGTTTGAATCCTTCACTCTGTGTGGAGTGTGCATATTCCTCTTGTTATAGCCACTCATTCTCCTAAAATAAATAAAAAAATAAATAAATTGAGGATTCTAAAATGATTAAGTGTGTGCATTAAGGGGTCTAGGAGTGGACAGGCACTTCATCAAGGTATGTTTCCTGATGTGTGTTTGATGCTTCTAGGATAGCTTCTGCATGTTTTAATACCGATTGCAAGAATGTTATGAAGTTATGCTGTGGAAGACTGGACAGCAGATAGGCGTAAAAGTTTTTGTTTTCATTAATATATGTACACTTCATTCTTAGCATTATGGGCAGTTATGAGGGAGGCATTATCTATTACTCTTCAAAAATCAGGTGTTCTAGATGTTTTGTATTTGTGCACTCTGTATGTACAGTATATATATATATATCAAGGAACAACTGGATGCAAGAAAGGAACACTTCCAGAATTTGAAGCCTGCTCATTCAAGGGCATAATTTTAGGTTAACTTAATATGCTCTGGGCAAGAACAACCTGTGCTTCTGGAGCATAAGGAAAAAAGTAGCTGCTCACATTGCTTGTCTAGGTTTCTTTAATTCCAGGGCTTTAATACCAAAAGTGGACACCTCAGTGTTGTAGCTACCATATACATTTTTTTATTTATGCCGTCATGGTGGTTTCTTTCTAAAGCAGTAAATTAAATGGGTATTATTCTTCAAGCAATTCTTTTATGATGAATGCTTAATAATTTTACTTTAAGTTTGGTAGATTTTGGTCAGGATTACTGACATTTATATCATTTTGTTCCGTGTCCATGTGTTGGTGTTATAACAGTCTTAATAAAAAAATTGGAAAGGGAATCTGGATCAAGTAGCAGGGTGGAAACTGGACGAATAGATTAATGTTATCATGAATAATGTTCTTAAGAATTTCATTTTACCCAGAGTGGTCAGTATCGCCCTTAAGTAAAATTAATATTTCCAGTGCTGAAGGATTTCATTTCTTTCTTGGTTTTACAGTTAAAGTTATTGTTTTTTTGGTAACTACAAAAAATATGACGAGAACTGAAAAAGCATTGATAAACCCCTTCATCACACAAAACGACTGCTGTTCATGTAAATTAAAAGTAAACAGGCCCTGTCAGAAAAATACAGTGTTTGCTGAAAGCACTGAAATTAATAATGACAAGTGTTGTTCTAAAGTTAATTTAAAAAACTCTTTCTTAGTAATAGGAAAAAACAGTTATTTATGAATCAGCTTCACCACACTGTAAATCAGGCTATAAGGAAACTGTAATATTTACATTATAGTTAAATTTGAGCACATCTGTCACATTCATCATTCATGTCAAACCTAATCTTCCTGAACTGTGCCCCTCTATGCAGAAAGGTTTTTTTTTCCAAATCATTTTTAATGGTAAATCTATTACATCATTTTATATTAAGTGCATGTTGTAAATTAAGAAGAGCATTTCTTAATGATTTAAATATTAAAACTAGCACAGTGATATTGGATACGCCATTCATTTTACTTGTTTGATTTAGGCTTTCAAGCTGTAAATTTGAAAAATGCTCAGGAACAATAAAATAACCTGGATTAATGCAGGAAGTGTTTTATTAGAGAAAACTGTGATAAAATGAAGGAGAAAAGTGTATTTAGAAAAATTACATGTCTGCATGACCTCAAACATTTCCAGAATTTAAAAAAGTTTGTGCATACAAATAGGAAAGGCAAGGTGATGGTAAAGCACAAAAAAGTTTTGTTGGATGAATTAAATATTTTGTTTTGAAACCAGTTTTATATCGTGCTATCTGAACCACTCAATGGAGAGTGTGGAGGATGGCCAGCCGTTTATCCCGGCCAATACCCCCAAGCCGCCAGGTGGAGCCCTCCTTGCAGCATGGAGGTCCCCAGAAGACCAGCAGGGCATCATGGACAATGGAGTTTTTATGCACAGCCCTGCTGGATACCATGGGGGCCACTAGGGGACGCTGCAGGGAGGAGCAATGGATATTTTCCTTACGCCCCGGAAGCACACTTGGACAAAAGGAATGATGTGCTTCCGGGGCGAAGAAAAGAACTTGTACCTGACCCGGAAGTGATTGAGAGTCACAGGGACTGGGGATTAGGAACACTTCCGGGTCAGGAGATATAAAAGGACTGTGGGAGCTCCCAGACGGCGAGCTGAGCTGGGTGGAAGGGTGGCAACACGTCTGGGAGTCGGAGGATTGATTTATTGTGTTTATTTGTGATTTATATAAGTATTGTGGAGGAGAGGATGCTTTGTGCACTGTGGCGATTTAATAAAGTCAGCATTTGGACTTTTATCTGGTGTCTGGAGTCGTGGACAGGGGTTCAAGGGAGCGATAGCGCCCCCTATCTACCACAAGAGCTAATGACTAAAACAGTTTTTCATAGTTTCTAGTAATCTTTGAGCAATGAATGCTCTGTCACTTATTTTAGCAGACAACAAGCAATGCCCAAGACCCAGAAAACCAGGTTAGCTGTAAAACGGCTTGTTTTAGTAAGGTTTTAGATCTGTTAGGTTACTTCCAGGATACAACAACAACAACAACAACAATATTTATTTATATAACACATTTTCATACAAAAAAGTAGCTCAAAGTGTTTTACATAATGAAGAAAAATAAAAGACAAAATAAGAAATTAAAATAAGATAACATTAATTAACATAGAAAAAGAGTAAGGTCTGATGGCCAGGGAGGACAGAAAAAAAAAAAAAAAAAAAAAACTCCAGACGGCTGGAGAAAAAAATAAAATCTGCAGGGGTTCCAGGCCATGAGACCACTTAGTCTCCTCTGGGCATTCTACCTAATATAAATGAAATAGTCCTCTTTGTTTTTAGGATAGGAAATATTTTTAAGAACATTTTCTACAAGTTAAGCACATCTTGTGAAATACAGAAAATAAATGTTCTGCTTTATCAGAATAGTGAATGGTGATTTATATAAAGTGTCACCAACAGGAGAATAAAAATAAAGATTAAGTACTGTGTAGACTTGGTCTTCTTTCTTTGTTTTAATGAGCTAATGAGCTGTAATGAGCTAATCAAACCAGTCAAGCAAATCTAACTTTCATTTTTCATTGAATGGTAGATGGACCCATTTAAATTATAATCTGTTTTGGTGGTGGTGCATTGTCTGTGGTTGTCTAGAGAACATTTTGAAGTAGATGGTCTTAGGGCCTGCGGTGGGCTGGCACCCTGCCCGGGGTTTGTTTCCTGCATTGTGCCCTGTGTTGGGTGGGACAGGCTCCAGCAGACCCCCGTGACCCTGTAGTTAGGATATAGCAGGTTGGATAATGGATAGTTGGATAGATGGTCATAGGGCTAGGCGATTTGGCTTAAAATTTATATCATACATTAAAACATACATTTTCTTCTCATAATATCAATAGAACATACTTTAAAAGGAGTACAAGTTTTAAATGGCAAGTTTTTATTGCCAGGAATTCACTATTAGGTTCTTATTAACTTTTGGTTAACCACTGTGTTATTCCTTTACAATTTTTGAAATGTTTCATTGAAATTAAGTAGTTGAATGATTCAAGAACATTTATGATTTTACAGAACCAAAGCAATACAATAAATGTATGAACATGAATCAAATAAATAAAAAAATATAAAAATAAAAATAGTTTGCACTGGCTCCCTATTGATTAACATATATAGTTTAAATTCTTAATGTTGACTTTTAAAGCTCCTTATTGCATCGCAAGTTAGCTTTTATGAGCAGCTATGCTGATGCCAATAATTTTAACTTGCAGGTACAATGCTGTAGGAGTCCATCTCTCTGTTTTGCCTAAAAACTTTGGACATCTTTAACAATTTCAGTTAGAAAAACTGAATTGCTTTATTTGTTTAAATTTAGACTAAAGTCCAACTTATTTGCCCAATCACTTAACTGATGTATATGACCTCTTCATGGGCATATTTGCTGTATTACACTATATTTATTTATGTATATTTATTATGTTTGTTATATGTTCTACTAATTCTTGTTTTGTTACTGTATATCTAAAATTGTTCACAGCTATTTTTGAGCTACTGTGCATTTTTAATTTAACATTTTGTGTTTTAAATGTTATCAATGTAGTGTACCTTAGATAGTTTGGCATAATTAAATACAATCCTTCATTCATAAGTTATTTTTAGGTGTTAAGCGGCACATCTTGTAGTACCGTCACATACAAAATGTTTTGTGTTTACCACATGCCTGTCTGGTCCGCTTGTGCACGCCAACAAGATCATTCTTACGTGCTGTTTTGGAATAGACAGGTGACTGACAAAGGCACCCCTGAAGACTGGACATTCGGATTCTGAGGTAATTTGCATAAATCGCGCCGTTTTTTGAAAGTAGAGGAAGGATAGCCATCAGAGGAAAGGAACTGGCAGTGTAAGAGGAACTAAAAGCTATGAAACCCTGTCTAGATGGGTGAAAGTCGGCGTTCTTACCCTGGAACAGTAATTTCATGAATCCTGCACTGTTTTTAGTATACGTCTAGTAGACCCAGAGGAAATCGTTGAAGTTGTTTTTTTTTATTATGGCGCAGTACTGACTGTGGAAGCATGTTATATTTAAAAATTCAGATTATTTAATTGGCCGGCTTCTACAATTATTCTACCCAGTATAATAAAATAGCTCGAACGCTGGACTATTGTGTCAGCTTCAGGAGGGGCTGGGGTGTATGTTTCACTGTATATATTTTTATTTACACTTATTGGGGTTATTATGTTTTAGGGATGATAAAGGTCATTGCTGTTTTAATCTTTGTGCCTTTCTTTTTAAAGCGCATAATAAATATTTTCCTCTTTTTGCTAAAATTCCTTTCTATATGTACTGTATATATATATACATTTGACTTTAAAATTGATTATATCGAAAGAGGGACATACGGTGGAATGCTTCGGGGTAAAGTGAGCAGTAGCGCTCGACCCAGTGTATCGGGTCCGATTCGTTGTAGTCTTTGACATGTTTTGTACCATTGTCTCTGTTAATACTCCCTTATCAATCTGCCTTCAATCCCCATAACCTAAATGTGTTTCTTAGGCTCCATACTTTGCATACGTATTTTGTCTTTAGTTCTGTTTGTGCCACATGCATAAAACTGTTGCCAAACAAAATATGCAGAAATTCTGTTTGTGGTTTAACGTTGGCATTGTATACCATTTTAAAGCAGTCCATGAGACACTCTTCAACAATTTTATCATTTATTTCCATCATGCTAACAAAGCATTACCTGTTCGTCAGGGTGTTTGGGTTAGCAAATATGCACATTGATCACTTGCATTTGTTTTCACGGAAAACACAGATCACACACCCGTTATTTTACTGCCTGTTGTGAATTCGTATTGTCCTTAAACAATATTTTGAAACAATGAAGATCAATATTTCTGAACCTATCAGATTATTAGTCGGATGAATATGTTCAAAATTATCAACGGTAAAAAAAATCCCAAACCACGTTTTGTAATGATGCGGGATACGCAATATTTGTAAATATTAAAACCAATTCTCTACTAATATTGAGCATCCTTACCGTGACACATATTTTAATGCTTGTGGTGGTTATATAGTACTGCCGCCTTACAGTTTAGGAAGATGAGCGGTAGCGATTGGCCCGCGTTCAGCATATCGTGTCCGATTCGTTACAGTTGCTGTCTCCTCTAAGGAACACTCTTGAATCTCTCTCCGTACCTTGTCTGACTAACACTTCGGTTAAAAATAAGCGTGTCTTCGGTGCCTCTGAAGCAGAACGATATCCAAATATATCACTGTGCGAGAACTTGGTAGCCCGAAGCCGCCACATCACAGTAAGGGCACATTCGGGGGTCAATGAGATATCGAACTTGTCGCAGTCGATGAATCTGGAGAATCCACGTAGACTGCAGGGTGAGGATATCAATGGCAATCCGGTTTTACTGTCCGCTGTTATCGAAGGCCTTGATGCCCTCAATGACAGAACATCTGTGGGAGAAAGTGCAATATCCCTTGAAGCTGGGCTCCGTGTGTATGTTGACACCACAAAAACGGAGCTCAAAGACACCTTCACTACCCAGCAGCTTTATGGAGCGGAATATTGTTCAGTGTTGTGCAGCAACGAGATCGTTAGTGGAAGGAAGAAGACACGATCTTATCAAACGAGTGCGTTTCATCCTGTGCATGCGCTTCATTTGGATTTTCCAAAGTTTAAAAACAGATTACATTTCCGATGATGCAAAAGACTTTTTTGTTACGCGGGGAAGCGTTTATGTCTGCTTTTATATATGTGCACTGTAATATTAATTACAGGGTTCAATTAAGCAGCCATGTGCGGTAGGTGTGCTTTTTGTGAGATGAGCTTGATTGCTTTGGTCTGAGAGGTGTAAAAAGAAAAGGAGACAATAAAAAGGTTTTGAGGGTGTTGCACTTACCAGCTGTCAGCGACATAAAATCTGCTACACCTCTGGGCAAAGAATAGCTTTTCTGCAGGGTCCTCGGAGTAGCTGGTAGCAGACTGCCATACCCAAGATCGCTGACTGGTTTTCTATTAAACGTGAATTTATCAACGCTTTCTTTCCTCTGGTTGTAAAATTGCACTTGAAGAGTGCTTCAGTACGCATGGTTCAGGCACCAACACAGTCATGGCAGTGGTGCTCTGTGTCAACAGTGGCAACCCGCCATGACAGCAGAGAAGTTGGTATGTTGTATACCAAATGCATGCAATACACGCTTGGCTGGAAGCCTGAGAGGTGTAGTGACCTCAGTGGAAAATCTGATGAAGGTTGGCTGTCTTGTGGAAAGAGACTGGGGTGCTTCCAAAGAATACTGGACTAAAGTCCAGATTAGTAAAAGGAAGTGCATTTCTGTAAACTATCAAAAAAGCAGAACATCCAAACCAAAGCCCGGTTCTTTGCTATCCAGGTATAGAGATGTTTTCAGGTTGCCTCTGTCCAGGTGAGAGGCTTGCTGGTGGATGCAGTCATTAATACTGGAAGCCACTTCACTTAAAATAAGACAAGCATGTGGGAGAGGATTGCACGGTCAAGAGAAGACCTTGCCAAAACAACTTCTGTTCAACTTGTTTCGACAGATGACCCCAAGCATGTAATAGTGGGCAGAGGTAATATTCCAACTAGACACCACCCTGTGGGAGACCGAAACCTATGTTCTGGAGGACACAATCCGGAACATTCCATTGCTCCTTAGATTGGATTTTACTACATCCATCAAGATGTCAATACATCTGAATTTCAGAAATTACTCTTTGGACATGGGTGAAATTTAGCCCTTCCTGTTGGAGGATCAAGAACTTCTGGAATGGCCTATCCTCAGCTTTTATACAGCTGAGATGTTGACATCAATGACCAGTTCTCTAGCCAGAGTTTTGGAACAACCTGAGGAGGTGAAGCCCATACTATGCTGGTTGCCAGAGGTTTTGATAGAACATTTGGGATTAACAAATGTTGTCTAACACATTTTAAGGATGATGGATGAAGTCTTAGTTAATAACAGGGCATACAGAGTGTTTTACCTCAGAAGAGGGAAATCATAAAGAAGCATCAGAACAAAATGTTAAGGAATAGCATCATAGAGCCTTTACCTCACCATGGGCCTTTCCAGTAGTCTTAATCAAAAGATTGGATGGGTAATATTGTTTTTGTGTGCGCTACCGGTATACAAAAATTCATTGTGATACTTATTTTATGCCCCTAGATCAAGAGCTTTTGGAGTGTCTCCATGGAGCAAAAAAGTTTAGTACCCCAGACCTCAGCAGTGAATATTGACAGGTGCAAATGGATAAAGACCACAAGCAGAAGACCGCAGTAATTACCCCAGAAGGTTTATTTCAATTCAGAACCCTGCTGTTTCCTAAGAATGTTGGGTCTGGTTTCCAGTGCTTATGGAGCAAATCCTGAAGGGGTTGATTCGCAAAATCTGCTATGTGTACATTGTTTACATGGTTGAGTTTTCTCCAGAATTGCAACATCTACAACATCTGCAACATTTGGAGGTGGTCTTCCAGAGAATACAATATGCAGGCTACACAATCTTTGTAAATATTAAAACCCATTCTCTACTAATATACTGCATATACTCTATATATTAAATATACTAATATATATAAAATTCCTGGGATATGTGGTGTCGGCCAAAGGTGTTGAGGTGGACAGAAATTATACCAAGTTATTCTATGCCAATGGACCTGAAAAGTCAGCAGAGATTTCTGGGTGGTATCACAGATTTACTCCTAGATTGCAGCCCCAGTGAATCACCTTAAGAAGAAGGATGTTCCGTGGGAGTGGACAGTCCAGTGTCACGATGCTGTTGAACAACTAAAGGCAACTCTACAAACTTCACCCAACTTGGCACAATTTGAGACACAGCTATAATCGAGGTCTACACTTTATCAAAATGCCCCGATGTGGGCTTTTAATTTTTAATTTGCGCCTCCAAGTCTTTAATTTCAAGTTGTTCTATCAAAAGTGCTGGAGAAACATTGTCCCAGAGGCAGAGTCAAGGATCTATTCAATATCTGGTGATGTACGTGTGGCCATTGGTCAGGTTCGATGGTCAAACCAGCATCTGAGTATGCAGGAGTTAGTTCAAGCACAAACCAACAGTCCTATGTGCCAAGGATTAGAGAAAAACCTGATGTGTGCTCTTCCATGTTTTGCCATCTAAACTCTGAGTGGTCCCAGAGGAATATGTACCCAAGTTCCTGAAGTATTGTCACATTAATCCTTTTGGTGAGCATCTTGGGCATATGAAGAACTTGATGAAGGTCTTGAAGGTGGTATGATTGTCCTCCATGCTACATAAAATCTGGAAAAATCTGTCACCAATTGAAGACCCCACATAGTAAGCCAGTTGGATTATTCTAGTCCAGTATCAAATCATGAACTGGGCTTGATGTTGGGCATTGATTTGATGGGCCATTACATTTAACTAGAGCCCAAAAGACAGTGTTAATGATCATTGTAGACTGTTCCTCGAAATGGGTAGAACTGTTTGCATTCTTGGATGTCAAGTTTACATAGATTTGCACCACACTAAAGGATGAGATTTCACCTTTTTGGGGGTCCCAAAGTACATTGTGTGAGATGGGGTCCACAGTTTACTAGCTCTTTGCTCAAGAAACTGTATACAGCTTGGTGAGTAAAATAAAAATACACCACTGCTTATCTTCCACAGACAAGTTTGACAGAGAGTGAATTGGACCCTGAAGACTATAGTGGCCTCCTAAGTGGGTATATGTCACCAAGATTGTGATAAGCGGCTACTGGAGCTCCGATTTGCCTTCAAAACACCTGTGCATAATGTCACTGGTGAGACACCTGCTCTGGTAGTAATCAACACACAACTGAAGTGTGTCATTGACCGTCTTAATACCCCAGCACCTCTACCTGACTCAGAAACATACCCCAGTATTCAGATCCTAGAAAGATTAAAGCAGCAAGTCCAAAGGAGATTGGTGAGTCCAATATCCAGACATGCCAGGTATTACAATGCATGGTGTAAAAAGGTACCCTTTTGCTTTGGGGATTTGATCTGGACTAGGACTCACCATCTCTCCAGTCCCATCAATTGATTTGCTGACAGTGTAAAATTCTGCATATGAAGGAGTAGTGGATAAGATGGCAAAACTGAAACAATTCATGTGGCCTTTATCAAGCCCTACTTTGGACCTGCTACACTTTTGTCTGGGGGATGGGCATATATGTAGCACTGCCACATAGGCAACAAACGCATAACATTTTCTATCTGTCTGGTCTGCTTGTACGGGCAAAGATGGCCCATTCATACTGTTTTGGAAAGGAAAGGTGATGGACAGCGGCATTTCAAACCTGGACTCCCAGTTTTTGAGGTTATTTGCATAAAAGTAATGTTATGAATCCTACATTGCACTTTGTTTTGTCTAGTGAAACTTGTTACTGAGGTTGTTGAAATTCTTTTTTTATTATGGTGCACTACTGACTGTGGAAACATGTTACATTTAAAAATTCAGATTCTTTCATTGGCCGGCTTCTACAATTCATCTACCTAGTATAATAAGACAACTCGAACTCTAGACTATTATGTGAACGTCAGGGGGGGCTGGGGTGTGTGTTTCACTGTATGTAGTTTTATTCACACTTACAGGGGTTATTGTATTTTGGGGAGGAACATTGCTGTTTTCATCTTTGTGTCTTTATCTTTTAAAGTGTATAATGTATAATTATTCTGTTTTTGATAAAATTTCCTTGTAACTGTGTTTTTACATGTACTGTATATATACATTTGACAGTTTAAAGTTGATTATATTAAAAGGGAGACGTACAGTGGGACACCTAGAAGGATAGGCCGATATCAACCCCCTATTAGCCGCCTTACAGTTTAGTAGCAATTGGCCAACTTTCAGCATATCAGGTCTGATTCGTTGCCATCTTTGACTTTGTGGCAGATGCCTGGGGCGACGACCCGGCCGGGACGCCTTGGAGGACCGGAAGAGGGTGTGTGTCCATCTCAGACCACATGGGGGCAGCCACCCTGGTTTCTATGGGGACCACGGGTACAGAGCTTTGAAGCTCAACCCTGTGGGGGCCCGTGGTCACCGCCAGGGAGTGCCCCGGTGCCTAGAGAGCCCTGGACCTCAGCACTTCTGTCACACCAGGAAGTGCTGTGGGGAAGAAGACTGGGGACACCCGGAGGGCTTCCGGGTGCACATCCGGCACTTCCGCCACACAGGGGAGTGTCCACGGAGGAGTGGCGGGAAGCACCTGGAGCCCATCCGGGCTTGTATAAAAGGGGCCGCCTTCCTTCAGAGAATGACTGGAGTCGGGTGAAAGTGGACGGGAGTCTTGTGAGAGAGGAGTGGAGGTGGCCTGAAGAAAGGCACTGGAAAGAGAGGCCTGGACTTTGGGGGATTGGTGCTGGAAGCACTGGGTTGTGCACTGTGAAGAAACTGTAAATATTGTAAATAAATGTGTGTGTTGGGTGACCAAACGATGTCCGTCTGTCTGTGTCCAGGGCTGGTCTCACAACTTGTTTGTACTATTGATAAGGGTGTATTTACAGAGACATTCTGCCTTTAAACCCTAAGACCCAAATGTGCCACAACCATAAAACTGTTGCCTAACATATTATGCAGATAACTTGTTTCTGTTTGTGGTAACTTTGGTATTCTAAATCATTTTTAAACAACCAATGAGACACTCTTCTGCTCAGCATTTTTGTCATCTTGCATCACCACATGCATTGTTTTTCACTGAAAAGGGAAGAGGGCACACATGTGATTATATTGGCTGTTGTGAACTTGAATTAGTCATAATTGGTCTTCTGGTCCAATGAAGATTAATATTTCTGAACTTAACTGATTTGTATGCATCAGTTAGATGAACATGTTCAAAATTATATAACTGGCATTAAAATGTGGCTGTCTTTTAAACTAATGTTTTGCAATAATGCTGGCTTCACAGTTTTATACACATTAAAATCTGTTCTCTGCTGGTCTCTATGTTATAGCAAAATCCATATCATGACAAATATTTTAATACTTATACTGGTTATATTGCTAATCCTTAACCGGTCATGCAACAAAACGGATAATTTCCCAAATGGGAATGTTCATGCAGTCAGTCTCAATAGAAACCATAACATTAGATTAATTGCAGCGTTAAAACTGTGTTTTAGTTCAATACTGACAGTAACACATATTAAATTACTAGCTGTGTTACCTTGCTTTGCCTGGGATATTTGCTAAGGTAATGGGCCTATTAATTGGATTCATAAGAAGTACTATGTAACTAAATACTTTTTTGTATACAATACCTGTATACTGTATATATAATATATTACCATGGCAATATGCTACATACAGTTGCCCATGAGTAAAGCTTTTGTGCTGTAGATCAATTTTACAAGAAACTGTATTAGGTTGAATTAGGATAGGTAACTAGTAGGAATAATAAGAATTTGGGGTATAAATATAATTTAATTTCACCCTGTACTGTAGCACATTTAGTAAAAATGGTAACTCCAGATATGTTTTGGGTCTTTGGGTAGCAAATATTGCATCCGTCTAGGACTGCAGCCAACAGCTATATTGTTAATTGATTAATTAATCACTACAGTATTTCAATTAACTAATTAATCAGAGTATATTTGTGCAAAAGTGCAAGTATTTTATTCAAGAATGAAAACATTTTTTTCCTTGCACAATATTCTCTTCATACCAATAGTAGAAGTGCAGTCTATTTGCCAAAAACATGTATAATAATTCTTGCTACTAACTAACTATAGGGCATAGGTTAAAACTTTCAAGACTACTATTAACAAAAGCCCACAATAGGTAGTAGGAGGCTGTGTCCACTGTGTAATGTCAAGAATAGTTGCCTAAAGTGTATTGTTTGAATCCGCCCCCTAGATGGCAGCAAAGACCGTGTGATGAACTTAGTCTTGCTCACTTCATGCCTCATTTGCTCTTACAGTATAACTTCACATACATGCCATTGCTATCCTCAAAAGTTCATAACTGTAATATTGATGACTTGGATTCTGAACTGTCAGATGAAGATTTTGTGCCTCAAGAAGGACATAAAGTTGAGAGTGCTGTTGGGTTATCCTCAACTGTGAGTTTGATATGGCCATTAATATGCAGTTTGCTTTTCAGGTGCCCCCCCTTCATCGTTGTTTACCAATGCTAGATGAGTTAATTTTTACAGATCTTACAAGACACAGATTTCTTACCAGATGAGAAGATGAAATTATTCCACACTTTTAAATACTATGGTCTTTGACCATCTACTTTATTTATATGCTTTCTGTTTGCCATATTTCAAATTGTGATCAACATGGCACTTGTTAACTTAAGTGATGTTGGAAACAACATAATGACTAATTATATATAAGTGGGCAACAAAGTTATCTCTACTATTTCACAAATCCAACATCTTGGGTTGGTACTCTGGATTTTCTTAACAGATTCAAAAAGACTTGCCAATGTGGTTTATTGTTAAGTCCTAATTGGCCCTTTGTAAGTGTAGATGTATACATGATTGGGCAATGCGATGGGCTGGCACTATATTTAGGGCTGTTTCCTACCTTGTTCCAGGTGATGATTGGAAATGCTATAGCTCCACAAATCTGAATTGGATTAAGTGGATTTGAGAATTGTGTGAATGTATCATTATCATTAATGGGAAAATATATTTTCTTATCTTGCTGATTATTGCACTTGGGAAAAATATTCACTAGAACTTTTTAGATTATGTAATGATTAGTATTTATTTCATAGAAATGTTCACAAATGTTTTTCCTGGAATCTGCCATTTGGCACACAGAGAACTCATACATAATTATGATATTGAATATAATTAATAGTACTAATGCATGCCAAGTTCACTCTAGAGCTTTAAAATATTCATTAAAGCTTTTGAAATATTTACAAAGGACATTGTAGTTATCATAGCATTTATCAGTCAAATTTGTACATTTGATTAAATGTCATCATTTACAAGTCCACAAATAAAATTAAATGGATGGTAAGCTATAACTGTTATACCAGGTGGCAAAGGGGTTGCAAGGAGCTGGAAAGAACTGGCCTGGTAAGATAATATTATAAAAGAAAATTGTGTACTAGCAACTGGTGAACTCCAAGTATCAATGCAAGTCTTTCAGGGGCTGGTATAACTCATTTCCATTAAAGGGTGGACACAGGAAAAAGTTAAAGGGAAATTTCAGAAGATTAGGTGAGTTCCCTGACTGATAGTGGTTTATTAGGAGATGCTGGGAGCATATTAGTTTCTGCATATTATAGTGGGCATGCAACACTGAACTTACTAAAGCTGCATGGTTGTTTATTTAGGAATTTGAAGCTATGAATGAAGGGATACCCAGAGTCATCATCGGACTCCCCAAGGGTGCTTCTGCCTCAAAAGTAGCCATATGATAGGGTTTAAATGCAACTATGAAAACCAGCTGAGGTAATGGTCTTACAATTGTGAGGTAAGATAAGATTCTTAGTTCCAGAAATTTCTATTTTCTTGTATGTACAATTTGGTTCAAATTACCATAAATGTTTCTTCTTGATGACAATACTTCATTTCCAATACAATATAATGTATTCCAAATCAATGGTTTCTTTGTTTGACCACCTGCCTGCTTTTGCCCTATTTCCTTTTCTACTAAGCAATGACATAATTGTAGAACTAATCTAAATTAGGAAGGTTTTCATTCCTAAGAGCATTTTGAACTTTTCTATTGCTTGGCAACTAGCTGCTTTAGCAGTATTGACCAAAGCATGTCCCAAACTAGCAAGTCTGAATTATTTCCTGTATGTTGGAACAAGTTCTCTCCCACACAATGAATGTATACTTTAAACTCTGGCTGAAACAGTTATCTTAAAATGTTATAAACCTTGTTTACTTTATTAGTGTTTTCAAGGAGAAAATGGCATTTGTTTGCCAACTGGCAAAGCTTCTTTATAAGTCAGTTTCCTGATGTGATCATCATTAGAGACAAAGTAAGGAAGTGGGAGAAAGCGGTAGATAGTTGCTCCTGTCAAAGTGGCAACATTCATGATAAGTTGGACAAAATAATGGGTCTACATTATACAAAGGAAGAATTAAACTGATTCTGACTGAAAGATAAAGGCTAGTAGTTTATGTTCATGACAGGTGGTGAGTGACTCTTTAATGCACTGTTAATAAATTTGTGTTTCTACCATTGTATAGTTCTGTTTTTATTTTTAAGAATACAGGACATCCACAATTTGGTACTGTATGTGAGATCAGAAAAAGTGTTCTTTGTGAATTTGAAAGTTTTAACATGTTTTTCTAATTAAATATTTATGAGAATATATATAATCATATTTCATTTCTATATGGTAATATAAAAATTAAAAATAGCAAAAGTGTTAAGATGAAATAATTTCTTAGCCCATCAGCATATATTCTTGCAAAAATGATGAGGTGAAGGCAGTAAAGAGATATATAGACTTGATGAATGTTTTAAAACAGAGTGTTTTAAAATTAAATTCGGTATTTTATAATACAGGTATATTCTTGTTATCATGGCACCAAAGAGTGGGAACGTGTTGCATGTTGCTATGGCATGTAACTAAGAATTTTAATGTACTCTGTAAATGTTAACAATACAGTACTACTAGTGCTACTACTATTATTACAATAAAAAATATAGAAAGGAACAAGATGTGGTGTGTCTTGCCTAGCAACATTTTTTAAAGCATTTAAGTGCTCTGCGTACTTTAAGACAATATATGTTAGCATGGAAACCAGGAGGACCTGAAATACATTGAGTGAAAAACCACAACTACTGAGATTCATTAAAGTAAAAACTGGAACCCTTTGAAAACATTGGGATATAAAATGGGGAAGTCTTCTCTTTTTACAGTTGTTCATTATACTAGGGTGTAATGCTCAAAATAGAAAAAAAAGTCTGTAAACATTACTGACTATGAAGTGAAACTGATGTGAAATTAATTCTTAAGCGGAAAGGCGAGAGAGAGAGTCAATGCAGAGTGCTAGAGCTTTTAGTCTTTTTGTTTGTATACAGTGTCATTTTTGCTTTTGGAATACCAGAAAATTAGTAGAATACTTTTCTTGTATTCCAAATACCAGAAAATAAATACAGTATAAATACAGTATGATCAAGTGAATTCAGGTAAATGTCTAGGATGCTAAACAAGTTAGTGATCAAGAGCTGAGTGTATTCAAGGTTAGTTAATCACTAATATTCTGAGGCCTGGATCCATATGTTTGCACTTGAATAATGCTGGATGCATGATAGTTCTTGTCATGGAGGCTAGGGGGAGTGTGGAATATGTAATTCCATCATATTCCTAATGTTTTGATGAGGTAGTTGTTTTGCGACATAGAGCAGTGCTGATCATTATCGTAGGGTGGCCAAAAGGCGAAGATTGTATGATAGCAAAAATGACTGGAAAGTAAGAGTGAGGGAGTATGTTATGACTAGTTTGAATGGAAGTAATAGGACAGGCATACTTTGTTTTTCCCCTAGTAGAAATTATTTGGTGGACTTTCATTATACTTTATAGTATATTCCCCACTGCATTATTTCATCTGTGTCAACATCCAATATAATAAACTAAATAAAAATGGAATTCTGTTTGAAATGCCTGTCTGGCCTCGATATGTTACTCGAACATCTAGCAATTACACATCATAACTCAAGTTAGGCTGTTGACAATTTCATACTGCTGCAGGAAAATAAATGAGTAACACTTGGGAGACCTGCTTCTTTGTTCATTATGGTAATTGCTGTTCAGGTTCTGCATTTTGACTCACTTCAGCAGCTATGCCATGATGAGCCTAATTGAATTTCTTTTTTATTTCTTACTCATCACTTTTGCTCTTTTTGTCTTTTTGATTGAAAATGATAATGAGCTGAATGGAATAATTAGTTATACAAGTTGCTCATGCACAATATGCTATGTTAAAAACCGGTTTGTTTTATTTGCAGCAGTCCTGTAGTCTGTATTTGTATAGCTAACACAACAAGATACTGAAAGGCATAAAATAATCATTTTGTCTAGCTTCTTTTTTCTTAGAAAACCCACCAGCAGTTTATAGTACATATCTCAATAGGTAAACAGGTTTGTGGACAGCACCTTTCGAAAATGAATTGTCAAACTGTGGACTTTCACTTTTTCCGAATGAGAAAAATTGTTTTAATTTGACTAAAAAAAACTTGTTTTCATAAAAAACATGATATTAAATGAATAAATGCAAAAGTTCACTTTTAGTTGATTGTTTCACATTTTAATAGAAGATTAGTGGTTAAGATATTGGTCTCTAAACCAAATAAAAAGCACATGTTCATTAAAGCTATTCCAAAAGTGTTTACAGTACATATAATCTGCCCATTTTTCCAAGTACCAGCCAAAGTGAAAATCACATTCAAAACAGCACACAGGCCAAGAGTAAGTCAGCTTGGCTAATTTAATATGAAGTCAATAGTGTTGTGAGGGAGCTGCAATAATCATTGCATTCTACAAATAGTTTACTTTGTGTAATTGTTTTTTTACTGAATGTAGCATAATGAAAGTTGAATGAAACTAAGAGGATGTTTAGTTTTAAGTAGCTGAATGAAGGGCGAAGAGAACGAAAGGCCCAAGTTCTTTTAAAAGATTTCATCACCACTGAATATTTTAATGATAAGAGATGGCTTATGTTTTTTTATCTGTAAGAAAAATGAATAAAGACAAAAGGGCTAAAGTTCCATGCTTGTCTGCTGAGATTTGAAAGTTTTAATGCCCTCTAAAGTCAGATGTGTTTGGTTTATGTCTACGTATCTTAGGAGTTCACTGAATTCTAAAATAAATTATTAGTTATACTATGCACTGAAAAATGGTTAAATATGAGTAATTTATCCCATCCATGTTGGAATGAAATTTCAGTATATTACTGAGAATTTACATTATCAATATTACTGAGTATCATTAGCCTTAAGAATGTAAAAATGATGGAATATTTTTTATGTGTAAATAAGTATATGCTTTATACATACTGCACTATATTTGTAAAACTGTTTGGTAGTTTTAGCTGCCTGTCTACTTGTAAAATGCTTTGGGATAGAGTTCAGCAAATGTATTTATTTAATATACAAAAGTATATAGTTTTATTAAAAATTATAATCTTGTTTACAATTATTGAAAGTTCCAACATGTATTCTATAACTAATTGCAGATGACATATAAATAAATATTGTATTGATGAACACTAGGCATTATGATGAATATGCGCAAATTACAGTTTTCAGAGTTTCAACAGAGTAGCCAGATGCAAGACCCTGTTTAAATACAGTAGCTTACTGGCTCCTTCTGAAACCATTTTATTGGCTTCCTAATTACCAGTCGATGACATAAATAACCTCCATAGGCATATTCATAAACCAGTTGTTATTTGTGGCATACATATTAATAATAACATTTTAATGTCAATTTGTGAATAATTTTTTTGAACTTGGTTAACCTATACATTTTTAGCTTTTAATTAAGCATCACATTACCGTGCTTTTAAAAAAATGATTACAGTAAAGCAATATTTTGAGCATTTTAGTAGTATTAGCATTTCACATGTATATTTTACACAAAGACTATGAAATGCAAATACATTACTCATATAATAAGTAGGAATATTTAAGCCTTTTTGTCATTTCTAACTATTTTAATAATTTCCACTCCTCATAAAAGTAGTAGGTGTCATAACCTGGCAATAGTATAAGAGTGCTTAAATAAAGGCAGGAAGCAGCATCCCTGAGCCTGCTGTTTTGTACATTTGTAACTATATAGCATATTTACACATTGATGTTTCTCCTCCCCCTGAACCTCAAAATGGAAAAGTGAAAAGACATTGATGTTTCATTTTGAAAAGGGCACAATAATATAAAGCAAAGGCTTCTGTTAATGGTTTGTGAAAAATGTGTCGATAAAATATTGAATGACATCATATTAACAGAAATGATGATGGATGTCACTTAATGATACTTCTATATCAATGATGAATTGTCAAAAAGATTTTTGAGCCTCTGTTACTAACACAGGCAACTTTTCAGATAATAAAGTAAGGCATAAAAAGTGTGCATTTAACAATGGATATGCATATAATTTGGATGATGCCATGAAATATGCATTTTGCATGTGTTTAGGAAGTGAGCAGATCTCCTTGAACGTGACAAAAATGGTTTATGAGCTTAAATTGTTCTCGGAGTAGCATTTTAAAGAAGTCTGATGGCAGACAGAGCCAACCCTAGATTCATTACTGTAATGTAATCATGTGTTACATTAAAGGAGCAAGATATCTAAAGATTTGGGGTTTAAGCAACATTGACATTTTAGGGAGAATCCGTATATTTTCATCTCTCATTTCTGTCATGCTTATTGTCTCATTGATTTGTTACTAGAACTCATTTACTTTTTTTTTTTTGAGATGCAACACAGGACTGAATCAAAACAGAATTTGCAAATCAGCTAATGAATTCTAAAATGTAGTTTTCCCTTACGATACTCCATTATGGCTTTATAGGCACTATCTGTAAAATAACAATTTTATGTTAATAGGATGCATTATTATTTAATTAAGGGTTGAGGTAAGGATCACCTACTGTATAGTCTTTAAATAGCACTGTCAATGGGTGAGAACATACAGACATGTGGGAAAGTGTGAAAGAATGCAAATTGGAGAACAGGTGTGATTTTCTAAAATGGTGGTATCAGCAATGCTTACTTTATATAATGTTTTAGTAGTTAACTGATTGCTGTCATTAACTTCACAAGGCACTTTACAGAGCAAGCAAGATGATATACCTGAGATAAAATATAGTGTATAAAACATGAGTAACGTAAGAAGTGATGCTGTTCCAGGCAGGAATGCCCTGTTTATTCCTGATGGCTAATTGCTTTCTTATGTGGAAACTGGGCAGTGTGTCGGCACATTAGTGGCAGTGTTAATGGACATTTTATTCTAGACTAAATAGCATGTTGTCATGCAGTAAATTTTGTTTGTAAGCTTTGCTGAATGATCACACTAGCAATGATATTTGTAGAAATCTATAGAAATAAAATCAAAATAAGTTATGTCTGCCTATTGTGGTTATTTTGAAACTACAAAAAATACTAGTTCAGCCCAAATATTGTTAAGGTTCTTCAGTTGGACTCATTACTGCTACACACATCTGGTTTAACAATGAACCACCCCAAGGTTCAGACACTGGCAGTTACACTCGCCTATGCACAAATACCAACACTCATATACTAGTCAGCCCCTATAATTTCTTTTTGCTATTATGATTTAAAATTTGTGGCTATGAATTCTTTCCTTATATGGAAAACATTGAAATTGATTTTGTTCAGTCCAGAAGTGATCTGAGGAATGTGGGACTCTGATTTACTGCAGCACTCACCCTTCAATTTTTACTACTACTTACTGTATTTACACTCACAATAGCATACAATGGCCTTCACCACATTTATCATCTTGTGGATCTGTCCATTTCTCCCAGTTTTATTTACTTGGCATGTTCAGTTATCTGGCAGTCAACATTTTGATGTCTTTTCGTGTATTTAAACATTAGTGAATAGGAGATGAGTTCAACAAATGTTTTGGGAACTGTTGCTATCCAATATCATTAAATTGACAAATTTGAGGTTCATTCCATAGAAATTCTGTTTTCCAGGGAGGGCCTTTGCCCAGCAGGGTATATATAAGAAAAGCAGTGGGAGGTTTGCAATATTTTAATGGCAAAAATGATTGTGGTAGATGGTGATTGAAGTGCAAAGGCATTCTGTTTCACACAGAACTGCTTATAACAACTCCAGATGCTTGTCACAAAGGAGGCAAAACTTCCCTGTTTTTTTATAAGCCATCTTAACAAAAAATGAAGAAAGTCTTTCATAGTTTTATAAATAGTTCTAATAAAATACTGCCGATTCTGTTAAAATACGTAGTGTTGCAAAAATATGAAAATTCTCAAACTTGTTTGCTGCAGTCCCTTGTTTTCTCTTCAGGAATTGGTAAATGTTATTTTATATTTATATGGTTTACAGTTAATTCAGTTAATACAGTTATGCTCATATTTACACATATACTGTAGTAAATCAGTTAGTACACAAAATACAATGCAGTATGTGCATATAATATATAAATTACACAAAAGAACAGACTCCTTGTAGAGGTATATACTGTAAATGTCATGGAACACACATAGTGTTGTGTTATTCCATGTCTTTGATTTTACATTATTACAGAGTTTTCATGATGGATTTGATCAGATTGTTTGAGGTTTATAAGGGTACAGAGAGAAAAAAAGAGTAATACCATCAGTTAGGTTCTTTTTTTATCTGCCTAGTATGCAATCAAAGCAAAGCTTTAACATTGTTACTATTCCTAGTAACATCTATGTAGACTATCTACTTGACCAGTAAATGAAATAAATAAATGTATATCTGCTAGTAGAGATGAAGCATTTTGAATACTAATCAAAGTCTGATTCAATTTCCCATTCTAAAGTGTGAAATCAAATGTATGTTTTAAGCCAGGATGTCTAAATAAAGGGAGAGTCATGCAGCATTTATGAACAAGAGGAAACTTTATTTACATCCATAAATAATTGCCTTGTTGTTCTAAACAACAGATGTTGCTTTTTCTTTTCAAATATTAGATTTACTTTTTTACAAATATCATCTAATTCTAAAAGCTAGATAATTCTGAGTTTCTCTTTTTTTCCCTTGGGTAGTAGATTGGTTGGTGCAGAAGCTTCATTGATTCAGTGTCCTTAATTTGAATCCCATGCCCAGTTGTTGTTTGTGTGTTTTTTTCTGTGTCTGGTACTCCAGTTTTCCTCAGTGGTCCCAAAGGCTTGCAGGAAAGGTTAAGTAATGGCCCTTGTATGAATGTAATTCTGCATGTTTGTGAATATGCCCAGCAATTCAGTGGGGTTCTTTTCAGGGTTGTATTCTCCCTTTTGCTCTGTGCTGGTAGGATAGGTTGTTGCTGTCCATGACTTTTAAGTAGAAGTAGAATAGATGACAATAACTAACTAACTGCCTAAATGTGTTCTTTGTTTATGCTAGTAAAATCATTTATTTTGCTTGGTGCATCCATTTTCAAATGATACAACTTTTTAGCTGTTTAATGGAGTTTCACAAATAAATGTTCAGTCAAAAAAGAATTGCAGGCTCTGAGTTATTAGAAAAAAATGACACCTTTGGATTCTAGTACTGTTGCATGCATGCATTTGTGTGGTTCTAATGCACATGGCATAGTAGCATTTTGTCAATGGTGCTTCATGGTGAGGTCACTGCGGTGGACAGAAGTAAATATGTAAAAAACTGACAAATTAAACTAAAACATCTGAAAAAACATATCAGCACCTCCAAATCCTGATTTTTGTGACCAAAACCAAATTAAAGGGGTAATTTGGGTGGGATGTTTGAATAATTCTGTGGTGGGCTGGCGCCCTGCCCTGGGTTTGTTTCCTGCCTTGCGCCCTGTGTTGGATTGGCTTCAGCAGACCCCCGTGACCCTGTAGTTAGGATATAGCGGGTTGGATCATGGATGGATGGATGTTTGAATAATTTAGTTAACTGTGAGGCTTAATTTAAGCCTATCTTGCCAGTATATTGTACATTTGATTAATGTTTGCCTGTCACCATAAATGCAAAGAAAAAATTACTGGTAGTTTCTAGAACAACACTGCTGATGTCTGGAAATGTCTACAAAGCCATTTCTGGAGATCTGTCAAAACACATACAGATAGTCTGATATATAAGGATTCTAGATAATTTGTAATCATTTGCTCCAATATAATCAAGCAAGTTTAATTTTTGTCTTTATTCATTTGGGTGGACTTGTGTGCGTGGGAGCTGACAACAAATGAATAATAATAATAATCTAGAAGTAAAATACATATAAAGTAGTTAAAAGGAATAAGGAACACAGTTAATTTGAATCTCACAAACAGAAGAGAAGCTTGTCTATGTGATGTATCATGTTTTACGTAACATTAAAGAATGGAAGTAGATTAAAGAGTTGAGATTGTGGCTAAAGTTGCCTGAGTCCAACAGACTGCACTCTATTGGCTGTCACAAAAAGAAATGAGCATGACTGTGATAAATTAGACATACCCAGAGATTTTCAGTTGTTCTAATTGACGAGATAAGCCACTGAAGTCTGACATGCCCCATGACTAAAAGTCTCGTAGTGTGACATTGGCTTTAGGGATTTGGAAGATGAGGGATTTAAAAGATTAAACTTTTTTTTTCTCCACACTGTGATTATTGTGCATGTATTTTCAAAAGAGTGAATTGTAAGTGCCTTTACATTGTCACAATAAGAGTAGAAAGACATCAAAAAGGTTTGGGGCAGCCACCTGTATATAATGCCCTGGCTGCAAAAATGGGTAAATAAGGTTGTGAGATGTTCACAGGTCTGAGTCCAAAACAGAACTGATCTTAAGGTTGTAAAGATGGTGGTTTTAAAGGCTGTAACAGGAAGTGACATCATCAGTGGGGCCAGAACCAGAGGTGGCATCATCAGTGGGCTCAGAACCGGAAGAGACATCATTAATGGGGCTGGAACCGGGCGGGATTTCCTGTGGATGGTCAGCAGAGGATTGAGAGAGAAAGTCAGTGCACCTCGCCACCCCCTGGTCTGGCATGGAACTACTATTATTCAGGCCCTTTAGTTGCCTCCCAATCGCACATGTGTGACAACATGTAGTCCCTTTATTTGGATTTCAGAAACTAACTAATTTTGAGTGTTCAAAGCTAATTGTCTGTTCTAGAAAGACAACTTTGTTGTAATGCTGCCTCTATCTATCATAGCCCTAGGCATCTGGGTTTAATTTTTTGCGTGGTCACTATGTGCAGTTTGCATATCCTTTCTCTGAATGAAATTTTTCTTTATACTACAGTAACTTCTATGCTGACTTGATGTGAGTGACTGTGAGTGTGAAAGTGAGTTTTAGACTAGTGACAGTGGTATAATAATAATGTATACTGTATATCCAACAGTGGCACAATGAAAACTTCACCAAACATTAAATATCATATCAGAAGATATATATTGTTGCAAAAGAGGAGCCAAAGAGAAGAGAGTTTTTCCTGGTTGTGCAGCTGTTTGTGGTGGAAAAAGTAGTGAGTGACTGAAACGTTATTCTGGACCTGGTGTTGAATTTTTGTTCAGATACCTTCTGCTCTTCAACTTTAGAAACAGTTTAAAAATATCTTGCTGTCAATTGTATGCTATATGCAAAACATGCTTTCCCTCTGCTGTTTCCTAATTAGAGTGAAGATGTTTTCAACCCACCACCATCTATTTGTGTTGACAGTTTAATCCTACCAAGGTCAAACAAGCATTGGAATTCAGACAGCTTGAATATGCTACATTTCATATGCTTTGTGCTGCCAAAGACAATTGTGTAATATTCTTACAGCATTGCAGTGACATTCTAAACATTCCAGAGTCACCTTGCAGTAAATGCGGTATGCAAAGAGATAAAATGTAGCACCAAATAAAAAATGAAACATCAAATAAAGTGACTAGATTGCTAAAAAAAAAAATTTTTCTTTAATTTTCCTTGTTATCTAAGCAAAATGTGTTTTTAATGGTCAGAACAAAAGCCACTTTAAAAAACAGAATTACTAAACTTTATTGGCTGCTTTGTAAGTTTCTGAAATTTCTGAAGTGGCTACTTTATCCTAGGTTCAGGTTGCTAAAGAAATTAAACTAATTGTCTTAATGGTTTAAGATTCTAAAGCATCACTATTGTGTTTATAAAGATCTTCATGTTTTCATTTTTATTTCTTTCTGATCTCTAGTTAGCTAATTCTATTCACATAATCAAATTATATTAGAAATGCAGTGGGAGTTGTGCATTGCCAGTTTGATAGCATGTATCACCTTGTTTCTTTGTTCACTTAATCAGATATTGATGAGTGAAAATTTTGAAAACATAGATTAGTTCTTCAGGTAGAGATGCTATTTTCTGTCACTTGAGTGCATGATAATCATATTTCCAGGTCAGTTTTTAAGTCATGGAAGTTGTTTGGTGTCCAAACCTTTAGTGACCACTGTACAATTTGACTATACATATTTGCATCCTTTTATCAGATATAATTAAAGTAAAAATTCCAGAAACACCACTTTTTTATGTACAAACTGGAAACTTTGTCAAAAGGAACTTATTAGTATCTTCTCTAATGTTCCATCAGTGTCTCTACCAGAATTTATTTTATCTAGTAGTCATTAATATATTGGTAGTATTTTCAAACTTTATTAAATCATTTTTTTTGTGCACCACCAGACGATCTTAGGCAACAAAGTGAAAGAGAACAACCAGAAATGATCTTAGACAAGTAATGTAATTCTGTTACTCATAGCACTGCATAATTCAGCTTGAAAGTGTGTTTTGTATATTTCTAATCCTTACTGTGTGTGAAGCTATGCACTGGCCTGATATTTGTTGTGGTGGAGCAGAACATAAAATCGAAAAATGGTGTGAGGCTTCAAAAACACCTACAAACAGGCCTGGGCCCTCCCAAACCTGCCCAGAAAAGGCTTCTTGTCAGACAGTGCTAGAATCTCATTTTATACTCCCCCAATACCATTATTTGGAGCAACATCAGAAGTGATAGGTTGATGCAACAATAAATATACTGTGATCTCCTATATGAGGGGTCCATAATCATGGTCCTCGAGGGCCATAGTGTTGTCATTCCAGCCATTTACCTAGAACTAAGTCTTTGCTGATAATGAAACTTGGTATTTAACTATTTGGCTTGTTAGATCTTTCATTCATCCAAGAGAAATTTTACAAAATTGCAACAAATTACAATTTATATTGTTTAAATAAACATTGCAAACTTACTGTTTCTAATGAAATGTTTAAAAAATGAACAATAACAATAGTACATAAAAATTTTTGAAAAACTTGTGTTACATGGTGAAGCAGAGGGCATGAATTGGAAACAAACATTAGGATGATTTTGTTTTAAATGTGTCCTCAAACTGCTTATATTTGACAGTTTATTGACTACTGTATTCATTGAAACAGTGCTGATAAATAGCCCGTTTTAAGTTAACTACCTCTCTTTCATTATTTGGTTTGAAACCCAAACAACTCCAAAGTGAAGAAGTTACATTTGGCTCTGAAATTATATCAACCGTAAATGTCACTTGTCTTGAAGGTAGATTCTTATTTTCCAAGGTAGGTGCACCAAAATTGATTTTATATTGTGTAGGCACAACTTTTTTTGGTTGTGATTGGTCCATCCATGTAATGTTAGTGTTTAGCAATGTAGTTTTCATTTCACATTGTGGAGGATGGCCGGGGACATTGTCTCCACACTGTAAAGACCAGGGGAGCAGGCATGGCCAGAAGTTACCTCCCCCTGGAACGCTAGATGGCAGTCCCCCTGGCTTGCAGCGTAGCCTTGGACATCCGCAGGGCTTCATGGGAGTGGGAGTTTGGTGCTGCCTTGTTTGGATCTGTGGGTGCTGCCAGGGAGTGCTGCAGCTGAGATAGGAGGTACTGAGCCTTGGAGAGCAGCTCTTCCACAACACCTAGAAGTGCTGCCGGAAGTAGGTCAATGAGCACCTGGAGCACTTCTGGTGACCTATATAAGGAGCCAGCAAGCAGTATTTCAAGAGCCAGAGTCGGGAGGAGGAAGAGGATGAGGAGGATGATGATGATGATGATGATAAAGGTTGCTGAGTGGGAGTGGAGGAGAAAAGAAAAGGACTGAGAGATAAAGAGAAAATGAGAAAGCAAAAGATAAAGAGTAAAGATAGTGTGTGTTTGGGCTATTGGGGACACTGTAAATAAAATTCATGTGTGCTCTTTGGACTTGTATCTCTAGCATCTGTTTGTGTCTCGTTATCGTGTTATAGCACCATCTATCTTCCACTACGTGTATTCTTTATACCAATGTTCAGTTTTAAAATTAACATTTTAATAGGCACTGGTTAATTGCATTTTACCTATGCAGGCATTCTAATTCATTGTTCATATTACTGTGTTCAAAATATTACCAGAAAGTGAGATTTTACACAAAGAACGGAAGTCTTACAGCTGTGACCAGTGATGTAACATTACATCTTACTCACTGAGATGACCTTCTCTCAATGTATGCCCACTTAATTTTCTTTCACATTTTTTTTATTTCTCATGCTTTGTTTTTTTATATTATTTATCAAATTTAAAACTTCCTTTTTAACAGAAATAATAGCTTAGTCATGGTTAATATTGGAGCACTAGTTAACTGTTTAAAAATTCATATTAGAAATAGATTTTACTAGTAAAACCATCCCACACACTGTACCACTGAACACTTTCATTTTAAGCTAAATGCACATGAACCACTGCAACCACTGAAAAGGCAGGATGAAACCAAGGAGCTGTGTTCCATTTACATACATACATGTTGTCAAGCCTGGGTCACAAAGTTGCACAGGAGAGTTCAGCAGGTTTTCCAAGGAGCAGAAACTTTAATGCTGTTCTGCCAGTTACATTCACAAGTCTCTTACACAGGCTATCTGGCTTCACAAGGAACAGCTGTCAATCTTGATGAATCGGCCCCGACTCCTGCTTAAAAGAACACAAAGTCTTTCTCGTCAAGGGGATCTAGCAGTGGCAGCAGTCACAATGTATATACAAGTATGAGTTCTATGACTGCTAGAGACGCCTCAGAGTTCCAAACCCCAGACACAACTGCAGCAACCAAGACCAAGATAAATATTTATCTTTTCAGATTAGCTTCTTATCTGGTGTAATCACCCCTGATTTTATTGATTTCTTTTCCACCAACACTTCTCTATGAGCAAGCTTCATGCATCTCCACTCTCGACTCCTTGGCTGGGACAAAGTGGCTTCCTTTATGCCAGACCTGGGAGCACTTCCTTTGCTTCCATATTGCACCCAGTAGGTACTTCTGGGTCAGGTGGAACTTCTGCTTGACAGGAGAGTCTTTTCCCAGTGGTACCCTCTAGCAACCCCCAAAGGCCCAGAACTACAACTCCCATGTGGCCCTTTAAGTGTCCAAGTCTGGAGCTATGTCAGGGAGATGCTGCCACCCAATGGACTGAGACAACACACAGCCTTGGGAGGCAGTCATCCCCTGTCCATCCATTCAATCTCCTAACCAGAAAGGTGAATATGAACCTTCCTGGGTGGGATTAACATCTGTCCATGCTGTAAATCATAAAAGATACCATAGGTGTATATTTAATTACTTATTATTGACTGGCTACACCAGGAATACCCTACACATTTTAAGAGTTTATCTTTTTTTGGAAAAATAATGTTTAAGTGAAGCATGTGATTACATTAACTTTCATTAAATCATGAAAGTTCAGAAACAGTGGGACATTTTTGCTTTAACCTTTGGCAAATCACCAGAGCTTTGTCTTTCATGTTTTTAAAATATTTATTAAATATATAGAGTGAGTGACAGAATTAATTACTTTGTCAGTAAGCTCTGAGGATGTAATTCCTGACATTTATACACCTAGCTCTGATGGATCATTACCAGGCACAAAAATCAAATGTCACAGATGGAGAAGCCTGTACAGGTATTACATTTAGGGAAAAATGTGCTGCAAGCAAGAGAGATGCAATGAGTAAAGCTGTTCATTTAAAAATTAAAGACTTACAAGAATACTTTTGAGGATGTGTATGAATTTATATTGTGAAGGAGCACTGTGCAAAATGAAGTCTCCAATAAAGTGACCATTTTTGAGATCACTGTCATTTGGGCATGATAGTCCTTATCTTAGATGGCGTCAAAACAAACACGCCTCCAGTTTAATAAGATAATTCAATAATGTAACAAGTTGCCTGCACTGCCTCTTGGCAAGAAATTTGCCCAACAGGAATTTTGGAAATTTCAATTAAAAACATTCATTGTACATACTGTATCATTCTCATTTTGAGCGAAACTTTGAAGCAAATAGCCCTTTTTTCTTCTGCACTGATGATTGTGCCTGAGTAGAAACAGTTGAGGGACCATTTTTTGCATTATCTGTCTATTATAAAAAAAAAAACTTTGGGAGGGAGACTAGGGGGATGAGACGTGATCTTCTCAGAAGACAATTTGAAGTCCCACGAGAGACACTTTAACTTGCTCCCAGCTCTTAAAACAATGACAAGCGACAAGCAAAACACGCAGCTCGCCAGCAGCAGAAAGCCAGCAGATGATCTGACCACTTCTCCTTAGCATGCATTCAGACAGCCTAATTTCACAACACGAGCGGTAGAGACACAAAGTGGCAAAAGGACAGCTGCTGTACAGGCTTTGAAATGATCGGGAAGCGAGACAAGCAGAAAATGTTCTTATTGGAGACTAGGTGCATTTGAATGTCAATAACCAGTATATTTTTAATTTTTTAGAACATTTCCCACCTGTATTCTTGCAGTTTACCTCGAGACCTCAGACAATAAGTAAGGTTGCTTGTGTTATGTTTGCATTTTGGGCATAGTAAGCAGCATGCTCTAAATTTACTTCAAAGACTAGGAGACATATTCTCTGTGTAAAATATTATGATGAATAGTTTTTGTTCTTTTATAGACCTTTATTTTTTTGTTTTCCCTGATCTTTTCCCACATTTCTTCTGATATTTCTAAATTCAGCCTCATTTTCCATGCTGTCTTTAAGCTCTACATAAAGGTATCTGATTAGTCCTTCATTATCTGGTATAAATGATGCATGCATCCTACTTTATCAAAGAAAACCCATCTCTCAATTAATGAGAAACTGATGTTTATAATTAATGTGTTGTTTCTTTTTGAAATCCTGTATCAAATATCGAAGAAAACTCTTATCTGAGAATGCTTTTTTTCTCAGGTAAACATTCATGTGGAACTGTCAAATAAATCTCTGAGGTAAACAGTCCCTTTGGACACCCATAAATTAAAGTCAGGATCCATAAATCAGGATTCTTAGTAGTTTGGCTTAATGCAGACACATGGACTCTTTCTCCCTCTTAATGCTGAATGACTCTCCATGCCTTCACTGTAATAATTGTTATCTGATTTTCACAGTATTCTCTGACTGATTTTAAGTTCCTAAGGAAAAATGTCAAATAGAAACATGATATATTTAACTTGTGACTGAAAGAAAAGTGTTTTAATGAAACTTTGATGTATATTAAAGCAAGAAGCTGCAGGAAACAAGAGCAGAGATCAGGGTGAAGGGCATGATTATGGAGAAACAACAAGCTGAAATTAATGATTACTCCAAAGTTTTCAATAATATTTCTTGCTAGATTGTTTTCAAAGAAACAGAATGGCAATGGGGAGAGAAGATGAAATGCTATTTTCTTTGTCTTTATGTAGCCAATCAACTTGTACAAGAAGGTGGAAGTTTTAAATCAACCCAGATTTTTAAACAAAATAGTTCTGCCTGATTAAAAAATGTGTTTCATAAGGAATAGGGGCTTTTCTACAGGTGAAAACCAAATTAAGGCATTTTTGTTTTAAGTTGTATGGTTATATGTCCACAAACTGTAAAGGAAGGCAATTAATGTATTACTTTATCCAAATTACCTGACTTTTTATTGTTGAAAAAGATGTTTATGTAGCAAAGGCACACATTCCGTGGGAACATGCTTTGATTTATCCCTTTCTAGAACCCAAAAGGAAATATAACATTAAAGAAACTATACATTTAACTTGCTTTCAATACAGAATTTATTCCCATATTCAAACAGCTGAAAATGAAAGCCTAAAGGATGGTTTGATTGCCTTATGATATTTCTTTGGGCTCTGTAATGATCTGGTGTCCTTCCTTCAGGGATATTTATACATTTTTATAAGATAGCCAATTGCATTTAAGGACATTACATGCTTACACACATGAGCAGGGAGAATAATTTAATATCCTCAAAACCTCTAGATTCAAGCAGGCAGATGCTTAATCTCAAAATGTATTTCCTTTAGGTGCTTGGTATGCACACACATACAGACTAACATTTTCATATTTGGCTAATCTCATTCAGCTTCGTGGGGTGAACTGGTGATTGTGCCAGTACCAATGAGTGTAATAATAATAATACATTTTATTTATTTGTAGGTGCCTTTCTAAACACTCAAGGTCACCAAACAATAGATAAAACACACATTATAAACAAAACTAAAATACAAAAATTAAAATCAGACAGAGCAATTATAATCATTAATTGTAATAGGGTAAACCATTTTGAACAGGGCACCATTCTATACTAGAACACAAAGACACACACTCACATTCACACCCATCTATTTTAGATTTATCAGGAGAACATGCACATTACATAATCACAAAGACCGACTAGAGAATTTATACTGACAATGCTGGATTAGGGAGTTTGGGTGGAAGACCGAAGAAAAAACCCTTGCAGACAGTGTACTTAGTTTTGTTTTTTTATATTTCATGCACCACCTACTTACTGTGCACTCTATAGATTTAGCACCCTGTGAGCTTGGGTGGTTGCATTGTCTAGGTTAAAAAAAATCCATGCTTTGTGACCCAGAAAATAACTATGGTGACGTTGTTTTACATACCTTTAAAAAATTAAACAAGTTTATTCAAGAAAACACACAGATTAATGGATTTCAATGTCTTTTTCATTAATATTTATAAAGTAATTACATACTTTATTTAACTTGAATTTCTTCTAGAAACCATGACAACCATCAAATCACAATGGCGTAGACTGAAAAAAATGACAGTGGCTTCATTCTGTATTAAGATAATGGTGGCTCAGATAACTGTTATGCTACTTCTCAGAGGAGTGATCATCTTCTAGAAGAAGTGCAATTGCTTCAGTGTATCTTATTTGCTTCAGCATTACATGAACAGATTCTCTTAATCACTTTGTAATGCTGCCAGAAGATTCAGGCAGCAAAAAATACTTTGCACACATTGTCCATTTAAAATTTGTCAGAAAAAAGTACAATGACAGATAGTTTAATGCTTTTATAGAAGGTCCAGATGTACATAATAATCTAATTTTTCATCTCATCTCATTTCTTATTTTCTTAACTGGTTTTCCTTGTGAGGGTCATGCTGGCAGCATACCAGTGCAGATTTATCTTTCAGCTACAGATTCCAGTACTTCCTGGGAAATTCCCAGATGTTCCCTAACAAACTGAAGGAATATAATCTCTCCATCGTGTTCCAGGTCTGCCACAGGGTGTCCACTGTAGCAATAAGTGTGATCTATCGTGCCCACTCAGAGGGACACCACTAAATTGAAAATGGAAAGATGGATTTTAATTTGGTTAATTAATCATCAGTCTTGCCTTTGACAATATCAGTAATTGATCAAACAATTCGGAAAGGATTCTACCTTATTTACCTTACCTTTCCCTGTTCTAGGAGGCAGATCTCCAGCATCTAGACTTTTATCAGGTGAACACTTATTTTAAGAATCAAAATAATACAATTTATGGATAAGCCCAAGGATTACAGAAATTTCATAACTGGATATATATGTTGACATATACTGTAATACAGGATGCAGACAAACTAGACTGACAAATATATAACATCATAGGCTGACTGTTTCCTTGCTGTTCACGGAGTATCAGTCCAACCAGCCTGCAAGGAAACATAATTTCTCCTACTTGTGCTCATGATCCCATTCTTTTGGTTACTACCTACAGCTCATAACCATAGGTGAGGGCAGGGATATTGGTCAAGTGGTAAACCGAGAGCTTTGTCTTGAGATTTGGCTCCTGCTTCACTACCATGGACCAGTGCGGCAGCCACAGAGCAGCTGTCATTGTCCAATTTTCTTTTTGATCTCATGCTCACTTATCCATCTCTTGTGAACAAGATCCAAAGGTAATTTTATCTCCCCTAAAGACCGTTGTTCCCTTCTCACCTGGAGAGAGCAATCCACTCTTAAACATGACTTCATATTTGGAGGTGCTGATTCAAATACCATCTGCTTCACACAGTGTGCGTTGAAGATCACAGTCAGGTGAGGCAAAGAGGATAATATCATCTGCACAAAGCAACAATGCTTACCAGTAGCCTCCCAAACTGGACACCCTTACATCCTAGGCTGTGCCTTGATAACTTGTCTGTAGACCAGTTTCATATTTCCAAATACCCTCCAGTAACTGTGCCATGGAGATGAGCTGTCTACTGTTTCATGGCCAGGATGGAATCCACATTGTTCATCTTTTATCTTTGACAGCCCTTCCAGCACCCTTGCATAAGCCTTACTTAGAAGGCTGAGAGGTTTATTCGTCTGTAGTTAGAAGATGCATTCTGGTCAATTTCCTTAAATATGGGGAAAACCACACCAGCTGGCCATTCCAACAGTGCTTTATCTGCCTTCCATGCAATGTTGTATAGATGCATTCACCACGCTATCCTTTAATACCTTGATGTGGTGGTCATTCTTAGTGATTCTCAGAGTTGGTTGTCTGGAGCTTTGTACTCCTAGTAGGATCTTTCTTTGACAAACAGGTTTGGGCTTAAAGGTCAGGCAAAGAATGATTCACAACAATACTCATGAAGGAACAAATAAAAAAAAAGTCTTCCCTGTCTGTGATAGCGTTACTAGGAGCAACTTCTAGAGCCAGTCTCTCGGGTGGAGTTGACTAGCCAGACTCAGCCCAAAATGGCAATATGGAGCTGTCTTTTGGGCTCACCACCTGCAAGACAAAGGGTAAGGGTCAGATTTGTTTCCTATTTTAGTGGTGAGCATAGGCAGGAAAAGCCTAGATGGACTAGAATCGGGCAATTACACATCATAATAATATCAGCTCAAAAAATGAAAGTACAAAATTGCAAAACATTGACTGGGAATACTGTTATGAAGTACAAATTATTAATTTTACTATACATGCAATACAGATCTTAAAATTTGAATGTGCAAAGTAAAATATGATTATTGTAAATGTTCTACAGTATTCTGCATATTTGACAATAATGACTGTAAGCCTATAATATTTTTTATAATCATACTGTATTTAAAAATTGACTGTCTGAGTGACTGATGGCATAACATCATTAATGTTAAAATCTTTGAGTTTTATAGGTCCGTGCCTTTTGAATATAATAAATTGCTCCTTGAGATTTGGTGTGGTTCCATCGTATTTTAAACATGCTGTAATTCAACCGCTGTTGAAAAAATCTAATTCTGATCCCTTTATTTTGAGTAATTACAGGCCAATTTCAAAACTGCCTTTTATTGTCAAAGTTTTGGAAAAGGTGGTTGAACACCAACTTTGTGCCTGCTTAGAAAGGCAGCGGTTCTTTGATTCTTTTCAATCTGGTTTTCGGAGGCGACATTCTACAGAAACAGCTCTTCTAAAAGTTTTTAATGATCTTTTAATTGCTGCTGATGCATGCAGGTGCTCTGTGCTTGTACTGTTAGATCTTACCGCAGCTTTTGATACGGTGGACCATCGGATCTTAATTAATAGATTAGAGCTGTTAGGTGTCTCTGGCTCTGCTTTGGACTGGTTCTCCTCTTATTTGTCAAATAGGAGTTTCTCAGTCGGTGTGGCTGGCTTTTCGTCTGACTCTGCTCCTTTGACATGTGGAGTGCCACAGGGCTCGGTTCTTGGACCTATACTTTTCTCTTTATATATTCTTCCTCTATCACAGATTCTTAACTCTTTTAAGGACATCTCGTATCATCTATATGCAGATGATATACAGCTTTATTTTTCATTTAAGCCTAACCAAATGAATACTTTGGTCACTTTGTTTGATTGTCTGTCTCAGGTTAACGACTGGCTCAGTAGTAATTACCTGCAGTTGAATTCAGGAAAACTGAGGTACTAATTGTTGCTCCTTCTGTTCTTTATTCAGTTTAAAATTATCTTCTGTCTCTCCTGTTATTAAATTGAGTCCACGTAACCTTGGGGTTATTTTTGACCAGTCCCTAACACTTGATGAATATGTAAGGTCAGTCAGCCGCTCATGTTTCTTTCATTCAAGAAATCTCTCAAAACTAAGAAATGTTGTTTCAAGATCAGAATTGGAGATGTTTGTTCATTCTGTTATTTCCTCACGGCTTGATTACTGTAATGCTCTCTTTACAGGTTTGAGCAAGTCCTCTCTCTCATGCCTTCAGTAAATGCAGCTGCCAGGCTCCTAACCCGCGCTTTCCAGAGTGATCATATCACCCCCATTTTGCACACACTGCACTGGCTCCCAGTGTTTTATAGAATTCATTTGAAAGTTTTTGGTACTTACTTTCAGAGCTTTGCATGGAGAAGCTCCTGAGTACCTAAGCAGCCTGCTCCAATGCCATACAGCTTGCCAGACTCTAAGATCTGGGCAACAGGGCCTTCTCGTTGTCCCACGCACTCGGCTAAAAACCCGTGTGGATCGTGCCTTTCAGTCTGTGGCACCAAGACTATGGAATAGCCTGCCTTGTGGTCTGCGTGGAGTCGAGTCTGTTGATTCTTTTAGAAAACAACTAAAAACATTTCTTTTTAAACAAGATTTTAATCAGTGCTGAATAGTTCCAGTTTGTTTATTTATTGTTTTTATTGGTTTTGTTTATGTATTGTTTTAACTGTTGTATTTGTACCATATTTGCTGTTCTGCGCTCTGTGACCTTTTGTCTGTGGAGGGTGCTATATAAATAAACTACTACTACTATTACTACTACTTCTACTAAAAGGTGTCAGCCCTGAAAAGTGTAAAGTACAAGAAGACTATTTTCTTAGAATTGTTTTCAAATGTCTTTATTTTGCATTTCATATTTCTTAACAGAAAGATATAAATATTGCCTCTGTGGGTACAACCTATGAAACACAACATTCTTAAATAATTTTTGGTAGTGCACATATCAAAAATCAATATAATTAAAATTGTATCAGAAGGCTCAATAGCCATGGAACTGATTTGCTTAGAATATGAGATGCATAGTGCAAGCAGCAGGTGGGCTATTCTTCTATTTTAATAGCATCCATTCACCATCCTTTAGTGTGTAATTGAAATACACTTTCCTGATGACACAAAGGTAGAATAGACTTTGTCAGTTTGGTAGAGTTGGAGGCTTCTGTGGCAGGGGTCTTAGAAGCATGTGTCTCCAGTATAAAATAAAATTATGATTCACCATACAAAATTGTTTAATAGGCCTTTAATTTTAACATATATAATCTCCATCACTACTAAAGAGCAGACATCCAATAAATGTACAGTTCATTATTATGATGCAGAACCTCATAGAATCAGTTTACATTATATTATATTTTCTAATAGCATATTAACAAAACATATTTGCATACCAAAGACACTCAATTTTGTAGCTTTTCATTCCATCGAAATAGATAGGAAAATGGGCAGGAAATAGTAGCTTTCAATGATTATTCACCACTATAGAAGGTGACCATTGATGTGCTTCAAGTCAGGTTATAGGGAGCATGGTGAGGTTATTTATTATTTATCAGTTTTAGAAATTATAAACTGTATCATGTTGTTGTTCACAATTCTGTATTTTTTTCTTTTGGCCCATTTGCAAGGCTAGTAATCTGTGACCCATTTCCCAATGAACTTGCATTGTATCACTTTATGAAAGTATGTACAGTAGATTACTCAGCAACAGCAGATACAAACTAAAGGCAGAGTGCTTTAATTTCAGTGACATAATGTAGGACAAACAAGAAATTTATGTTAAGGACAGTGATTTGGAGAGACAGAATGAGACCAATGTCATGTAAATGTGCATATGACTAAGAGCTTGTATGGAACTGGTTTGTCTTGACCATTTCCATCTCTTTGTATCTCTAAAATTCTATACTTTTTATATGCTTTGAAAGCAAATTTGATTCTTTCCGTAATATGTATGAACAGTAAGTTATGTTTTAATTAAAGCCTCATTACACACACACAAGCTTGGAATAATAATAAAAATAATGAACATGAATGAATTGCTGCCTCATTGACAAAGCCATCTCCTGAATTTCATGAAATGCTTAAACATTCAAATGTTGAGAGCCATTGATGCCACCCGACATCAGAGTAAGTAATTACCTTTTCAGTGTACAGTAGCCAGTGTTCTCGTAGAAGCCTCTATTTGAAGGAAAAGAACAAACAAAAGAAAAGGGATTTTTCTTAACATGTCCATCGATGAATAATTAGAAAAAAATAAAACGTTCCTGGAAAAAAGAAGTTTGCTTTAAGCAGAAAATAGAGATACATAACTGTGCTATGTAGTTCTAGCCTATTGTTGTGCATCTAGCATTCATGTTATTATATTTGAATCTTTACAAAAATTGCTGCCTTCTAAAGTTGATTTTCTCAGGCTAGTGCTTTGAGGCTGCTTATGAAAATTACACAGAAGGTAGTACTAATAGATGGTCTGGAGCTTGTATAGTAGCTCTTACTTTATGTCATTCCATAAAAACATTTATTCATCCCAAACTGTAGTTGTTTAGATGAAAACATGTGCTGCTGTGTTTTTTTAAAGCTTTGCTAGCTTAATGTAAAGCCTGTTTGGAGTCTATCAATATGGATGGAAAAGCTGTCTGTAAACTGTGTATAATATCAGAAGTGACCCAATCGTTATTAGTACAAATTCTAACATGCTTTTGGAGAATAAGTGATGATTGTGAATGTTGTTAGTACATATGCCCCGCAAGTTAAGTGTGCAGTGGATGAGAAAGAAGATTTCTGGAGTGAGTTGGAGCAGTGGAGAGTGTACCCAAGGGAGAAAGATTGGTGATTGGAGCAGAGGAGGTGATGGGTTTGTATTGTGTCAAGGAGAGGAATGCAGAAGGTCAGGTGGTAGTGGATTTTGCGAAAAGGATGGGTATGGCTATGGTGAGTACATAATTAAAGAAGAGGGTGGAACATAGGGTGATGTACAAGAGTGGAGGAAGATGCACACAGGTAGATTATATCCTATGCAGGAGGGTCAGTCTAAAAGAGATTGGAAGCTGTAAAGTGGTGGCAAGGGAAAGCGTAGTTAGGCAGCATAGGATGGTGGTCTGTAGGATGATGTTGGAGATCAAGAAGAGGAGAAGAGTGAGAGCAGAGCCAAGGATCAAATGTCGGAAGTTGAACAAAGAATACTGCAAGGTTGAGTTCAGGGAGGAGGTAAGACAGGCACTCAGTGGCAATGAAGAGTTACCAGACAGCTGGGCAACTACAGCAGAAATGGTAAGGGTGACAGCAAGAAGGGTGCTTGGTGTAACATTTTGACAGAGGAAAAAGGAAAAGGAAACCTGGTGGTAGAAATGGGGAAGTACTGGAGAGTATACAGAGGAAGAGAATGGTGAAGAAGAACTGGGATAATCGGAGAGATGCAGAAAGTAAACAGGAGTACCAGGAGATAAGGTGTAAGGTGAAGAGAGAGGTGGCGAAGACTAAAGAAAATGCATATGATAAGCTGTATAAGAGGTTGGACACTAAGGAGGGAGAAAAGGACCTGTACTGATTGGCTAGACAGAGGGACCGAGCTGGAAAAGATGTGCAGTAGTTTAGGGTGATAAAGGATAAAGATGGAAACATTCTCAAAAGCAAGGAAAGTTTGTTGAGCAGATGGCAAGAGTACTTTGAGAGGCTGATGAATGAAGAGAATGAGAGAGAGAAGGCTGGATGATGTGGAGATAGTGAATCAGGAAGCACAATGCATTAGCAAGGAGGAAGTAAGGACAGCTATGAAGAGGATGAAGAATGTAATGTTGGTCCAGATGGCATACCTATGGAAGCATGGAGGTGTTTAGAAGACATATGAAGTGGAGTTTTTTTTACCAGATTTTTTAATGCAACCTTGTAAAATGAGAGGATGTCTGAGGAGTGGAGTGAAGAAGAACTGTACTGATACTGATTTTTAAGAATAAAGGGAATGTGCAGAGCAGAGGGATAAAATTAATGAGCCACAGCATGAAGTTATGGGAAAGAGTAGTGGAAGCTACGTAAAGAAGGGAGGTGATGATTAGCAAGCAGCATCCACAGATGCAGTGTTTGCTCTGAGGGTATTGATGGAGAAGTATAAAGAAGGCCAAAAGGAGATGCATAGTTGCATTTTGTCTTTGTGGACCTGGAGAAAGCATATGACAGGGTGCCTCGAGAGTAGTTGTGGTATTGTATGAGGAAGTTAGGAGTGGCAGAGAAGTATGTAAGAGTTGTACAGCATATGTACGAGGGAAGTTTGACAGTGGTGAGGTCTGTGGTAGGAGTGAAGGATGCATTCAAGGTGGAGGTGGGATTACATCAGGAATCAGCTCTGAGCCCTTTCTTATTTGCAATGGTGATGGACAGGTTGACTGATGAGATTAGACTGCAGTTCCTGTGGACTATGATGTTTGTTGTAGTGAGAGTAGGGAGCAAGTCAAAGAGAACCTGGAGAAGTGGAGATATGGTCTAGAAAGGAGAGGAATGAAGGAACAACACAGTAGGAACAACACAGAATACATGTGTGTGAATGAAAGGGAGGTCAGAGGAATGCTGAAGATGCAGGGAGTAGAGTTGGTGAAGGTGAGTTTAAATACCTGGGATCAGCAGTGCATAGTAACGTGGAGTGTGCAATAGAGTTGATGAAGAGAGTGCAGGCAGCATTGAGTGGGTGGAGAAGAATGTCAGGAATAATTTGTGACAGATGGGTATCAGCAAGAGTGAAAGGGAAAGTCTACAGGACAGTAGTGTTATATGTGCTGGAGATGGTGGCACTTACAAGAAAGCAGAAAACAGAGCTGGAGGTGGCAGAGTTAAAGATGCTAAGATTTGCATTGATTGTGACAAGGATGGACAGGGTTAGAAATGAGGACATTAGAGGATCAGCTCTGGTTGGAAGGTTGGGAGACAAAGCCAGAGAGGCGAGATTGCATTGGTTTGGACATGTGCAAAGGAAAGATGCTGGGTATAATGGGAAAGGATGGTATGGATAGAGTTGCCAGGGAAGAGGAAAAGAGGAAGGCCTAAGAGGAGGTTTATGGATGTAGTGAGAAAAGATATGCAGGTGGTGGGCATGCAGGTGGTGGGTGTAAAAGAACAAGATGCAGAGGACAGGAGGATAAAACTAAAAAATGATCTGCTGTGGCGACCCCTAACGGGAGCAGGCAGAAGAAGAAGAAGACTAAAAGTTAGGTACAAAACTGCAAATATTTAACCCCTCAATCCCTAAATGACTCTGATCAAGTCTTGTACTCCACTTTAAAAGATGTACAGAAGAAGTGTTTCTGCTTACTGTGTGTCTTGGTTTGGTGTTTAGGATGTAATGGAGATTTATAAAATTAAAAAAATATATAAAACCCAACTCACCTGTTCATGTGACTCTCCTGTCTTTCTGCAATATGCTCAGTAGGTAATATTTTTATTCTCTACCAGACTTGTCTTTCATATATTCCTTAGTGAATTACTGTTCTGGCCACACTGTACTGCTTACCATGCTATTTGCATTCCAGGTTCAGTTTCACTGACATTATTTAAAATGCATGTAAAATGCATGGACCAGATGTGTTGCTTTGACTTAAGCATTATCTTCTGTGGCTTATTTGTGACATTTTCTTTGCTGTTCATCATATACCTATCCATATTTGTACATGTCAGGGTCATGAGCATGGGTAGCATTGATGGGATGGGATGCCAAATGAAGTTTTCTTACTTGATTCAAAAAATACCCTTTTCTCACCCATTTTGTTTGTCATGGCTCAGTTGGACAAGTTAATTGATTTAATAGAAATACAAAATAATGTTAGCCACTTAAGCCTGCTGGAGGGTTTAGGTAGCATATTATAAATTATTTGAGTCATAAAAATGTTAATTTCTAATAACATGAAGCGATCTGATGATCACTGTATGTTCAAATCAATATGTACTTTTTGTCATTAATATGCAAGAATGAGTATTAATGGGAAAATATATTTTTTACATTTTTAGAATATTAATAGTGTAATGAGACAATGTAAAAGTGTACTTCTTGGGCTAAATTTTGGAATAATATAAGCCCTATGGTAGAACTTAAACTAAAAATACCAAACAACATGGAGCAATGCCATTACATCATCACAGCTTCAGCTTTTTGAAATGAAAAGACCAGACATCAATACCTAGCAATATTTTCCAGTTACTTATGAAGATTAAGTAGGTGCTCTGCAACCAGCTAAGAGATTTAATCTCCTCCACAAGTCTTGTGTTCTTTTCCAAAGTGACCTGTTCCAGATTCACTATATGTCCAAAACAATTTGTCTGACTCCTCATTATCTAGAGATGCTATTTTATTCTGAGATCCACCATTACTAGTAAACTATGCATGGTGTCATGAAGTGTGAGTTCAGCAACACTGTACTATAACCTCTTTTTGGCTTTTTTTTCCTGGCAATCTTACTATTTTGGATGCTACCCAAACTATGTGACTATAGTTGAGGATGAGTAGGCAGATTGATTAGTGAACAGCAATACCTGTCTCATCTCACAGCAATGCTTGCAAAATCTGAACCCCTCAGATATATAGCTCAATCTTTGCCTTACATGCAGAATTACATGGCCATGTTAACCTAACAATATTTAGTGCTCCTAGCCTCTCTTGCCAGTTATTTGCCACTACAAAACATATCACAATCCATATTAAAACTGACCATGGTAACCCAACATTTGCACATACAGAATAAAGTATGAAAATAACTGTGCAGAAGGCAAAACATTGGTAACTAAACAATGTAATAAATTATAGAACTCTTGTAAACTAGTACATCACACTTAATTAAAGACTCAATAACTTGGCTTACAACTGTCCCAACAAATAAACAAGTAGTTAGCTAAACTATTGTGTACATTATTCTCTTGCAATTGCATTTATTGAACCCCCACGCGAAAAGACAATTTTCCCTTGGGGATTAACAAAGTATATCAAATCTAATTCAAATAAAACCACTAATACCTTCATTTAACTAAGATTCTATGCAACATATAAAGCCACTGTAACATTGCCAGTTGAAGTATAATGTTGGTCTTTGGATGGTTCAGAATTCCAGCAGAAGCAGCTTTAACCTGGCAGCACTGAGCGCAAGGGGAAACCAGCTCTGGACAGAGCACCAGTCCACAGCCTTGTGGTGGTTTATTTTTATATCTAGCATTAGGTTTTGCCGTGAATCTTTATTAGATAGAATTTCTCCTACAGCCCCCCTAGAGCTCAAAGATGGAATATGAAGGGCTTGAACATAGACTTAGTTTTTACATTTTTGTATAGTGATATATTCTTAGCAATGTCTAAGACTGTTTTTTCATAGTCATTAGTTGTATATAAAGTAACCTATTCCAGGTAATTGAAATAGTCTACTTTAAAAGCTTTTAGACTTTGCTTTTTTTACAGGCAGGTATTGTGACTTTTTTCCAGTAGAGGACACTGTCAATTTTTAATGGTCTCCCTTGCTCTGCAGAATGCTTACTATCAAAAAAGCATTTAATACTGATTGAGTGACCTTTTGCTTTTCATTAGATTAGAACTTGCATCTGGTACATGAGAATACTATAGGGAATAAAGGTGCTGCTAAAGTAAGTTATGCCTATTTCATTTCCAGATGCTTAAAATGAATCAGGTAATGACTTGGAAAGCTCCTTCTGCTTCCGTTCTTAAAAAAGAGAAGTTTTTGATGATCACCTAATGTTTGTCCATTATTCTGTTTATATAGTGACTTCCGAAATAAGACCTTTGCAAGTCAAATTGGAAAACGGCATGAAACTGAAGTTTCATTGATTTTTCTATGCACATTCTTTTTTTACAGTTTGTGAGAAAATTATGCATTGTCAGCAGCTGACACTTTATATTTTTGTGAAGTCTGCGGAGACCACATGTGCTCAAGTAAAGTTTATTTACTGGAAAACTGCCAAAAAGCAGATGAGGCCATGTGACCCTGCCAAAATAATTTGAACGTTGTTGACTGAAATCAGAAATCATTTTAAAGCAGCTGCTATAGACGCTGATTCACATCTAGCAAAGGTTACGTGCCCTAAAAAAAGGCAACACTTTATCTTGGCAGATAGCACAAAAGGACAAGCATTATAATGCCGTAAGTGGCCACAGAGGATAACCTGAGAGATGCTGTGGAATCCCTAAAGATAAAGAGTGACATAGCTTCATTCTTTAAGCTGTAGATGAAAACACTTGTTCAGTCAGGCATGCATTCACTGCAAGCTGTAACCAAACACTTGCTCTGCTTCCATCAGCTACTGTACATTGAATATTTTTATGTAAACTGAGATATTTATGTAAGTTGACTATTAAACAATTAGATGCCAACTTTTTAAATGCAGAGCCATCAAAGACAACATCATTGCTTTTGGAGAAAGGAACCTTGGTAATAATAGGGCTTTAAATTAAAACTGCATTGCTGTGCATCTAGTGAAATATTAAGCATGGTTTAAAAATAAGGAAGGTTGACATATGGAGTTATACATCTAAAGCTGATCACTTTGAAGTCCATTTAGGTTTAAAACACTGATCATGATTGTTTAAATGAGTTTGTTAATTGATCAATGATATCAGTTACCTAATTATAAAATAATCAGTTGTGTTTGTACAATTTGTGTGAGGTTTCTTTTGCTGTGTGTAGCCACATGTACAGTGGAATACTTACTTGTCCTTGTTTATCCACAAGAAATAAAAAGGCAGTCTGATATCATACAATGAACCAACCAAATGCAGAAGACAGTAGTATAAAAAAAGACTGCAGTATACAGCAATACATAAAAATGTACAATGTGCAATGCAGACAAGTAATATTCTGCTACCATTCCTAGGTAACAAATTCAAGGCTGAATCTCATTTGTGGCTGGGGATAATTAATCTCAATGTAACAATACAAGGCCATAACAAATGGGGGGATTTTATTGGCTTGGGGTATTTCGGCATAATGTTCATAAAGAATGTGATTATCATGGACAGACTTCTTTAACTTGCCATGTGCATTGTGGTAAATAGGGGGCGCTCTCGATCCCTTGAACCCCTGTCCACGACTCCAAACACCAGGTAAAAGTCCAAATGTTGACTTTATTTAATCGCCACAGTGCACAAAGCACACTCTCCACCACAATACTCATATATCACAATTAACAAATACAATAAATCAATCCTCCACTCCCAGACGCGTTGCCACCCTTCCACCCAGCTCAGCTCGCCGTCTGGGAGCTCCCACAGTCCTTTTTGTATCTCCTGACCCGGAAGTGTTCCTAATCCCCAGTCCCTGTGACTCTCAATCACTTCCGGGTCAGGTACAAGTTCTTTTCTTCACCCCGGAAGCACATCATTCCTCTTGTCCACGTGTGCTTCCGGGGCGTAGGGAAAATATCCATTACTCCTCCCTGCAGCGTCCCCTAGTGGCCCCCATGGCATCCAGCAGGGCTGTGCATAAAAACTCCATTGTCCATGATGACCTGCTGGTCTTCTGGGGACCTCCATGCTGCAAGGAGGGCTCCACCTGGCGGCTTGGGGGTATTGGCCGGGATAAACGGCCGGCCATCCTCCACAGCATGTATGTATTTATTTAGTGAGTTTCTTGTTCATTACCCAGAAACAATAAACACTACTTAAAATCAATGGTAAAATATAAAATTCAATACGAAGATTATTCAGAATATTTTCATTTATACAAATAACTTAAAGCTCTTTTTGCAAAAAAACTTTAAAAATGCATTTTTTTCAAATTATTTTGTCAGGTCTATGCTGTTGTGTTTGCATCATTATATGGAGGAACCATTAACTAGATATTCATACTTAAAGAGGGGTAATATTGGATAAAGTTAGCTTGACTCTGATATAAATGCCACATACTTCTGATGATTCAATGTTCCAAATCTCTCCCTTGTTTTTACTTGTTCCAAATTTGAGGCTACTGTGAAATCTAATTTATCGATTGAAGACTAGTTAATTATTTCATTATTCCTTTAAAACAGCCTTTGTTGTCTTGTTTTCATGATACTGTACAGAAAGGATAAGACTGTTACTGCTTTGCCTGTATACTAAACTTACATTAATCAATAAACTGGACTGCTGATACCTGCAGTAACTGCTCATAACTGGTGATGCTATCCCATTCTCCCCTGTACCAATCAAATATACATTGTATGTGCTAACACTATGTTCATCACAAAACCTAACAAACAACACAGATTTAGTGTTTGCTGATGGAATTCTGCAGTGCTAATTATTTGTCACATCAATTATGGAGTTCTGTTAAAACATTCAAGATAGTATCACCAGTGTGGTTTGCTTTGTGCTTTAACACATTATGAGCTGAGTCTTTATATGTGAAGCCTCAATTCTTTCATTGGGGTTGTTTATGGTGCTGTATTAAAAAGTAATTAATTTTGCTATCGTATTCAGCTCACTCATTCAAATGCATTTAAACTTTTACAACTCACAGATGATTAGTCACATCATCATATTTTTTATATTAAATGCCTAAGGCATTTTATAACAATAATACAAGTCAATACTAATATAAGGTTTCATTAATCATAGTCTAATATTAAGACAATTGGCATTTAAAGTGACATTAGGTGTTAATCTCTCTAATGATCCTAAGTTGGATACTATGATTTTTTGTCGAGTTTATTCATAATCTCTTACTTAGTTGTGTTACCATAAAACATTCATAGTCAAGCTTCCATTCAGTGATTTTTGTGGTAATAATAACATACTGTATTAAAGAGGTTTGTAATATATGTGATACAAATAGCAACTGTCAATATTTTTTTATAAATATTGATTGAAAGTGTATATGCTTCACTTAACCTCATAACTCTGTTGTCTGTACAATAGATTTTATAACAAACAGTGATAGAATTTTTTTTTTATTTAAGAGATGACCAGAGCTGCATCTTGATTTTGAAATCATGTGATATTAATGTAATCAGGATTGTGCAGATATGTCAGAAATGCATAGATGATTACAGCAACAACTTCACATAGACATAGTGTGTTTCTCTATTATTTTGTATCATGTGTCACATTCACATTAGAAAGTAAACTAATAACAAATGTCATTATTTTCCAACAAGTAATGATACAGTGATACATAATACAGTCAATTCCAAAATTATTGGCACCATTCATGAAAATGAGATTAAATAAATGGAGAAATAAGAACCACACATGTAATGAGTAATATTTTAAACTTAATCAAATGGATAAGCCTCATGCCTTTATTGTTAAATACATTTTTGGAACAAAATACATTTTTTTGTAGTAACACAAATTTTCATAGAGATGCGGATTTCAAAAATACTGGTTCCACAAATTTCAGTATTTGGTGAAGTCTCCCCTGCAAAGAATGCAAGCACTCTGCATCTTTCCGTGGTGTTTAACAAGAACACGTGTGGAAGGATCTTGGACCATTCTTTCATGCACAACATTTCCAACACAATGAGATTCTTCTCTTTAATTGAGACAACAGATTTTCAATTGGGTTAAAGTCTGGAGACTGAGATGGTCATTGCAAAACCCTAATGTTGGGCAACCATTACTTTGTTGATTTGAACGGGTGCTTCAGATCATTGTTTAGTTGTAGGATTTCAACCATAGTGCAGTTTCAGCCTTCTAGTAAAGGAAACCAGATTTTGAACTAAAATGTCCTTGTATTGAATGGAATTCATTATGCCACAAACTTTAACAAGAGCCCTTGGACCACTGGCAGCAAAATAACCCCAAAGTATCAAAGAGCCAACAACTTATTTTACTGTGGGTATGACATGCCCATTCTTTCTGTATAGTCCCCTTTTCTCACAAAGCATGACAATGGTGTGCATGGCCAAAAAGCTTTCCATTTGTAACTCCAATGTTGCTTGGCAAAGCTCAGATGCTGGGATTTGTGTATTGGTCTTAGGAAGGGCTTCTTTCATGTAACATGTCCAAAAAGCTTCTGGTCATGGTGGTGGTGTGTTATTGTTAATTTTGAATTGTGAAACCCCAAGATTCAACTGAACTTTACAGTTGTAAAGCTGTGATCTTTGAGTTCCTCTTTGTCTCACTTGGCATTCTCCTCACTCTGTGAGGGAGCAATGTGGATACACCCCCATCCTATATTTAGACTATAAAATCATTGTGTTTCTAGACATTTTTAGTAAGTTAATTGACTGCAACAAGACTTTAGATGTTGGCACCTCCATTGTGTGCTTCCCTGTTGATCCTTCATTAAATTATAGCTAATTCAGTATGCTTTGGTCTTCATTAGGTTCTTTCTACACACAGAAATTTAAAGTATATACCAGTGATTTGACAATGTTGCAGTTGCAGAAGAAATAAAAAAAAATGTTTACTTGAGCATGCAGATTCACTTCAGTAATTTTTATATTGTATAATCCAGCCAATAAAACGATTAGGTTTCAAGTTACCAGCTCAGAATTAATGATCACAAAATGATGCTCCATGAGTTGACTGCTTATGAAAAAAGAGACTGAAGAATTAAAATTTGTGAGGAAATGGCCCGTGACAGAATTCTAACTAAGTGTAACATTTCTGGGTTTCAAAATAAATACTTGCACTAGTCTAATCAAATAGTAATTTAATGTAAATTTCCATTGCCCAGACTCTAAATTCTCTCACAATTAATTTTTTGTGTTTTTGTTTTCACTGTAATATTTACATTTGTAATAAGATTTGTATTGTAATTGGCTTTTTTGTGCTCATTCTGGTTAACCTTTTTTATTGGATCATTTTAATATTGCTGATATTTTAAGTTCAGTTTATCCATACACCAGTTTTTCCAAGTGAGATTTCTTAACAGTTTTCGAATTAGCCTATTCCTGCAATATCAGGAATAACACTTGGATGGGATGATACAGAGCACATTCACACTTGCTAATACTAGGTCAGTTTTAAATCACAAATTAATTTAAGGGACATACATTTGGGATGTGTGTAGAAACCAGAGTAGTTGGAGTAACATACAAAAAAGACAAGGGGAACATGTCCAAACAGCCTTGGCCATGTTTTCAGATCAGCTAATATAAATATCTTTTAAAGAGTACACAAAAGAACTTTGCCAATATATCAGGATAAATGGAAGGTGAATATCAGGGAGACTGCTCAGATGACTGGAGTAATATGGAGGCCCTATCTATCTGCGTCATGAACTGGCACATGCTAAAGATATAGGAGCAACTACAGCTACATATGAGTAGGCTGTTGGACTTAGTACAGAGCTCTTGAGAGATGTAGAGAACACCAGCAGATGTACAGAGATAAATAAATAAATGATGCTGGACTTCAAGGATAAAAGATATCACTAAGTACACACAGAATTCAAGTCATAATAAAATTGAGCACAAAATGCCTCTAAATGCTGTATACTTCCTTTGATTTTGTTTTAAGTAAATGATTTTTGGGCTCCTTTTGAAATAGTGTGTTTATAATCATACTTATTTATTCAATACATACACTGTGCTCTTGTACTACAGCAAGACCTCTGCTAGATTCTTATACAAAAGTTGCTATCAGTGTTTATTTGCAATAAAGGATGATAGAATTTAGTTAAAGATTGCAAATTGCAGATATAGTCTTAATTCCTAATCATCTGGGTTCTGGATTGATGCATCTTAGAGGGAAATAGACTCTCATGCTCTGATGATGCCAGTTTATTATCAATGTGTACGTATATTTACTGAAAATACTCCATGAAATTGCACTTATTTGTTTTTTTAGTATTCCATCTTGTTAAAACAAATCATTGTAATCATCTTTCTGTTTCTTAATCCTGATTTCACCAGTGAAAGGCATAGGGAGCCCAGCAGGACCAGACATGAGAAAGCAGAAACCAATAATGAAAGGAACACCAGTCTAGCATAGGATACCCATCTTAACAATATTTAGTTTAGAAGACTCAATCAGCTTTGTGGCTTGTTATTGGAAAATGTAGTTCCTAGAAAAAAATTATATGAGCATGGGTAAAACACACCGCCTCTGTACAGAAGGTACTCAGCTGGAACAGCAAGTGGCGGCAAGCAATGTTTGCAGCTAATCTTAAATGATAATTACACGTATAAAGTCAAAAATATGAGCAGATAATTACAGTGGCACATGTATACCAATTGTCTAACATTTTCTCAGACTGCTCTGTTATTTTTAATTATTTATTTAAGGCATATATATTTTATTCATTGGATTGCTGATTATTATTGTATCATGTAGTGTCAATAAAAACCTTAGAATTATGTTATTATGTATTGCAGAAAATGTAGAGGAGCGATAATTAAATTAAAGATTTTGTTTGCTTATATCATATTACACTGCTGCTCAAGTGTCATTTAAATGTATGATTGTGTAGTGAAAGGCTGAGCCGAGTACCAATTAAGATATGATTGTCTAAGCTGGTGAAGTTATGAGCACAGTCTGTATTATTTTTTTCTCTATTTTATATCCATAGCTGTTCCCTAATAGATGCAGTGCATGTCCACTCTGAAAAGCATTACTTTAGGTGTAACTTGGTGTATGGACAGCTCTACAGTACATAATCTGAAATTAATTTTCTGTATTAGATATTGCAGTTTAGATAAAGATTTAGCTTCATAGATAATGGCATTGAAACTGAACTTTTTTTTCAAATAAGTTATTCTGCAAAATTTTAAATACACATACATCAGACTCAAACATTTTCATCAGCAAAGTGGATGCATTCCAAACCCAAGTTCTGTGCTCTGTGTATATTTTTGCCAAATGTAATAGAGTTTAAAAATATGAACATTTTTAAAAATATTATATGAGTTTATCTTGATAACTGTCACACTGTGACTTTGTCAGTTGATGATTCCCCATATGACTTGAAGGACAGTATTGGTAAAAAAAAAGTAATATTCACATCATAAGAGATTTCTGGTGATATGTGATTTATACATTTCCCATTGAGGAATAAGGTTAGTAGGGCAATTTCATATCAACTTGTGTTCCTTAAGTATGGTTTCTTTTCATGTATAGTAAATGTCAGGTTAGTGTAAATGCTTTTTGTACAACATAACACTTTTAACACAGTCCTTCTCTTCTCTTGTCTTGTCTTGTCTTCTCTTCTCTTCTCTCTCTCTCTCTCTCTTTCTCTCTCTTCCACCTCCACTCCTCCCTCAAGCTTCATCTGCTTCCTCCCGACTCTAGCTCTCTTCCAAGTGTGGCGTCAGCCCTGCAGAGGAGGGATCAGACTTTCCCCATGCTCCCCCTGGCAGTGGCCATGGACCCCAGCAGGGTTTAGCTTCCATGCTTCAGACTTGTGGCACCATAGCAAGCCCTTCGGGGGCTGCCCTCTGTCGTCCCGGGGATATAATGCCCCACGGAAGCTCCTTCCCCTGGTCCTTCCCTCGGTCTTTCCCTTAAGAAGGCGTCCTGGCCGGGTAAGAGTCCAGACTGTCCATTACAACAGATAAACTGTCTTGTCAGAACAGCTCTGGCTTGTCAGCTAACCTCCTGACCTGGGGAGACTGTGCTGTCATCAAAAGTCCAGGAGGGTTATTAGTGACCCCCTACCACTCCTTCCAAGCTGCACCTTTAAATGTGCAACATAATACTGATTCTGCAGACCATATGCTGGCAGGAAATATTTTGCCCTCCTAACTCTTTTTTGTCTTTTTTTAATTTTTTGTTAGATCACTCAGAATCCAGGATTCTTTGGACACATTACACAATTTCTCCCAGATCACAGTTTCTTTGCACCAGTGCTCTGTTCTGCTGCCATTCTAGTAAACCAGTACATGTTCATGGATAAGTCTTTCTGTCTCCTGGTAGTGCTTTTGTTTAAACAATGACATGTCTTCTTACATTCCTCCTGCCATTACAGATTTTCTGATTGCTTTTCTATCCGTCTTTCCTCTCTTGCAGCCCTTTCTGGGCAACACATTATATATATGTATACTGTAAGTTGAGGTGTTATTTGTTATTTTATATAATTTCTCAATAACTTAAAATAGAAATGTGGTGTACTACAGAAATGTATATCAAAAAAATGGATTTTAATGTAATGTTTTTAAAAGCAAAATATATTACTCTGATGTTAATTTCTATAGTAGACTGCATTTCCATTTGAAACAATTAAGAAATGACCCGAGCAAGACTCAAGGTCAAAAATGTTTAAGGAAAGAAATAAAATGTTTAATTCATTTGTCTAGTCTATGCCCTTTTTTTAAGTCAGCAGTTTATTAAATTGGCCCTGTGAGCATATGTATTAGTCTGTCCTGCTAATAACTGACATCCTATTCAGGGATGATTCCTGCCTGGTGCCCAGTTCTGTCAACTTAGGGTCCAAATCCTCTCAACTTTGAACTGGATTAGTAGATTGAAGAATGTTACTTTATTTGTTCCACCTCCAGTTGCACTGGAACAAACATAAACATGTAATTTAGGTTATAATTACACAATAAAAAGACAAAACGTTTAAATTCATTAACGCAAACAAACTATGGCAATATAATTGCCTTAATAGTGTAATTGAGAAATGGCCATTTGACAAAGGAGGAGAGAAACCAAAAGCTCCAGTCAGAAGCATTCTTGGGTGTCACAGTCAGTAATAAAGACAAAATCACAAACAAAGACAAATGGATTCACAGTGCTCTCACCTAAGGCAACTAGCCATCTATCCCACTGCATTCGTCATTGGGCATATTCACAAAACACAGGGACAATGTGAAATAGCATTCTGTCAATGTGTACGTTTTGAGTATTTTTTGAGAAACACATGTGGAGTTTGGGAGCATGTTCATACGACATGGACAGTGTTCAAGCCAGAATTCAAACATAGTCTCCAAGTGCTGTATGGCAGTAGGCTGTGCTTCCCTCTTCCACACTTAAAGTAAAAACTGAGATAATGTGTTTTTAGGTGTTGCACCAAAGTTTTTTTCTTAAGTTTTAATGGTTAACAAATATGTATACATGGATATAATACACACTGTGGTGAATTCTTCATTGAATGCCATAATCCCAGAGCATTATGCTGGAAGTGTTATTATGTAAAATGCTGTTATAGACATACTTGTTTCTTTTACTAGTAGTTTTAAATTGATTACACAACTGAAAAAAACAAACTCTTCCACCTCAAATAACATTTTGTGACAAACTTCTCAATTGCCATTTGTTCTGACAAAGAATGTGTGGAGCATTCAGAGATGCCATTTATTTGTCTGCTTCACACCATGGAGCATTGCCTCCTCAAAAAAGCATTTGGGCAATGACATACTATAAATTACTGCTGTATGCACTATTATGATTATGTCTTGTTGCTTGTATTGCTACTCAGGAATTGTACCTGATGCCAATGCACCTTATGAGTAACACCATTAGGAAACTCTCTAGATTTAAAATTATTTCTCATTCATGAGTTACTTTGTGTGCCAGTGTTTATTTAAATTGAACCACTGCTTCCGTTTGCAGCTATTTTTGGCTCACATACTGTAATATATTGAAGTCACTATTAAATAACAACTAGCCTTTTAATTTGTATGCACCATGGTTTGTTCTTCATCAAAGGTGTGCTTTTTCATGAGGTGTGACTCCCGAGAGTAAGAACTGCAGGAGGTTTTAATCCCAGCACTACGAAAAGAGATGCCAATCAAAATATATAAAAGCCAGCATTCATTAAATGATTCATTTTTGGCAATAGGAACACAGTCTAGGTAATAAAGTTTTCAAAAACGAGAAGTGTAATTAAAATAATTCTTTAAGTAAAAATCTCCCTACAAGGTTGCGTTAATTTAGTGTTGCTTTAGAGACTAGTGTAATTCGCAGATTTGAAAAAAAATATTAGCATAATAGGTAACAGCTGCTTGATTGCATATCGTCCCTCGGTGTGATGACTGTATTATGTATTCTTTTTATTTCTGTGGACTCCTTCTGAATTGCTGATTTATTCTATTTTTTCCTTTACTCTCTGAAGATTTGTTAACTTATATTTTCTGCAGTCTATTGGATGTCCTGTATGGGAAGACCTTCAAACAAGGTCTTCCATGAACCAGCATATGATATTAAAATGATAAGACTGCCATTCTTTTGTGCATGGCCATTCACTCCTTCATTCATTCATTCATCTATATGGCTTCCTATCTAACTTCAGTCTTATAAACCTGTGTGATGTGAGGCTTACACAGCATAATTTACCCAAAAGGTCTAACAGGGCATGGCCACAGCTAAACATACTTATAACTCAGTGCTCAGTGCTGATATATAGACTACTTATAAGAAATAGAGAATTTTCTGCCAGGAAGAACTGAATTAATCTATGTCCGTATAAAATGATGAAAAGCTTATCATCTGGATGCTATCTAATATAATCACAACATGTAAATAATACTGTTCTCAAAGCACTGAAATATATATCTACTATATCTAGAAAACAACCTTTAAATAGTATTTTGTCTAAATTTTGTTTTTTGGACATAAACAGAATAAAAGACAAGGTATATCAATGAGATAGCCCATACAGCTTTTGGAATCAGATTTTATATGACATTATTGATGGTGCAAGGTAAAACAGGATTACATTGTAAAATGGCAACAAAATTGTTGTTTACATATAGGCAGGCTGAAGAGCTAAACTATTTGCAGTTAGGACGTTTGTGAAGAGCAGCAAAGAAATGAAGACCTAGTGGTGAAGTTTATTAATCATTTTAATGTATGTAGCATGTTTATGGTACACACCTAATTAGAGCTTTATTAGTTTATTTATCAAGATACAGTATAATGAATGTTTTGTTTTCCTAAGGTGTTGGTCAATTTATGGTACTGTTAATTATTACTTTCGTTGCAAGAGTTCCTAATTATTGTTCATGCCAACTTAATTAATATAATTTAATTGGAGAACTACACAATATAGCCAAAGGAATGTGGACACTGCTCCAAATGTTGAGTTCAGGCGTTTCAGCTGCACCCAGGTTGACAGGTACATAAAATCAAGCACATATGCTTGGACTCTTAGGAATCTAAGGGTGGAGTGGTGGCTCTGAGGCTAAGGATCTGTGCTGGTATCCAGAAGGTTGCTGGTTCGAATCCCCATCACTGACAAAAAGAGATCCTACTTTGATGGGCCCTTGAGCAAGACCCTTAACCTGTAATTGCTCCAGGGGTGCTGTACAATGGCTGACCCTGCGCTCTGACCCCAAGGGATATGCGAAAACGAACAAATTCCTAATACAAGAAATTTTATAAGGCGAAATAAAGAACACAAAAAAAAAAAGAATCTTCATTGACAGACACTGGGTCATACTGAAGAGCTCAATGACTTTAGACATGGCACTGTCATAGTGTCACTACAAGTCATTATATGAAATTTCTGTTCTGTGTGATCTGTTGCAGTCAACTGTAAGTGCCATTATTGTGAAGTGATAGTGTTTAGGAGCAACAACAGCTCAGCCATGAAGAGATAGAGCACTCATGGAGCAGGGCTGCCATGTGCTGAAATTCATATAAATCATCTACCCTGTTTTGCATCACTTAGAACAGAGTTGCAAACTGCCTCTGGAATCAACGTAAGCATAAAAACTGTGTGTTGGGATCTTTATAAAATAGATTTCCATGGCAGAGCAACTGCACACAAGCCTAAGATTATTATGTGCAAAGCCAAGCATTGTTTGGAGTTTTGTAAAGGACTCTGGAGTAGTGTAAATATGTTCTCTGGAGTGATGAATTACACTTCACTATCTGGTAATCTGATGGACAAATCTGGGTTTGGTGGATGATAGGAGAACGCTACCTTTAGGACTGTATAGTGCCTACCTTAAAGTCTTTATAATGCCTACCCTAAAGTCTGGTGGAGTAGGGATAATGGCAGGGTTTGATCTGGTCTGTTGGTTCCAGTTAGGGTGCTGGTAATCCTACAGCATACAATGACATTTTAAGCAACAGTTCAAGGAAGGCCATTTTCTGTTTCAGCATGACTGTGCCCCTGTACACAAAGCCATGTTCATAAAGACAAGGTTTGATAGGCTTGTTATGGAGGAACTTGAGCCCTCACCTCAACCATGTTTAACACCTTTGGGATAAATTGGAATGCCGAATGAGAGCCTGGTGTTAGCATCTGACATAGCAAATGCTGTTTTGAATGGACACAAATTCCCACAGGTAAACTCCCAAAAACTTGTGGAAATACTTCCCAAAAGAGTTGAGGCTGGTATAGCCCCAAAGAGGTTAGCCAACTCCATATTAATTCGCATTACTTTGGAATGAGATGTTCAGCTAGATCATACAGGTGTAATGGTCAGGTGTCTACAAACCTTTGACTGTGTAGTGTATGGTGAAGCAGAAAGCTTGATGTGTGATTTTCTTTTTTTGACACTTTATATCAGCAATAATTGCAAATAAATTCTCAAACCACACAGCTGATATATGCTAATTTTAGAGCACCAGCATACTCTTTGCCAACACTTCTAATGCAGAGCATTATGTTTTCCCCCTGGATTTCACAAATTTGAACACAGCAATAGAAATTCAGCAGCATTCTCTGTTTTATACATTTAATTTATTTTTTGAATGATCTATCTTTTGCAGGTTATAGCGGAAGGAATCTTGGTAGCAGTGGAAATAATAATGGAGCACACTATGGCCACTTCATCCCAAGACACAATGAGACTCACACCTATACACATGCAGGCTAGTAATTTCACCTAAAGGCATGTTTTCAGACTATGGAAGGAAGTCAGAAATTAAATGTGACTTCTAGATTGCAGTATAGTAGTTTAATCAAGGCACATATGTTATGTTCAAAACCAAATATGCATAGTACAGGGAACAGATATCTCCTTTTAGCACTATGAAAATACTTCTGTGTCCAAAGATATCAGGACCTCTAGATGCTCACATACTGTAGACAAACAGACATCATATCTCATAGTTGTGAGGCATCAGGGTTTTGCAAAAGGAAAAAAATCTAACAAATGAATTAATGTTTTGGAACCAAGCATTTCTGCCATGTTGCTATCAGATTCAGGACTTGTGGTTAGCAGGATATAACCGTGTATATTTCACCAACCTACGTTTTGTGAATAATTTACAGTTAATCGAAAAGACTGATACACTGGTAATTTTTAACCCACATTATTTTTGGTAGGTTTACATTAGTGAATTATTTGTCTTTATGATGCAATGACTTTTATTCGAGATTGTTAAAAGGTTTAATGGATTACGTGTTAACAAAAATTGGATAGGGCTGTCAGCTCCAGAGACTCAGGTTCAATTTTTTCTATGCACAGTGTGATAAAGACGCTATATGAGCACTGACCCGACACAGACTGACACCGGAGGCACCCGTAATATAAATAAACTTTTTATTTTTCTTCACCTGGGGGCCACGTCTTCCCTGTGTCCCTCAGGCACAACACAGTCCCACACTATGTGAATTTCCCCTTGGGATTAATAAAGTATCTATCTATCTATCTATCTATCTATCTATCTATCTATCTATCTAT
>JANRMT010062838.1:9726947-9830380 GCA_026402145.1 Polypterus bichir lapradei | reverse complement strand
TATCTATCTATCTATCTATCTATCTATCTATCTATCTATCTATCTATCTATCTATCTATCTATCTATCTATCACTAAGCACAAAGCACAAACACAAAGCGCAAACACAAATAAACTCCTCTTCTTTCTCCTCCACCACTCCTCCTGGCATGCGTTTTCTCCCTCCACCCGACTCTGGCTCCCGGAGTGGTGGCTGTTGGCTCCTTTTATAGTCCACCTGGAAGTGCTCCAGTTGCTTAATCACCTGTTTCTGCTTGCACTCCTGGATGTGGATGAAGAAGCGCACAGACGGGCTCAGGAACTCATGCAGCATCCCTCTTAGCATGGCTGTGGAGAACTCCATCTCCCAGGTAGTCCTGCGGGTATCTGAGGCACCACTGTCACCTAGAGGGGCTGCCACCAAGCGTCCCAGGGGAGATACTGTGTAGCCCATAACTGTTCTCCTGAACCAAGTACAGAAAGGGCATGGGCCCCAGCAGTCCGACACAACACCAACTATTAAACTTTATTAATACTAGCGTCAGTAATAGCATACAATATAACAATATGTGTTACAAAGCAAACGAAATTACAATTATGTGGATTTCTAGTTTCTTCTTCTGCCTAAGCGAATTGTAGGTTATCCAGTTTGTTAGGTTTTGGTGTAAGTAATGTATGTCTTTAATTTTATTTTTGAAGTTTAACATTATAAATAACTTCAATTTCAGCTTTTAATAGATCAGGAATAAGCTATCAGGTGACTAGTAATAATTAATGTCATGATTAATTAAGGCATAGGAAATTTTATGAATCAGAGTAGAATCTTCAATCCATTGTCATTGTTTTATTTTAGTTAAGATGTTTCAGTATCACATCCAGCCATTTTTATTAAAATAATTAGATTCAAGTTTGAATGTCAGTCCTTCATAAGGTGTCCAGGAGTGTGTGATTCATGTCCTAAGCAGACTTCATTGATAATTAATTTTGGGTTTTTTTCTGAACATTCATTTTCTCTTACATTTTGCACTTAACGTTTTAGCCTTTTATACTAGGGTATATATTATGGAGGAAAACATTTTCAGAAATTCTTAACAGTAGTAAGGAGCATCCTGAAAATTCTTTAATTGCCTTGTTTAACTTAGATGTAGAATTTATAATTGAATTTTTGTCTGATTTGCAAGTATCATTTTGTATAGACACAAAATGACTTCTCACAGATCAAGTACACAAAACATAATTTTTAAATTAAGGAAATGAAAATGCTATTAGGCCATGCATTACTAAATGCTATATAATGAGGTCTAATTAAAATAGGAATAATTTTGATCATAAAGTATGAAATTAAACAACTGAGCCAACACAGGGAGCCCTACTTCACTGAGGCTATTGCAGTAAGAAAGTCATTAAAACGATTCCCTTGTAATTACATCCATTTAAAATGACCTCAGTTGGATGCAGTCGGCCTTTAGTTATCCTATTTATAATTAGATAATTTGGAGAAATTTAGATACATTTGCAAACCAGCATTTCTTAAAGGTTATTGTAATCAATACATACAGTAAGTAACTTCTATTCTTCCAGCATGCATTATGCTAGACAAAAGTAATTGAATTTATTTTCATATTGTCTTGTGAAAAATGCTTTTTCTCTTACTTTTTTGTATTTATGTTTTACTCATTTATGATATATAATGTTGTGACTGTTGTTGCACAAATAACATGGCACCCACTGTCAGCATAGTACATTTCTTAGTCAAAAAGTAAGAAATTAAGTGCAAAATTAAGTGCAGTACTATTCAACTGTTTGTTTTATATAGTCATCTAACTAGCATAATCCAAAACAGGGTCATGGGTTTGGCTGAAGCCTATCTCAGCTGGCATTGGGCACAGTGCAAAAACAAGCCATTGATTGTGTGCTAGTCCATCGCAGGGTGAACACACACATGCACACAATAGGGCCAATTTAGCTTCAACAGTTCAGTTAACCTGCATGTCTTTGGACAATGGCAGAAAACTGGAGAACCCGGAAAAAGCCCACTGAGGTATGGTGGTTGGTCCCTGGTCTCCTTACTGTGAGACAGCAGTCCCGCCCTATGTTATAAACAGTAGTGTACTTCCAATTTTCAAGCTCACAGCTCTATACATATTTACAGTAAAACAGAGTTAAAGCTCATAACAAAATCTAAATGCAGAACACTGTGTCATATATATTGTAAAGAAGTATCTTGCTGACAAGAGGTTGCAATTGCAGGGTATCTATAAAGATGGCACAGAGTAGAGGAAGTATCACGTAAAACCTTGGAAGTGGAGAAACCTACTGTGGCAGAGAGGGAGGATTTTTTCATGAAAGGATCAAATAGCAGGGACAATTAAGAGCAGGAAGAACCTGTCATCAGTGCGTTTGTGAGATATGCAATAGCTGGGAGCATGAAAACCAGGAATGACAGAATGGTGTATTGTGATGCTGGATGCTATGATGCTGGAGGGAGGAGCACCCAGAAAATGCGAGGGGTATCTGACTCTCTATCTAAGGACTGATCAAAAGAGACAAGATGCATAGAGAGAGAAAAACATTGGAGGTCTGGGAAATGGTTTAAAACGTTTGTCACTTGCAAATGGGAGAATAGTGTTTCTAGATGGAGACCAGGTTACCTAGGAGAATCTGGAAGAAGACAAGTACCTTGACATACAGCTTCGAGGGTGCAGGAAATGATCCATAGAAAACTGTGGGCAGCTAGAAGCCTGACAAAGAGCTTCTGTCTTTAAGGGCTTCAGTGAAATAAATAATAAAAAATCTGTTGTTTTCCAAGTGTAATGCATGCCAGGTGAACAATTTTTGAGTGAATCACAGCCTGATCACTCACATTTGTGATGAGCTTATTTGTATCAATAACATAGTAATTTTTCTAAAATAATGAGACTCAAGTGGATCCAACAGTTTGTTTCTTTATTTTTTATCTTTTGTTCTTCTGCTACAAAGCACACATACAGTATGTATGCCATTTGCTAAACTAAATCTGTTAAAAGAAGGTTAAAGAAAGTTAGTGCCATTGTGCTGTGGTCACTGCTACTGCCACATGGTTCAAGAGTATTTTGAATTCTACCTTAGACACCGCCTGCAGGTGTACTAGTACTTCTAGTGTCTGTGCTTTTCTCTGAATATTCTGTTTTTTCCCTCATCCCATTGATGTGCAGGTTAGGTTAGTTGTCATCAAGTTTAAACTGTATGTGTGCCCTGGAATTGGCTAGTGTCCTATCCAGAGCTGGTTCCCTTTATGTGGTCAGGACTAACAGAAAAACAGTTAGGGAAAGGATTTATTGTTTTTGTCCTGTGTTTCGTTTTATGGTATTGATCTAGTGTTGTCTTTGTAACACTGCAAAAATCAGTGACAATTCAATTGATAAATGTCTTTGTCTATTTTGAGTCCAGCTCCTACTTAAAACACATTATAAAATCTCTGCTTTCTACAACATTTGCGTTCATGAAATTGGTGTTTTTCTTTTGAACATTATAGGAAGTTACAGAAGAACACAATACTAAAACTGCTATGCCATGTACCAATTACCAGAATAAATATTTCTTAAAAGTGTCCATGCTGCAGACACTTCACCTCAGGGACGTGCGGTCAGGGGAGACTTGTCATCATGAAAAGTAAAAAAACTAATAATGATAACCTAAAATAAATGTGTTCACTGGTCTATGATATAAATTTGTTTTCTGTATGATTCCTATAATTTTTATCATTTCTATATTTAAAATCACTGAATTTGTGCATTTTCTGTTCAAATACAGTGGAGAAATGCAAGGTACGGCAGCGATGAGCCGAGCCTCACCTTGGACTGTGCTTTTCTTCACACACTGGTTTGATGCATGCATTTGGCATGTGCCTGTTGCTGTCTTTCTGTATGTCGCCAATATAATGTTTGCAGACACGTTTATTATACACCCTGTCTTTCCACAGTCTGTCTAATATTTTTAATGGATGTGTGTGACATATTCAGTCTTGCTGACTAGACACAAAACCACAGTGAAATGGCACACAATGAGGCAGACAGTACTGTGCCACACTGAAGGGGGGGGGGGGGGGGTGTGAGCCCAATAGGTGCTCGTTGCTGTTGTTCTTCTACGTAGAGGTTCTGGGTGCTAATAAGTTAGTGATATCAGAAAGTCAAGTGCATTGCAGCAGTCTGTTTATTTTTATTTTTTGTACCAACTGACTGCCAAAATGGAAGATTAAGCCTTTTAAAACTAAAGGAAAATTAGGAGGACTTTCAAAAGAAAGTGACGGAGATTTTCATGAAGGATAGATGCATGGACTTCATTTACAAATAAAGGTAAGACCATAAACGGTTTTCAATTTTATAAAAAATTGGATCAGACTAAGAAAAAAACAATCCAATATTTAAAAACTAAATTTTGACTGTAAATAAATTATTCTTTTGTTTTTCGTGTTATCCTTTTGTTGAACAGTCTGTATTAAAATTGATTAAAGCATCAGAATTAAAAACTTTTAAAAACAACTAAATATTTCAATTAAGGTCAAAAATTGAAATCTGTTTTTTTATTGTACACCACTCTATACTTTCATTTGTGTTAAATGAGTATGAAATGTGGAATTGCAACAGCAAATTTAGAACAAATGGAAGGTGCAGAGCAAATGTGCTCTCTCCGCTCTTTCTCACCGCTATAAATGGCCAAATATGTACAAATATATGCTGATGAGATATGAAAATAACCAGTAGTCAAGTGCATGCTACCAACTGAACAGTGAATAAGTTACTCTTTTGGGTTCATATATTTGTAAATCTGACTCTGAAGGAGTCAGTGCCTCATCAGCTATAAACCTCAACGCACGTCATTACTTCACCTAAGAAACAGCAGTGTCAAAATCATGGTGAGAGTTTTTGCAAAAGCTTCTGTAATATCACTAGTTCAAACATGATTTGCTAAATTTAGATGTAAATTACTATTAATTATATAATTTGGTCAAGTATTATATACACTTTTATAATATATGAGCTTCCAGAGTTACTGATATATTTCGACAGTGTTGAATAATAATATATTTTCAGTCTATGATGCAATTTTGAATTCAGACCTAATGTCTGTATGGAATAAACTACTAAACAACAGCCCAGAATCTTGTGTTCATTTAAATTATTAAATAACTGCTACATTTTTCTTTAGAATAAAGAACCAATGGTCAGCTTATATTTTTTTGTTTTATAAAGCAGAAGAAAGCATAAAGGAGTCAATGACTGTGTAAGTAGCATCTGTAGCCTTTTACAATTTATTTTGAAGAGTGCATCCCAAATTCATCTTAACCTTAAATTTAGAATCTCGGGTAATAAGTAGAACTTAAGCCATTGGCAACATCCACCCTTAACCAGTCTGTAAAAAGCATGGTGAAAGTCAGTTAAAAAATTTACTCGACAGACAGCTATCTCTGTTAGGTTTTGTTGATATTCATGTAGTAAGATGAGCCAGGTCAATGAGGACACTCAACAAGGCAAGAGTATGGTGCAAAAGATTCTAGTACTTTAATCTTTAACAGTCAAGACAAGTGCAAACAGTGCAATAAAATAAATAAATAAATAATCCATAAAATCACTGTTCTTTGTGAGTTAAAACCAACAATAAATAATCTATTAAAACCAAACAATTATACCATGCAGACATCTGATTCTTTTACTTTTCTCACATTCTTGTCAGCCCGGTCTGTCTTTCTCCCTGGTCGCTCTAGCTATGGTCTCTTTTTATGGCTCTAGTTCCGACATGCTTCTTCAGAATCTTTCGGAACACTTAGTGCTGGTCACCTACATCATGCTGCCTGGGTCACTGACAGCTCTGCCTCTTCATTGCCACACTGACTGTGTGACGATGCGGGTTCGACTCCATGCTCCCATCACTGTTCAGGAGCCCTTGAACCCAATACTGTCGATAGATATAACCGAGATGAGCTAGACAGTGGGACAACAACAATTGAGCAAGTGGATGGTAAAGATGTGCAAAAGTGCTTTTATTAAAAACAGTCAACAAAACAAAGTGTTCAATAAATAGTGCAGTGATCCAAAGTTTTTCAATAAATAATCCATAAAAACAAACGTGGAGATTAAAAAAAAAACAATAAATAGAACAATCCTTTAAAAACTAGAGGTTAAAATGTTCATATAGGAAGCAATCTTTAAAAACAACAAGTTGGGTGCTTTTTCTATGCTGGTGTCTCACCTGCTTCTCCCGACTAGGCTTTGCAGCAGGCGAGACACTCTCTGCAGCTGCACTTTTCCATATCGCATCCACACGAGACTGGAGACCTCCCGATCCCAGTCCCGAGACTTGGTTTACATCCAATGGCCGGGACGCTCACATTGGGTAATCCACGACCAAGCCTCCCGACTCCCGCTGCCTTTCCGGCCTTCCGCGGCCAGTCGCCTTTCTCTGGTCACTCCCGCTACCTGATCGCTCAGCAGGAGCGACTTCCAACTCCAACTCCTGGGAGTAGGCCTAACACCCAGGCTTCCTCGCAGCTGCCCACGAGCGCTCGTTCGCTCGCTTACCCACACGCTCCGTGTGTCTCTCTCTTGCACCGGCTTGCTCCCTCGCTCCCTGTGACCTCCGTCTCCTCTTTTCCTTTCTCTCGTTCTTTTTCTGATCTCTGATCTTTTTTCCTCTCTTTTTCTTGCCAACCGACTCGCGCTTCTTTTATATTACTGCAGCACATTAGCCACGGGAACAATCACGGATGTGGGCAGTCCCTCACCTGTGCACACGGTGAGAAACACCCACACCGCAGATCGCCCCATGGTTTGCTATGGCCACCACGCCCCCTCACGAAGCCGCCGCGAGTGCGGTGATTTATTTAAAAAACGGCTTTTGCTCAGCGAGCTGTGGACCCATAACATCACAAACTGACATTCTATGATTCTGATTTTACTTTCCTATTCATGAGATTTTGGTCCTTTCCCTCCATCCTACTCAGGCTCCTTTTAAACTGATAGGAATGCAGGTGCACTAATTACAGAACCTGGAACTGTAATGCGGCTATTGGCTGAACCGGTCATGGATGCATGAACAGCTGATCTCCCTATTAACCTTTGGAGCTGCTGTGCCACACTACTATGATCCTGGTTTGAATACCCCCAGGCAGACACGTGGTCCAGTCCCACCCTGGCCGTCTATCTGCCACAGCCAGGTGTGACGTGGGCGGCCCCTTGGTCGTTCAGCCACTAGGGTTCTCAACAATAAGGATCCTACAATCCAGATCACCCTCAGTGAATCAAGCCACATGACCGTAGTGTCATAACTGACACTCACTCACAATGCAGGTAATGTGCATAATTCGGGACTCCGTCAGCAACTGCTCGTTCGACACAAAGATACCCAAGGATTCACCCGAAGACACAGTACAGAAGGAGTCCAGTCTTCGTCTCAGGTCACTGGATAGCGTCCATGTCTCACAACCATATAGCAAGGCAGGGGCCTCATGTATAATGCCGTGCGTAGAACTCGCACTATAACATGGCGTAAGCACAAAAGCTGAAATGTGCTTACGCACAGAAAAATCCAGATGCAGGAATCTGTGTGTACTCCAACTTCCACGTTCTTCCGCTACATAAATCCCGATCAGCGTGAAAAGTAACGCTCGTGCACACGCTTTATGTAACGCCCCAACTCCACCCAGAATTACGCCTCTTTGAATATGCAAATGAATATAAATCGCCCTTAAGCTCAGCCTTCTGTGAAAAGGCAATGGGAAAAGCACGGGGGAAAATATAAGAATTTCAGCGAATACCAAGTGGAGGCAAAGGAAAAACATACTATTTGTTCAAATAAACCGTGGTATAATCAACAAAAGGAATTTGATCGAGTGACATAGCGTGTTGGATAAACTTGAAAGCTCACGTTCACAAAATCGCACAGTACCGGAAATAAAAAAGAAGTCACATATCAAAGTCGCCGTGAAAAGGCGAGTTGTAGCCCACTGTCTGAGTGTCATATGAAAGCTTATTAGGATACAGAGAAAAAAAGGCACACAGTGGGGAAAAAGCACGAAATGCCAACTTCAATCTCGACATTTCCACTTTAATCACGTAGTTTATTTTGTCATTAAAGTCGAACATCATAAACTTCATCTTAAAATCGTTTAATTAACCAGTTTCTCAAATCACATTGTAATTAAAGTAGCACGTTAAATGCTTTGTTTTGTATTTGATTTTCTATGTACTCTATGTGTGTGAATCACTACTTGCTTCTTAAACCAGCTCTCTTCCTCCAACTGGACACAGAATCCATTACATTTGTGATATTACAGGTCTCTGAATAACTAAAATACTGAGATGTATACGTGATATCATTTTTATGATGGTAGGAGTTAAAGCACGTTATTAAACATGAGTTTCACGGCGCAGTGGTTGTGTGCGACCTTCAATGAAATAATTTATTGCAGCAGTACTCAGGGGCGGCTCTAGGCTTGTGGTGGCACTGGGCAGAGGAAGAATCAGTGGCTCCTTCGCCCGCCGATGTCAGTAAGGTATCTTATGCACGGTGGATGGCCACGTCTGTTGCAGACACTGCATAGCCGCCTCGTGCTCATGACACAAGCATTTAACTTTTGCCGAAATTTGTCACTGCGTTTTTAGCTGTGTTGTTATTTTCTCTTTCTGTTTTATATTCAATATATATTGGCGTAGCCGCCACTGCAGTCCTTGCTTTTCTTTCCCCAAATACCCAATCACCACACAATCAGCTCTGTAATAGAAGTTAAGCCATCTGTAAGCTTAGAGCGCCGATTCTTCAAAACGTTTAAGGAACATTGAAATATCTTCGTAGTGCATGTTTAATTATTCTATCCTTCACGACAGTCCCAGTGAAGAATATAGATTATTTAAATGAAGTTAAAGTTTTATCTGTATAATATAATAAACATATTTTGCTGCATTTCACCTTAAAAATGATATCATCATCATATGTAAATACGCGCGTTATAAAGTGGCTCAGGTTGTGCGATATTATAACTGTAGTGCAAGTTTACAGTGGGGTGATTGTACTGTACTTATAAGTACAAGCAATTCTACAAGGAGCAATTGATTAAGTGCGTTTAAAGTTCTTGGGATGAAACTGTTTCTGAACCACGAGGTCCGTACAGGAAAGGCTTTGAAACGTTTTGCTGTGGCTGAGACAGGGTCTGCTTGAAGCTGTATACCGATAATTCTCTTTCCGATCAGCTGCTGCTGTGATTCACAGTCGGATACAGTGATATAAATACTCCGAGTGGTGCAGTGAGAGTAATATGGAAAAAGATGATCCGCTGTGGCAACTCCTAATGGGAGCTGCTGAAAGAAGAAGGTGCAGTGAGAGTAACAACACTAATGCAGTTATGTTATTTGGAATACTATGGCTATTCCCTGGTCCATTATATTGTTACAGATTAATTACAATCAGATGCATTACACTAATAAACAATATGCGGTTAGTTTTAGTGTATTTACAAAGCCGCGTCAGGAAAATAAGGTGTAACCACACAGGAACAGTAGCACGACTTTGACGCTGGGTGCCGCCAGTCTGCAAAACCGAGCGGAGAACTTGCGTATGAAAAGGTATGAGGTACTGTGGAAAAGTGCGTGACTTTACGCCAAGTGTAGGTTTTATACATCGCGATTTGAACGTGGAAAAGCTCTTACGCAACATTTCTGTGCGTACGCACCGTTTATACATGAGGCCCCAGGACTCTAAAGACTTGGACTTTCGTCCTTTTGCATAGATATCAGGAGTGCCACACACCCCTTTCCAGGGACCTCAAGACCCCCCATGTTCTCCCGTTCTGTCTACTGACTTCATAGGAAGAGTAACCAGAGACATGAATGTCACTACCTTGGCAAAATACAGAAGTATTGCAGCATAATATGTCTGGAGTAACACAAAGCCAAAATTTTGTGAGCCACAAAATTTTAAAAAATAAAATAAGTAAAATAAAGGACTGTTCTTTTACAATTGAAAATCACTGTTTGCCTTCAAATAAGATGGCGTTGTTTAATCTGACAGCCCAACTATATAGTGATAGTGACAAGACATTGTATTCAAGCCCTGGATTCTGGAACCATGAGGTAGGCCTAGTTACCTTTGTATCTACCTAATGTTTAAACATTTCAGTATTTAAACATTTCAATATTCAAAATAGGATTTAAGTCCAAGGACTTAAAAAGGATTAAAAATAAATCATTATGTGCACTAAGCAGTTAGCTTAGAGTATTGAATTGCTTTAACAGATTTATGAATATTGTGTTATATTACACATGGTTATTTTCATTTGCAGGGTTCTCACAAGCAGAAATTAACTGAAGAACAACTCCTGCTTTTCCACAGCCTAATTCATATTAACTGGTTAAGTTTAAAAGTAACACAAGATATTTTTTAAGCTTTACTGTTTCCATTTATCTGGCCATCATATGTCTGTTTATACATCTGTGTGTTTCCTTCTTTTGCCACCCTTTTATCGGTCTTTCCATTCATTCTACCAGTTCACTCAACCTGTCTTGTCTCCATCAGTCTTCTTGTAATTTATCCATTTATGCATTTATTTATCTCTTTGTTTATTCCTTCATTCGCTGGTTTTTAATCACCTATTTCAGTAAATGTTAGTGAGGCACCACAGACATTATCAGCAACAGTGTTTTAGTGGAAGGAATTAGGAGTAGGTGAGATATCAGGTTTTTCATTTAGAGGATAAAAAGATTGTCTTATTGCATGTCCTCTTTAATGACATTATCCATCAGAAAAATGAATATTTAAGGGTTATGTTTTCAATTTGAAGTTGGAAAAAAAGTCTTATTTTGGGTTTCTGACAACCATTTCTGTCCCAGGCATTAAAAACCAGACAGGGAGATCCTATTCAGCACTGATATGTCAAAAGAGGTGAATAACATTTCAGTTCATATCACTATTAAGTCATTATAATGCAAAGATGAGATTTTCATATGTCAGATTAATAAAAAAATACACTACTGTGCTTTACTGTGCTGATATTAAATTGATTGGTAGACCAAATTCCTTGTTTAACTTTCAGTTTTAGAGAGAACCTGTCAGGCACTGTCTGCACTGTCTTTGAATGTTGAGTCAGTAGCAGCACATAATTTCTAATCAGTGTGTAGCAGAGAATGCAGTTAGGGATAGAATATTTACAAGACAAGAGATATAATTCCTTTGTATTGTAAGATGACAGCATAATTGATGAGCCTGAAAAAAAAAACAAATATTACATTTCATTAATTTTCTGAATCCTTCTCTACGAATACAGAATTGCAAATTCAATTCCAAATAAAGACAAATTTCTTTGAGTAAATTCAGTTTTGTAAAACCTTGAAGACTGGACTTTTTTGCTAAGGGTGGTGAAGTTAATTAAGTTGGTGTTAGGTGCCCAGTGATTACTAATTTCATGAGCCTAAGTTCTGTTTTTCCTCCACAATTAAAGGGTGTTAAGTTTAATTTACCAGGCTGTTGTGTCATATTACATTTCACCTGATGTTAAGTACCATAAGATATTAATCTCTTGATTTTACATATAAAATTAATAAAAAAAATGGATGGCCGAATGCCAGGAATTATGTATTGAATGATAGCCTTCTATAACTATTTAGTGTGAGTTTGCTCATGGAAATTATGTCAAACTCTCAAGTACATTCTAAAAGTCAAACAGACATCTGAAAGTAATTGTTAGCACCTCTCCACTACATGAAATAAAAATAATAGCTGTGATTTTTTGTCCAAAAAAAAACTTCTGGAGTAGAAAATTTGATTAAAACAGCCCCCTTATTAGTATGCTGGGGGTTACCATGAGCGGTAATAGTGCCTGAAGCTTGGTTCTGCATACTCAGGTATATCTCTGAATTCCCAGGGATGGGAGTCAGAGAATTGAAATGGGTGATCATTTGAGTAATTACAGCCAGGGGATAATCATACCACATTTGGAGAGATACCAGAACAGTTAATTGCAGTATCAGAAATAGTTGGGAAGAAATGACATGGAACATATCAAATGAGACCTTATAATGTGATCAGCATGCTACCAGTTTTTTAGCATTTTCAAATATATTATATGCTGTTATTTATGTCTTCATTACAGTCTTCAAAATTTTCAAGTTGTGCAACATTTTCATTTCTTATAGTTTGCTTGTTGAAATTGCAATTCTATGTTTTGATCTAAGGTTTCTTTAAATGTTTTAATACTTTTTTGGGAGCTAGTTTATTAAAAGAATACATCCAATTGGGGGGTTTCTTAACCATGGAATTCAGTGGTATTATTTTGTCCTAGTAGGTCTTGGTTTGGTGTTGGTTTGTTTTTATTGTCTATGCCTTTTTTCATGGGTTTCTGAAATTAAGCAGTTATTTTAGGGGTTTTTGAGGATCCTGATTATGACATTTATTTTCAGAAATTCCAACCTCATAAAAAGATTTCTAATTTTTCAACCATTTTGTCTGCCGTTTTGTATTTTGTATTATTGGTACTATATTTTGTTCTTTTCATCAGGACTGCTTCATGCATTGCTAAGGGGCATATCTTCAGAAGTCGCATCCTTAGGGTAATAATGCGAAAGGGATAAAAGATTATCTAAAAAAGGACTTCCTTATCCTAGTTGTATATACAAAACCGCTTTCCAAAAGCCTTTGGTAATTTTTCTGCCTCTGACTTTTTTGCTGTTTTTGAACCATGATTTTTGTCTTTTGTTTTCACTTTGACGCTCATGTCTTTGATCTTATGGCTTTGACCCTTTTTTGTTACTCATTGCTTCTGCTAGTCATTTCTCAGATTTAGTCAGTTTGTTGATGTAACAGTAAAGACTTGAAATTTTATTTATCGTTTTATCACATTATCATTTTGTTTTGTTATGAGCGTCACCATTTTGTGTTTTCACGTGTTGGTTGTCATGTTTACTTCTCTCTGAAAGACTCAAGAATGTAATGCTTATGAAGTCATTGGCGTGACTATATAAAAAATGATGCATGCATTCACGATTTGGCTAAATATTACATATTTTTGGTTAGCTGTTATTAAGAATTACTTGACTCCTCTGCATTTCTTTGTAGCTTTAAGAGTTCGATTTTTGGTTAGTGTATAGGCTTCAAACACAGTGCTATTAGACATCCTGGTTACAAATTTGACCTGATATTTGACTATACCAGTCTCCCAGTCCCCTCTCATAAAAAATATTGTTGTCTCTCTCTTTCACTCTCTACAGTACATTCTCACCTGTAAGTGGATTTTAAATGTTGATTCATTTGGATCCATTGTCGCTAGCATGTTTCTTTTGATTAAAAGATTCCACTTTCTGGGCACCATATTTTAACTCACCAACATCAAAAAGCTATATAAATGTACTGTTAATTTCATGCATGGTCTTTAGGGTGGCATCACTGTCTTTACTGTTTAGAGTTTCTTCTTAGCTTTCTTTTATGAATTCTGCAAGCATTTATTTTTACTGTTATTGATATTGAAGAGTGATACAGTGGTGACCTCACTCACAGCCGTGAATTGAAAGTGAATAAAGTAGGCTGACTGCCTACTACTTGCCTGCTAACTGTAAAACAATTTAAAAGAAAAATGACAGCTCAACAGCTCACCTGCTATCCCCTCTGTTATTTTCAGCTCTACTACATTCTCTTGGTGGCATAAGCAGTGCTAATGTTTATAAGTCCATAGACAAGAGTTTAAGACATGCATTTATTTGTTTTATGCATGTTTGATGTCCCTCCACTGAATCGGTGGCTTAACGTGGCAGAGTGGTTTGTGTGATCAATTATCCCCAGAGTGATGCCTTCAGGAGTCATGTAATCCTGGTAGGGCCACCAGTGGTGGCAAGGTCAAAGATGAGGCCCCGACTACAGACTGACTTAACCAACTCATCACACCAAGGGTTTATCCAAAGTGCTCCAACTTCCTATCATCCATCGATTTGCTGCACTTGGCTTGCTACATGGATCCCTGACAGGAAGTGAAGCAGTGTGATTGAGTTTTGGGCTCCTAACTACCACCAATATTAACAACTCCTTTGCATATGCCCTTTGCTTTCATCCATCTACCTCATCCTTTTTACTGTTTCAAAGAACTTTGGTGATGAACATCAGACAGAGAAAACTACCACTGGGTGATGGTGTATGTTCTTAGTATGGAAACTTCACATATGGTGTTGTGTGATGGCCATTGAGAGGCACACTCAGGACAAGTGCCTCATCCGAATCCTGCTGGCATTACTAGGCATCTCTTTTTCAAGGACAGAACTACATAACTCTTATAGTGAGGGGACAATAAAAGGCATCCTAAACAAAGTATGTCTCTCCTGTACTCACACCTGGCGAGTCACCACTCTACATGCAGTCGAAAAACTGATACATTTTTAATGCTTGGTTCTTACAATGTCTGCACGCTCATGGATTCAACCACAACTGACCGTCCACCTTAGAACAGTCGTCATAGCCTCAGAATTGAACATTACAAGGTGGACATCTATGTTAGCTGATGAAGGATCCATCACCAAATCCACAGATGGGTACACATTCTTTTGGAAATGCTGGCCACAATCAGAGATGCAGATACACGAGATTAGCCTTGCTGTTAAGAATGAACTCCTCCCTAGCTTAAATACCCTGTGCATTCCAGTGGCACAAAGTTCCCATATAACATTTATCAATACATATGCTCCAACGCTGGACTCTACTTGATGAAGCAGTCTGTAATGTTCCTGCCTCATACAAGGTTGCCTTACTTGAAAACTTCAACACATGAGTTGGAAGGAGCTCTAACATTCAGAATAATGTGATTGGGAAACTTGGCACTGGAAATATGAATGTTAGAATGCTCTGTCTATTGTCCTTCTGCAAGGAGCAGCAACTGTCCATTTCCAACACAATGTTTTGCCTCCCCATTTGCATTTCTGGCTTGTGTTCCACCCTTTTTTCCCTTTCTTTCTTTTCAACTCTTCTCACATTTGTTAAACTGCATTATTAAAATAGACAGCAAATAATCATTCAGTCAGACTTGTTTCAGTCAGTCTATATTCTGGAGATCCAAATCACATAAAAAGACTGATTCTTTTTAATATTCCTGATGGAAACAAGTTAAATCACTTTATTTTTTAAGCTGCCATCAGTACTCCCTTTTTTGTTCACAAATAAAAATCCAATACCTGAATTCTCTTCTTTGACCTGAAAATAACAGTTGCTTTTATTACCTAAAGCCCTTGAGGTTTAATTGAAGCTTGAAAAACTGAAGCTAGCCACCCACATGCATTAGACGCCTGAGCTGTCTGAGGTGTTGAAGCATACAATGTTTAAAATCGAAAAATTGTTAAAAATACAACACAGAGACAGCAGCCACTAGAGAATGGAAGTATACTCCACAGAAAGATCAAGAAGACAAAATTAATAAAGATTTGCCTCTTACTATATATTATATTATAATATAGCAATTTATATTGCCATTTTCTTAATCTACTTTATCTGTTAAAGGGTCATGGGATGATAAAGACTTTTCTGGCAACATTGGGCACAAGGATGGGACAATCCCAAATTGTTATATAAGTCTATTACAGGCTGGATTCATGCACATAGCTACATTGACTCTAGGTCAGTTAAGGGTGTGAAATGGGACTAACCTGTAGGCCTTTGTGATGTGATGTGAAGTTCCTAGAGCTTCAAGATATATATATATATACTATATATATATATATATACAGTATATATAAGTATAGTATATATAAGTATATTGGGGTCTTGTTCACGAGTGAGGGAAGAATGGACCGTGAGATCGACAGGCGGATCGGTGCATCATCCGCAGTGATGCAGGTTCTGCATCGGTCTGTCATGGTGAAAAAAGAGCTGAGCCGTAAGGCAAAGCTCTCAATTTACTAGTCGATCTACGTTCCTACCCTCACCTATGGTCATGAGCTATGGGTAGAGACCGAAAGAACAAGATCGCGAATACAAGCGGCTGAAATGAGTTTCCTCCGCAGGGTGTCTGGGCTTTCCCTTAAAGATAGGGTGAGAAGCTCAGTCATCCGGGAGGGGCTCAGAGTAGAGCCGCTGCTCCTCCGCATCGAGAGGAGTCAGATGAGGTGGCTCAGGCATCTGATCAGGATGCCTCCTGGACACCTCCCTGGTGAGGTGTTCCAGGCACGTCCAACCGGGAGGAGGCCCAGACCCAGGAAGACCCAGGACATGCTGGAGGGACTACGTCTCCCTGCTGGCCTGGGAACGCCTTGGGATTCTCCCGGAAGAGCTGGAAGAAGTGGCCGGGGAGAGGGAAGTCTGGGCCTCTCTGCTTAAGCTGCTGCCCGACCCCGGATAAGCGGAAGAGGATGGATGGATGGATATATATACAGTGGTACCTCGGTATACGTCTACTTTGGAATAAGTCCAACTTGGTATACGTCCTGTTTGGACATGAAAAATTTTGCTTGGTATACGACCTTTGTTTGGAATACGACTCGCGTGCTACCCTTGTTTACCCCTCTCGAGACAAAGCCACGACAGCCCACGAGTGTCAGTGCGCCAGTTGCTAGCATTCAGTGAACAACCCGCACTATAACTCTCTGTGAATTTTCACGTGAGTGGTATAGCGGGTCCACAGCTCCTGTCAAAGGCCAGCTTTAAAATAAATAATCACCGCACTCGCGACTAGGTGAGGGGGCGTGGTGGTTATGTGGCTGAAGGTTCTCAGGGTGATTCACGATGTGGGCGTTTCTCACCTAAGTGCACAGGTGAAAGAAGATAAACAGAAGCGCGAGTCAGCCAGAAGGGGAGGAAAAAGAAAGAACAGACGGGAGGTTGCATGCGCGTGCGAGAGAGAGAGAGAGAGAGAGAGAGCGCATGAAGTAGCTGAAGTAGGCAGAATGAAGGTCAGCTGCAATTAGGCGACTCCCCTGTTGGGAAGCAGGGGGGACACCAGGTAAAAAGGCACCAGGCTTCTTCTTGGTTTTTTTTTTAAAGAATGCTTCCTGCTCTATTTTAACCTCGTTTTTAAGAAGTTTTTTTTCTATTGTTTTTAACCTCCACGTTTCACTTCTGATTTTATGGATTATTTATTGGAACTTTGGAGACTGCACTTTAATTTGAACAAATTGTTTTGTTGATTGTTTTAATAAAAGCACTTTGCACTTTTTCACCATCCCCATGCTTTGTTGTTACCGATGAGCTTAGCAGTGAGGCACATTACCGATGGTGTAGGGTTCAAGAGCTCCCCGACAACAGATGGGAGCATACAGCAAACCCACATCGTCACAACATGATTTTGTGTTTTTTCACGTAAATTTGAATTGATTCTTGAAAAGTATGAAGGTGGCATGCGTATCCAGGACATGGCTGTTGCATACCATTTGTCAAGAACGACGATTGTGAAAAACAAAGATGTTATTAAAAAGTAAAGTGAGGTTAAATTTTCATTTATTTCATCTAATTGCTTTTGTATTTATGTATTTTAGTATTAAGCAGTGTTTAAATTATTTTATACAACCCCATCAATGTATAATATGCCAATAACAATAGGATTTTTTTTCATGGGAACGGATTAATCATTTTCCCATTATTTCTTATAGGAAAAATTAGTTCGGTATACGTCCTGTTTGGTATAAGTCCAAGGACCTGGAGCGGATTAAGGACGTATACCGAGGTACCACTGTATATATATATTCACAGGTGCTGAGTAGCTTTGTGAGTTTAGCTGGAATATGAAATTTTCAATTTTTAAAACTAAGACTATTTATATTAAGTTTTAATTTTTTCTCAAACAAACCAGGATGAACTATAAGTAAATTTAACTAAAGGGACAATTCACACTGAGAGATCTTATACATTCTTTCTGTGTTGTACCAGTAATTTATGTCTCTTTCAGTCAGTTTATACCTTAATGCTAAAGGGAACTGAAAATAGTGTTGATGCCACTGGATCAAAAGTTGTTTCAATTAGACTTAGAGCAGAGTCATTCATCACAAGGACAGCTAGCCTATCAAATGTGTGTAATGTCACATGTCCCAGAGCCCCCACATGGAATTTCAACAATATGTAAATAATGACCCATCTGAAGGACAGCAGAGTGAGGACATTGAAACCAATACCAAATACCAAAACATGTGAGAAAGCAAGAGAGAGAGAGAGAGATAACTTTGTTTTTACATCAGAGAACATATATTTAAGCATCATGCCATTTGCTGAATTAAAAGGTTGCCCTGTATTAAATCCACCCTTGACATTGGTAATTTTTAGTATATTTTTCTAAGACTATATCTCTTATTTTGCTATTTTCTTTTCTTTTATACTTTCTTCTATTAGTATTTTTACTTTTACAATTAGTATTATTGCTTTTACATTCCTATACTTTCTCTTTGTATCTAGAATGATTGAAGGGATAAGGTAAATATTAAGACACCTGGTGCAGGGGAACATGCCATTTGTTCATCCTACAGGGTTATCAAGGCTAAGAAGTCACACTTCAATAGAAGAACAAGTGTGGTAGAAGTAAGACACCATTGGTTGATAAGTAGCATGTGACCAATAGGGTGCTGATCCCTTGTGTGTGTCGTGGTCGCCTGTATGTTTGTTACTGCTGGTGATAGTGAATCCCTGAGTAGAGTATGGAGGATTGATGGGCTTGAGGCATCACTCCTGCATACCTTATGTGGAAAGCATCCTATGTTGGATATTATAGAGTGAGTAACAGTAGGGCATCGCATCACTTATATGTAGTTGTCTAAATAGAATCTTTGAGTGTGTGTGTGTGTGTCAGTGTCTGTGCGTGTGCTAATCTTAAAGTGCAAGATTAGATAAACCTATTAATGAACATAATAAGTCTTACTCAGTCCACAGAGTGAACTGTGAAACACAGAGGCTGGCTCCTAGCTCAGAAGCATGTCTTCCCACAGCCACAAGATTTAAGAAGGATTTTTTTTTATTGTGCAGTATGGACCTTTTTGTTTGTGGACTATGCCCGGCTGTTTATCTCGGTCAAGACCCCCAAGCCGCTAGATGGAGCCCTCCCTGCAATGTGGAGATGCCCCGAATTCCAGCAGGGCATCATGGACTTTGGAGTTGTAGTGCACAGCCCTGCTGGATATTGTCGGGGCCGCCAGGGGTCGCTCCAGGGAGAACCAGGGACTGCTATTTGCCATATGCCCCGGGAGTACTTCCAAGTCACATGAGCGGAAGGGATGATGTACTTCCGGGGTGAAAAAAAGGACTTTTATCTGACCTGGAAGTGATGAGGAATTATGGACTGAAGGATGAGAAACACTTCTGGGTCAGGAACTATAAAAGGACCATGGGAACTCCCAGACAATGAGCTGAGTTGGGAGGCAGGGTGGCTAAGCGTCTGGGAGTGGAGGATTGGATTATTGATTTGTTTATTTATTGGAGTATTTGGAAGTAGAGGGTGCTTTGTGCACTTATTATTATAATAAATAATAATTATTTGGACTTTTACCTGGTGTCTGACGTGTGGTCTGAGGGTACAAGGGTGCAAGAAAACCATAATCTGTCACATGTTATATAATTCACCCATTTCCCCACTGTCTCAATGGGCATGCATGGTAAAATAAGTCACTCGCTCATGATTGATCATTAAGCCATTTGATAGTGATAGAAGTTGTCAGTCCAGTACCTTATTCCATAAGCCACTGAATCAATGGTATTAGAAATAAATATTTAGTGGTATTTGGGTCTGTCTTTGTAGATACTTTTAGAATGTGGCATGCTCTATGTTCTAATCTATTGTGAAGTATGTCTGCTTTTAACTGTGTCATTGTCATTTTTCATGTGATGCCTGACACACCATCTATATTTTCTATATCTATTTATCTATATCTATCTATAGTTGCATCTTTCATTTGCATTATTTACAATAATTACTTGTATAAAATGATAAGACAATAGATGGTAAAAGAGTTGGGAATACCATTTTATATTGGCATATGGAATGATTAAAGGGGCTGTTTAGATATTAATGCTTCCAAGCAACAATTAAGTCTCCTTCTGCTCTGGTCGTAAATGATGCTGTGGAGACTGGAAAATACAGGAGATAAGACTGTCCCCATAAATTATGCAGAAAAAATGTGGTCTTGAAGTAGGGCTTATAGCTGTCATAGGGATTTTTAGGGACATTGCAGAAGGGAAGTGAGATGTAGCAATAGTTAAAGTACTTAAGACCAGGGGCCTCATGTATAAATGGTGCTTACACACAAAAATGTTTCGGTTTTGCAAACTGGCGGAACCCAGCATCAAAGCTGTGCTTTTGTTCCAGTGTGGTTTCCCTTTCTTTTTTAGATCCACATCCCTGATGCGGCTTTATCATATACCCTAAAATTAACCGCATATTGTTTATTAGTTTAAGGCATCTGATTGTAATTAACCTGTAACAATATAATGGTCCACGGAATGGCCAAACTATACCAAATGCCATAGCTGCTTTAGCGTTGTTACTCTCACTGCACGTTTTTCTTCTTTTAGCTGCTTCCGTTAGGGGTTGCCACAGCAGATCATCTTTTTCCATATTATGCTCACTGCACCACTCGGAGTATTTATATCACTGTATCTGAGTGTGGAATCACAGTTCTACAGCAGCTGATCGGAAAGAGAATTATTGGTATACAGCATCAAACACACGCTGCCTCAGCTATGCTGTGTCATACGACAAACGCTTCAGAGCCTTTCCTGTACTGACCTTGCGGTTCAGAAACAGTTTCATCCTAAGAACTATAAATGCAATCAATCAGTCTGTCAAGTGCTCATGGTAGAACTCTTTGTACTTATAAGAACAATCACCTCACTGTAAACTTGCGATACAGTTATAATATTGCACAACCTGAGCCACTTTATAAAGCACGTATTTACATATGATGACAATATCATTTTTAAGATGAAATGCAGCAAAATATGTTTATTACATTATACAGATAAAATGTTAACATCATTTAAGTAATCTGTATTTTTAATAATTAAACGTGAGGACACGCTGTCGCAGCATTAACAAGGAGCTGGAACCTCATTCAGGGATTGTTCCTGCCCCGTGCTGCATTCTTGCTTGGGCTGGTGCGACACTGGAAGGGTAGATGGATAAAGTAATTAAACATGTACTATGAAGATATTTCAATGTTCCTTAAAAGTTTTGAAGAATCAGAGTTCTAAGCTTACAGATGGCTTAACATCTATTACTGAGCTGATTGTGTGGCTATTGGGTATTTGGAGAAGGACAGGAATTGACGGTTAGAACGTTTGAAAGAGACAGTATTGCCGCAATAAATTATTTCATCGAAGGTCACGCACTGCGCAACAAGCCTCTTGTGTGAGGCAGGAACAATCTCTGGACGAGGCGCCAGTTCGTCACTATCACTGCGCCACCATGTTCCCATGTTTAATACCTGTATATGCTTTTATTGATATGATATGAATACTGAAATGATATTAAGTATACTTCTCAGTATTTAAATTATTCAGAGAACTGTAATATCACGAATGTAATAGATTCTGTGTCCTGTCGGAGAAAGAGAAAGCCGGTTTTAAAAGCACGTAGTGATTCACACACATAGAACACATAGAAGAACACATACAAAACAAAGCATTTAATGTGCTACTTTAGTTACGATGGAATTTGAGAAACTATTAAATTAAACGATTTTAAGATGAAGTTTATGATATTCTATTTTAATGACAAAATAAACTACATGATTAAAGTGGAAATTTCATTATTAAAGTTGACATTTCGAGCTTTTTTCCCCACTATGTCCTTATTTGTTTTTCTTTCTCTATACCCTAATAAGCTTTCATATGACACTCAGACGGTGGGCTACGACTCGCCTTTTCACGGCGACTTTGATATCTGACAACTTCTTTTTTATTTCAGTACAGTGCAACTTTGTTAACTTGAGCTTTCAAGTTTCTCCAACACTCTTTGTCACTCGATCAACTTCCTTTTGTTGTATATACCACTGTTTAAACAACAAATAGTACGTTTTTCCTTGCCTCCACTTGGTATTCGTTGAAATTATTCTATTTTCCCCCATGCTTTTGCCATTGCCTTTTCACAGAACGCTGAGCTTAAGGGCTATTTATATTGATTTGCATTTTCAAAGAGGCGTAATTTTGGGAGGAGACGGGACGGGACACCAGGTGCATGCACTTGCGTTACTTTTCACACTGACCAGGATTTATGGAGCGGAAGAATGAGGAAGTTGACATTCACACAGATTTATCCATCTGGATTTTTTTGTGCATACACACATTTCCGCTTTTGTCCGCTTTTAGTGTGAATTCTACGCACGCTGTTATACATGAGGCCCCAGGACATCATTCATTATATTTAAAATGAGATTGCGAAATTCAATGTTACTATCAACACCTGAATTGTAACTGAAATATTCTAACATGAAAAGTGCTCAAAAATTAGGGATATATATTAAATGTAAAATTAACATTGATTATATTATGATGAGAACATTTGTTACCATAGGTCAGCCTGTATAGTGTGTTTAATAATCCATTTCATAGACTGTAAAATTTGTTGCACAAATTATGTACATGGAATCATCTGAAAAAGTCACTTAATTTATGTGTTGTCACACATTTGTACATGGGAGACAGCTTACAGGATCTAATGCATGTAATTATATGCTGGGTGAGGGGATGGCAGTGTTCATTGTCCCTTTCTTTCTTTCTTTCCTCTGCATACCGATCAAAGGAAATTTTGCTAGAGTCTAAGGAAATCACTTCCGGTTCTGGTCCTTCCAATGTCACTGTGAAGACCCGTTGTTTTTTTGATCGTTTACACTGTGTGCACAATTATTAGGCAAGTGAGTATTTTGACCATATCATCATTTTTATGTGTATATTCCAACTCCAAGCTGTATTAACTTGAATGCTTATTGGATTTAAGCACGTCAGGTGATGTGTATTTGTGTAATGAGGGAGGGTGTGGCCTAAGGAGATCAACACCCTATATCAAGGTGTGCAGAATTATTAGGCAACTAGTTTTCCTCAGGCAAAATGGGCCAAAAAAGAGATTTAACTGACTCTGAAAAGTCAAAAATTGTAAAAAAGTCTTTCAGAGGGATGCAGCACTTTTGGAATTGCTAAGATATTGGTGTGTGATCACAGAACCATCAAACATTTTGTTGCAAATAGTCAACAGGGTCGCAAGAAACGTGTTGAGAACAAAAGACGCAAATTAGCGGCCAAAGATTTGAGAAGAATCAAACGTGAAGCTACCAGGAACCCATTATCCTCCAGTACTTTCATATTCCAGAGCTGCAACCTACCTGGAGTGCCCAGAAGTACAAGGTGTTCAGTGCTCAAAGACATGGCCAAGGTAAGGAGGGCTGAAACCCAACCACCACTGAACAAGAAACATAAGTTGAAACGTCAAAACTGGGCCAAGAAATATCTGAAGACAGATTTTTTTCAAAGGTTTTATGGACCGATGAGATGAGAGTGACTCTTGATGGACCAGATGGATGGACCTGTGGATCAGTAATGGGCACAGAGCTCCACTCCAACGTGGAGGTGGGGTACTGGTATGAGCTGGTATTTTTAAAGATGAGCTAGTTGGACCTTTTTGCATTGAAGATGAACTCAAAATCAACTCCCAAACCTACTGCCAGTTTTTCGAAGACACTTTCTTCAAACAGTGATACAGGAAAAAGACCATGATTTTTATGCAGGCCAATGCTCCATCACTTGCATCGAAGTTCTCCACTGCGTGGCCAGCCAGTAAAGGCCTTAAAGATGAAGGAATAATGACATGGCCCCCCTTCCTCATCTGACCTAAACCCTATCGAGAACTTGTGGGCACTTCTTAAACGCTAGATTTACGGGGGAGAAAAACAATACACCTCTCTGAAGAGTGTCTGGGAGGCTGTAGTCACTGCTCCACAAAAAGCTGATCGTCAACAGATCAAGAAACTGACAGACTCCATGAATGGAAAGGCTTATGACTGTTATTGGAAAGAAGGGTGGCTATATTGGTCATTGATTGACTGATTTATTTTTTTTGAAATGTCAGAGATGTTTATTTGTAAATTTTGAGGTGTTTGTTTATTATTCTCACTATAACAGATGAAAATAAACAAGTGAGATGGAAAAATTTTCATTTTTCCTTTAGTTGCATAATAAATCTGCACACTAATAGTTGCCTAATAATTGTGCGCACATATGTATTCCCCTGATGATGTTCACACTCACATTTCCGTTGTGAAACATTCAGGTTTCAGGTTTATTAACATTTTGGATTGACTGATAGCACTGTGTTTGTTCCATATTAAAATTAATCCTCAAAAATACAACTTGCCTAATAATTGTGCACACAGTGTATTGCTGTTTGGCTACCCCAAACCTTTTTCTATTTCATTTTGTCTTTGTCCCATTGTCCATTATTAACTTGAACCATAGTTGCTGCAGTGATACTAGCAGGTTAGAAGCAGAAGGCAGTAAGGAGCAAACAACAAAGTGTTTGGAATTGATTGTAAACCAATAAGAACTAGAATATAGATTATCTTAGATTACATTGAAAAAAGACATCTATATTCTCACACCTTCTTTTGCATGCATGATTAACTTCCCTTGCATAAAAAACATTTTATAGATTTGTAGGTTTCAAAAAAGGCTTCATAAATATTGGTGAAGAAAGCAAGCAGAGGTAAGTTACAACTTAAGTATAACAAAAGGACAAGATGGGTGAAGAATGGTGAATAATCAAGGGATAGGTTTTAAAAATGCAGTTATCTAATATTGCCAGAGTTCTTGTCCAAAAAAGTTTGAATAAATGAAAACATGGCAACTGCTACATCTGTGAACTTCTCCTCCTGCATGCATTGTGTCTTCAGCTACACTTCCAATTTCTACCTACCTGACAAATGTAACATGACATTTTCTTAATACAGCTTCGAGGAACATTTGAGCAGGCTTCTGAGCTACAGTTAAATATTGCTTATTACGTCCATTAAGTCTGTTGTTTGTGTACTTTTCTTATTTTTGATTGAATTTTGGACCTGTTTCCTGTTGTTTAAGGAACATTTTCTATCAAGAGATATTGCTTCCTCACTCAGTCAAATTAGAATAATATATTCTGCCTTTATTTTTACCATGTACTTTCCTACCCTTTTGATCTTGTTTTGATACAGATTGATCATTGACTTTTCTGTTTAGAACCCTCATGTTCTAGACTGTGACTGACAGGCTGACTACACTAAATTTGATTCAGTTTATTTTCATTAAGCACACTTGTTTGCAAGTTCAGTGTACTGTACACATTTATCAAATTTAAATAATGTAAAATAGGTCAAATGTAAACAAAATAAAGTGAAATACAAAGATCATGTAGTTATGTACATTGGCTATGTGCAACTTATGCAAGCAGGGCATTTAAAGTTTTATATTTTGCATTATTTTTCCTAAAATGATCCATTTGTTTTGAACTTAAATATTGCCTATTACAAGATCTAATACAAGGTATAATGTATAATTGTTTTAAAAACAGCTGTTAAAGCACCAGATAGCAGTGGCATATCCACTTATCTAATGTCAATAATTTTTAATGAATGTAAAAAAGATTTGAAGCTAAATATATCAATGGGTCATGGTAATTTGTGCCAACTATTGTGAGTTGTTGCTGTGGTGTTAGAAGGGGCATCTGATTATACAGACAAGAATGTTAATATCCACCATAACATAACAGAAGTAAGAGTATGGCAAAGCAAGACTAATTGTTATGATTATAAAAAAGCAAAGAGAGCAGCCACACCATCAGCTTGACATTGCTACCCTAGAGAAATTACTTTTAAACCTTGATTAAATGCTATGACTGATGGGGTAACTACCTAATCTGGAAGCTAACTGCTTAGTCTGCAGTCTAATGCTGTGAAGTTCATTACTAAAGAAATCCCTATAATAATCAGATCAGGTCTTGTAGAGGGGTCTTCTTAAACTATTATTGTCACCATACTGTCTTTCTTTTCATGCAAAAAGAATTATTAAATACGTCATCCAGCTTACACAGTCACCTTTCTTATTCCTTTCTTCCACTAAACCATACAGGATCTGGCATTCACTAGTAGATCCAGGCATGGGGGAAGTGACCAGGTACACATTATTGATGTTTGATGACATCTTTCACGACAGCAAGGGATATCACACTTAAAGTAGAGTAGTGCTTTCACTGCAATATATATGAGGACAGAGCCTTTTAAAGCGCTCCTGTTTCACTTCACGTCTCATTTACTAGTTTCTGCAGCTGCCACATGAATTTAAAATGCCACTTTGGACAACATGATCTAAGTTCACAATGTTTTATTCATAGAAGTTTATTCTGAATTTTGAATATGTTTGCTATGCACTCTTTTTCTTCCTAAATTGCTGTAAAAAGCTAATTTGCTCTCTAGAACAGTTGCAGATGCACAACAATTTGTACTGCAGAGGAGAAAGTAATTATCAGGCACAACTGTGCTTGTTCATTGGGAATTACTTGTTTTTTAAAAACCATTTCAGTAAAACAAGGGTAAGTGTTAAACAGGCAGGCCAAAAGTGAAATAAATTTCTGTCTATCAAAAGATAAAACAATAATTCTACAGATTTGTCCTCTTTTTATTTTTATACATGAAAATAAAGTAATTTAATAAAGCAAAGGGTTTGGTTCAAAAAGTACAACAACCAGTAAGCAACTCCTGCCATTTCAAATTAATTTGATATCACTAGCGCAAAGTGTACAAATTTTGAACTCTGTGTTTTCAGCCCCATATTCTGTGCTTGTAGTTGACATTGTAGTTGGTTAATTTTTTTAATTTGAGTATATTTTTTATTCATTAACTACTGCAGAAACAGTATCAATTGCAACATTTATTTTAAGTTCCTCACTCAGAGGTGCTGTTTGGGAATCATTATGTTGTTCGTGCTGTACAAACATAAAATATTTTCATTATATTCTAGTTCATATATAGTTCCTTTTTCACCCCCACTTTATTTAGTTTGAGCGTCTACTTAGCTTCATGTTCTGTCCTCCCATTTAGTTTAAGGTCCTTAAGTTTTTAATACGAATGCTTCTATGAATGTTGCAATCATGATAGCTAGCATCTGCACATCAACAACAACATTTATTTATATAGCACATTTTCATACAAATAATGCAGCTCAAAGTGCTTAACATGATGAAGAAAGAGAAAAAAGACAAAATAAATAAGAATTAAAATAAGGGAGCACTAATTAACATAGAAGTAAGGTCTGATGGCCAGGGAGGACAGAAAATAATAGCATACTGCACTTTTTGTTCAGTAACATATTTTTAAATGTTTTTCTGCAAATGCATTTGTGCAAAAAATTTCATTATACAGTATGAAATGATACACCTTAACACAACAAAAAGGTTTGGGGCAGCACCCTCATATACTGAAAAAAAGGCAAAATTGAACAATAGGTCTAAATAGAACTGATGTAACAGAAGGAATATGTCGGTTTTAAAGCTGGACAGAGGAGATGACATCATCTGGAGAGGAACTGGAAGTGGTATTATTGAGCCTGGAACCGGAAGAGACGCAATCAGGCCCAGGGCCGGAGGTTGCGTCATCGGGCCCAGGCGGAATTTCCTGTGGTTGGGCTGCAGGGAAAAAAGAGAAAGGATCAGTGTACTCTGCCACCTCCTGGTCCGGCATGGAATTACCTTCATTTGAGCCCCTCCTATACGTGTATGTGTAACATGGGTTATAAATTTCAGAATGTTTAACTCAAATTTAGCATTTATGAAGTTGAACCTGAAACTTGTAACATTTTCCTTTGATTTCTGATTTTATCTTGCAGATTTTCAGTAGTTGCCAAATTGCTTATTAATCAGTCAATTAAGTTTTCCCACAAGACTATTAAATTGACCTTTATTTACCTGTATCTGTTTTACATAAAGTCTCACTGCATTTGAGTATAGCAAGAAAATGACATTTCCAATCAAGCAATGCATCATCCTTTCTGTTTCAGAATGGCATTTACAGTGCTTTCTTGTATTTTGATGAACATGAAATTGAAATCTTCCAGTAAGTTTAGAGTTTATTGCTTTTTCCCAATACTAATTTTTTGTCATTTGTATGGAAAACAGCATAGAATCCAAAATAGCAAAATACTATAAAATCTGCTTAATCCTATTAAGTATTTCAGGGGGCTGTGTTTATTCTGGCAACAGGGAAACAAGGTAGGAATCAGTTGTGAACATGGTACCATCTCTAGGCTCATGACAGCCCAAGATACAGTATAATCAGGCCAACTCCTTCCGTTTATGTGACCTCTGAGATTAAAAAGGGAACACCCTAAAATACGACCAGAGTTCACCCCCAATTAGAACAGTAGAAGGATCTCCACCCTCTGCAGAGTGTACTTTTTGCATATGCCAAATATTCGCAGAGTTATCTTTTTGAATCATGACAGATGAAACTAGATTAGGTTTTGGCGTTAGTCTTCAATCAGCCCACCATTCAGAATGTGAAATGTGAATTTTACTTACAAATATGCAACCCATTCAAGAACTACAATTTTTGTTTGCAACCAACCCTCTGTGTACGCGAACTACTGTAGAGAGAAGCATTGTTTTAATGGGGACAACAGCAGTAATCTAGTTTGAGTATGTTTACCATAATAATGAACCTAACATTTGGCTACCTGTATGCTTAAACTGGAATAAGTTTAAAAAACAAATTAACTAATGAAGTAAAAAGATTCAATTACATATTTCCCTTGATAGGCTCTACTCATGTCCACCCACAAGTCTGGATCACATAAACCTTGTGATTTTTGTTTTGTTTAAAAAGAGAGTTTTTCCACAATGTTGGCTGTTGCAAAGCATGTGCTGCCAACTTACAAACCATCACACAGGGTGACTTCTGGTACTGTGCATACTCGTACAGTATCTGGGCTATCATGGCAGCCAAGGCACAAAATGGCTGAAACAACAAAAAACATCACTGTCTTTTACCTTGCTTTTACTAAATTTTAAAAACTGTTTTTAGCTTTTTGTTTGCCTTTTTTCTGAAGTCACTTTTATCTTTTTTTTATGTTGTTCATTTATATTTTTTTCTCTTCAGGGTCTAATTAAGTTTGAATCATTGCTCACATTGAATACATACAGTAAGCTGAGTGAAATAAACCCTTGTGTGTTTATATTGTAATCATGGTTTTGAAACCTCATTTTTGGACATTGAGCACATTTTGTTGATTTACAGCCAGTGTTTTTCCCCTGCCTTTTATTTATTTTGTTTTATGATTGATTTTGTTACTTCTGAATTATTATTTTTTATGTTACATATTATTTCTTTTAGATGTATTTATTATTTGTTTATGATGTACTGTTTCTTTAATTATGTTGCCATTTAATATTCTTTGTGTGTGGATTCCCAGGGGGCAGGACCACCCTGATGTCACCTCTGTTGTATTCTCTTTCTGGATTTATATTCTTTGTATATTGAGTTTGAATTAAGAGTTTGTCAGTATTGCCTTTCTTGTATTTTTTCTGTGTTTTGTTAATCTTTCTTTACTGTACTCGGATTTCTGATTTCAGATTACTTATTAGAACTTGTTAGCCTTAGACTGCCTTTTTAGTCATATTCTTTTCTGGCCATGTGCCATTTTTGTATTTTTTTCTGTTATTTAATAAATATCTTCATTTATAAATATTCTTTGTTTAGGCTGTTTTCAAAAGACAGATTTCGATGGTTTCACTTATTTGTGGGATATTTTAAAATTATATTTTAGCAGTCTCTTTATATTTAAAACTTTAAAACGAACTCAGTCCCGCTAGGCCTGCATAGGCCATCACTTGCCTGCCCACTTGGTGGAAATGTTCATACGCACAAAAAAATCCAGATGGATAAATATTTACTAACGCCAACTTCCACGATCTTCCGCTACATAAATCCCGCTCAGCGTGAAAAGTACACACCTGCTGTCCCACCCCAACTCCTCCCAGAATTATGCTTCTTTGAATATGCAAATCAATATAAATAGCCCTTAAGCTTAGCGTGCTGTGAAAAGGCAATGGCAAAAACACGGGGGAAAATAGAAGAATGTCAGCAAATACCAAGTGGAGGCAAAGAAAAACATACTATTTGTTGGTTTAAACAGTGGTATAAACAACAATAGGAAGTTGGTCAAGTGACATAGAGTGTCGGAGAAACTCGAAAGCTCAAGTTCACAAAGTCGCACAGAGCCCGAAATAAAAAAGTTGTCAGATATCAAAGTCGCCGTGAAAACGAGTCGTAGCTCACCGTCTGAGTTTCATATGAAAGCTTATTAGGTTACAGGGAAAAAAAATAGACACACCGTGGGAAAAAAAAGCACGAAATGTCAACTTTAATATCTAAATTTCCACTTTAATCACGTAGTTTATTTTATCATTAAAGTAGAACATCATAAACTTCATCTTAAAATTGTTTAATTTACTAGTTTCTCAAATCCCATCGTAACTAAAGTAGCACATTAAATGCTTTGTTTTGTATTTGATCTTCTATGTGCTCTATGTGTGTGAATCTCCACGTGCTTCTGGGCTTTCTCTTCCTCTGACAGGACACAGAATCCATTACATTCATAATATTACAGCTCTCTGAATAATTAAAATACTGAGAAAAACGGGAGCAGCTGAAAGAAGAAGAAGAAGAAGGTGCAGTGAGAGTAACAACGCTAAAGCAGCTATGGTATACTTTGGCTATTCCCTGGACCATTATATTGTTACAGGTTAATTACAATCAGATGTCTTAAACTAATAAAGAATATGCAGTTAGTTTCAGTGTATGTGATAAAGCCGCGTCAGGGATGTGGATCTAAAAAAGAAAGGTAAACCATACTGGAACAAAAGCACAGCTTTGACACTGGGCGCCGCCAGTTTGCAAAACCGAGCGGAGAACTTGCGTCCGCCAAGGTTGGAGTTACCGTGAAAATGTGCGTGGCTATACGGCAAGTTTTGGTTTTATACATCGCGATTTGAGTGTGGAAAAGTTGGTACGCAACATTTTTGTGCGTACGCACCATTTATACATGAGGCCCCTAGTCTGCTTTGTTGTCTTTTTGGAGTGTTCACAGTTTTTCATCGTGTTTCAGACTTCTCATTACAACATATTTTGGAGGCTGGTCTGTCAAGTCTGAGTTTGTCCGACTTCAAAATGGTGATGTCCAACGTGAACTTTAGTGAAAGATGTAGTATTACACTGTTTATTAGCTCTTTTGTCTATTTGTGTCTCATTAAATCAGTCATAAACACAGTACTGTACAACATCATTCTGTGGACATTTTGCTAGGGTTTTTGGGTAAGAAAAATACTGCTTAATGTGTTGATATCAAATGATTTTTATTCTGACAGAGCAAGCACAACAAAGGTTTTTCAGGAGGTGTATATACTATAACATCATCATCTACTCATACCGGCTGTAGGCTGCTCTTTTTTCAACAGCCACAGCAGTTACAACCTAGCCTTGTTAATGTAATTTTCTCAGCCAATTGTTTAAACCAGTGTTTTTATTAAAAGGGCTCTGTAAGTGAAGGATGCAGTTGTGTCTCTGAGGTTATGAATCTGCACTGGCCATCGGAAGGTTGCTGGTTTGAATTCCATAAAATACCAGAAGTGACTCTATTCCATTGTACCCTTAAGCAAGGCCCTTAACCACCAATTGCCTCATCTTCGGTATGACGTTAATCTGTATCCTTTACTGTAAGCAGGTCCTCCAAGTAGCAGGGAAAACTTGGGGGTTTGTGGCAGGATTGGCACACTGACACCAATACTTGATCATACAAGGGTAGTTTAGTGATACTGATTAACAGTAATCTGCATGAGTTTAGGATGCATCAAGAAACATAAGAAACTTGAGAAAACTTAATCATAAACAGGGTAACATCCAGACTTTACATGGATTGTGTCCAAGATGAGAATCAAGTCCAGTTATAAAGCAGACATTTTCTTCTGCTGTTTCTTCATATAAGATTAACTTGAAAATTTAACAAAAGTCTAAATAAAAAGCTACAGATGTAAGGTCAGTATTTAAGGCAGGCAACAATATACATGATAAGTTTAGGAAGGAGTAGTTGTCAAAAAGTGTGTATGAAATAATAGATAAAAGAGTCAAACATTTCCAAAAATTGAAGTAAAGCTACCATAGAGTTCCTTTCCTCTCAAAATGGAATCTTGACACTTCATGTTTTTGTAATATGAGCCATATTTAATGCTCCATTGTTTTTTGTTGTTTTTTTAAAGTTGCCTGACAACATACTCTCTCAATACATGATACCCTGCACTCTGTGACGAACACACTAATGCAAGTTTGAAAGAATTATACATTATAAAAATCTAAATCCTGTGTTTTTTAACAGAAATTTTACATAAAGTATTGCTACAAAAACATCATTCATCTAAACACTTTGAATGCTTTATACAGTAAATCTTATTTTAACATAAACTGGTTGTTGTTTAGGACATCCACACATGTCAGGGTGTGTGTGTGCATGTCTGTGTGGGGAGGTCTGTGTGTCTGTCCTGGAGATCCAACTTACTAGTTAGGTCTGAAATGTAAAGCGAGTCCTTGGTATTCATTTATTATAACAGTAAGTGTACAGAAATGTAAAACTAAATTGATGTGTCTGAATGAGTCAATCTCTAGAGACAAGCTGATACATGCTGTGTAGTAGTATGGAATCATTATTGATAGCTTTTAAAATAGAACATGAAGATACAACAGCTTTCTACAGAAAAAAAGTTTTCAAGCTTTTTAAGATTTACATTTAATGCCCAGGCCCAGTTAAAATGATGTGTAAGTTAAAGCTCACGCTCTGCAAAGCGGTAATGAGCAGTCGCTAAGGAAACGATTATGCATAATGGTGATAGAGTTCTAATTGCATCATAATTACACACAGTGACTTATAATTAAGTTGTAGCAGCATGGCAATTAAAAAACCTAGCGATTTTATTGAAATCAACAGTTATCCTTAAATATGTGAAAAAATTTTAGAATACTGACAAGAAGTATGTTTTTGACTGTTCAATGGCATCTGTATATCATGGTGTCATGCCCATTTCCACATAATTTGCATCACTTTTCTTAAAAGTGTCACCTGAATATTGTCATGGGAGGCGAAGTCAAGACAAAAGTATTTACAGATGTCATCTAAATGTTTAATATTCCATAAGAATATTATTGCAATGTCTGCACTGGAAGGAGCTTCACAGTTCATTCTACAGATGTGCATCATTGATATTAGAGTAGTTCAAATGAGGTAATTTGAAAAAATTAAAAAATTAAAAATCTGGTCTAAAATTAAATTGCCATTGGGTTACTACTCAAACTTTGTGCTTTATATTGTTTTGTCTGTTTTAAGTTTACATTCATGAAGCATTCCAGCGCTGAGTCAATTTCCCAGTTGTCTCTCAAGTCTTACTTTACCTGCTACATTTATCACCTTTGCTTTTGGCCTCTTTATTTTCCTTCCCATTTCACTGAACATTTGCTGTAAATTTTTACTTGTATTTTTGCTGTGTGTTTACCTTCTCCCTTCTTCCTGCTTTTGTTTAATGCAATTGTTTTGTTTTTTTCTGCTATTCAACACATTTATTTCATACCAAATCAAAGCCGGCCCTGCTTTTGCCCTGTACTTTGCGGTGTCATTTGGTCAATGGAATGTGTCTCTTAAGTAATAAAGAAGAACAAAATCTCTGAATGTGTCTATTGTTATGTTTAATGATGCAATGAAACGTGAATATAGATACAAATGTTGACAGTTGTTGTTTGGATTGGATTTTGGGTTAAGAAAAATTGCTGTTTAACAGGAAATAGGAACTGCATATGGAAATGCTTAGCTTCATTGTCTAATGAAAAATGTTAGACCTGGAACTGTTATTTAACACACAAAATAAACTTTAATGAATTACACATTATTTGCAAACATGTGATGCTCAGAATGGGCCACACAGATGAGGATGTACTGTATTTCATACAAATTTTCAGATTGCTCAGAATCTGATTTTTATAAAGAAGACAGTGACAACTACACTTTGTTTGGCTCATGTTTGCAGGATCATGAAAATTGCAGTAACTCTTGTCTCTATCACAACATCTGCATAAGTCAGTGAGTGTCAGTGTTCAGATTGACATTACTTTGAGCGCAACCTTGGACCGATGTTTTTGAAGGAATTCATAATAATATTAAATGCAATTAAATGGCAAGGAACTGACAGCAAGTGGCCCACAAATCAAAGACAAATTGACATCTGAATATTCAAGTAAATCTTTTGTTTCAGTCATCCAGGATAAGTAGAGAAAATGAAATACAATGTTGCTTTTTGCTTGTCCATCTTATACATTTATTGTGGGTTGCAGACAAATAAGGCGTAATAATACTGTCAGTGATGGGAGAATAGATCACGTCTCTCTTTTCAGAAGCAAGTAAGCAGTCATTTTAAACATATCGTTTGGTGTTTGCAAATACCTGAAACACTATATTTGATTTTTTTGTTTTTTACTGCAGACTGCCCAGACATTAATGAAATGTCACAGTGATGGTAGGATTCAAAACTCCTTTGTCTACTGTAAAACGAAAACCTTGAGAATAAAAATAGTGTTATGGGTTTATTGCATTCCTGATCCAAATTGGCTTTCTTTTAAATTAGAACTATAATAATACATTCATGCCTAAGCAAGTTATCACAGAAAGCCAATGTCATGTTTTTTTAATGAATTTAAAAGAATCCTTTTGGTGGCTAGACTTAAAATGTTTGCTATGACGCAAGAAATGTTTTTCAGTCTTGTTATCCTTCTGACGTGTTTCCATATTGCAAGCAACTGCATCCATAATTTAAACCTAAATTTACCCCTAAGCAGCACAACCCAGCTTATTCTGACTTGCATTTAATAGACAGATGACTTCCTGCACAATATCCAACTTACTTTACCCAGGTGCTATGGCAGCAAAGCAATTCCACATTATGTAGCTTGATCCACTAAAATAAGGCTTATTTTACCAATATGTTCCAGTCGTATCTCATCTGTCCATAGAGTGCTGTTTCATTAGTGTTATTGAAGATACCTTAGCTGTCATGCTGGTTTTCATTGTGGGATGTTTTTGCAAGAGACCCATTAAATAACTAAGTTTTCTCCAATTGTGTACATTTTGAAAGACTGATTGAGGCTCAGGCTCTGTCTTTGAAATATTTCTGTAGCCCTTTTCAGGATTGTAACCTTCAGCAAATCTTCTACTGAGTTGCATTTAGCTCTCAATTGTGGGCAATTGAACTTTTGTATGTTTGTTTATGTTGCAGAAATGTATTTTTTCCTAAGACAACAGACTATTCATATATTTTTCTTCACTATTTGCATGATAGCAATGATAAAAATGATGATTTGTTCATCCGTCCGTCCATCCGTCCATCCATCCATCCATCCGTCCATCTTCCCTGCCCACTTATTGAGAGCAGGGTCACAGGGCAGCTGTAGCTAATGCCAGCAATCACCGGGCACAAACAAGAAAAAAACCCTAGAGATGGTACCAGTCAATTGCAGAGTGAACACACACATACATACACACACAGACTTGGGCTGTTTTACAGTTATATCATTTGAATATGCATCTGTCTGTTTTAACAAGCCATGGCAGAACATAAACGCTACAGAAACAGAACTGCAAAACTAGATTTACAAGTAGATCAGAGCTTGGCGTCTGCATCTTTTGAGTTGTCATAACTTTACTCTTGATGGAGTTTGTGAGCAGACAAGTGGACAGGAAATTTATTTTACTTTAAGAAAATTGGTTCAAAGAATCTGGGATAAAATAATTCTTTTTAGTTCCCTTTAATTATCATAAGGATGCTTCAAAACGTGGAAGGCATGGATTCTTAAATTAAAACCTTTGCCGCTTTAAAAAGGACATTTTTGGTAAGATATTTTTTCATTTACCTGTGTACTTGTTTAGCTTTAAGCCCTATTGTCAGCTGCAAAAACAGAAAGGGTATTGTTAAAATATCAAACTAATTTATAAATAAACATACCATAATGTATATTGCATAACTAACTATATACTCTTAAATTGTGTGCTTACTGTAATAGCTCTATCCATTTTCATTTTTGGGTACTTGGTTCTGCTGCAAATGTATCTAAAGTTTACAAACAGATTTGGAAAATTTAAAATTGCATGGCTTATTGAAGACTATTTTGCATACATTTTTTTATGTATAAAGTTAGAAATGTCATCAGGCTCCTCTCTTTAGGGAAGTACTAATTTCAAGTAATTTCAAATAGTTGCTCACAGGAAGTGGTAACTGCTGAAATAAATCATTAAAATGTAAAGTTTTGCTGAACTTTGCACCAGAATACTATCCTGATGTTCAGCAAACCATCTTCAAGGTATATTGAAATTAATTCTGTAATTAATATATGAAAATACATAGATCATTGTAGTCTTTTAGCAGTGTAAAATTTCACAAAAACACTTTCTGCACTGAGTCTCCTGCCCATAGAACATCATTTACCTGCAGTGAGTAGACAGAATTATCTTTCTAAAGCTTCTGCCACTCTATCAAGATAACTGTATCCTCTAAGGGTAATCCCTTACAAGTAAAGAGTTTAATTGATCCGAAAAAAATTTTTTGACACAGTTCATGTTGGTATTTTGGTCTCTGGTGGCGATATGTGAAGAGGGAGTACTAACATTAAACATTTCCGGTCACGTCTTTGTAAGAATGTAATTTTTTTTATGTGCCTTGTTTTTTAAGTGATCTCTGCCAGTTTGAATTGCCAGTTCTAATGAAATATTGTTACATCTATTTCTCATGACAGTTTTGCTGATTACCTTGTTGATTACTTTGTAAATGTAAAGCAAGCATGGGCTGCTTTTAAAGATACCTCTGGTACTGGGGTACTCTACTGAAATAAAGCCTTTCAGGAATGCTGCATCCTTTAGGTTTCAAGGTATTATTTGGTATTACATTGTATACAGTGTTATTAATTTGATCTTTTTCTATGCTATTATTACTTTTGAAACTTTTGACTATTTGTGAAGCAAAAGACACTACATAAATTAACTGAATTATGAAAATGAATTAGAATGCAGTGTTGTTCTGTGTTTAGTGTATAACACATAAAGTCCTACAGAGACAGGCATAGATTCTACTGTCTTATCTAGAATAAGAAAAATCTAATTTTCTTTCCTGCCTTCCCTCTTCCCAGACAAAAGAGTAGGATGTATACTTTCAGAATTTCAATACCAGAATGACAGAAGGGGTGTCTGTAAGGCATTTCAATAGGTTTTAGGTAGCTACGGTCATAAAAAAGCCTTCCACTTAGCTGTAATTTATACTTGCACACAAACACACACTCTTTCAATTTAGAATCACAAATGAAAATATACTAGAACATTGAATATTTAGTTAAATCCTATGCAATCATGACAAGAACTGAAACTGGCCTTCAGGGCCTTTGAAACAGAAGTGACAATATGTTATCAGTCAGCTAAGGTTGCATGGCCTCCAAAATACTGGAGAAATTGGTATAATTTGTTCCAGCATCACTCTTCTAGCTAAACTGTAGAACAGTAAACCTTAAGTCAGGGTGAGCATTAGGAAGTGGCTGATACAAAGGCAAGAATCAAAAGCACACATCATCCTTTGATGTTTCAAACCTTTGTATAAATTTTGATTGCACTTTCTTTAATTCATTGCTGGTTGCACTACAGATGCAATGTAGCTTCAAATAAACCTCAAATGCAAACACAGTTACATCTGCAGATTGGATGTTTTTCAGAGATTTATTCAAATCTGGCAGGCTGGTCATGTTCTTAACAACAAAGTTCATTATTATGGGTCAGTCTGGAAAGTGGTTAACTGAAGTAAAAAGAGAAACAAAGAAGAAGTTAAACACACTTTTAACAATTAGTTAAGGCTTTTGCAAGTGGACGAAGACCAAAGGTTTTTCTGAAAAAACAGAAATGAGAGGTGTAACACGATAGGAAGTTCAAACTTAAAATAAAATATGAGATTTTGCTAAATAGATAAATGATATAACTGAAGGGGCTTCTTTTGGTAAGCTCACGTAGGCTTAAGGAATACCAGAGTAACTGCTGTTGGCTGGATATGGCAAATGATAGGGTTAGAATTAGGGGTAGGTTTAGCAATAAGCAATTGACAGGTCATGTGTTTCTTAAAATGTCCAATGTCCAATGTCTGTTATATATACTTACTGGATGGTTTTGGATTTCATACCAGTTATATTACCATTGTTATTTGAAACTTTTATTCTGTTTTTGTAAAAGCACTGTTTTAAAAACATTTAATTAAATTGAAACAAATGAACCAAAGATCTTAGACACCATTATAGTACTGAACCTCACAGGGAACTTGTCTGCCAAATAGCAGAGAGGCTGTGACGATTATTTCTGTCTAAGCTGTCAAAATCATCAGAGAAAACACCTTTTTACTTATTCTTTTAATAAAAGCAGCCAAGGAGCTCTTTGGATGTTTGCCAAAGATTCTGAGCCCTGACTAGTGAAGTGTAAGGTAATGCTGGTCTTTTTATTTATTCAAAGAAAAGGCATATCTGACCTAAGGCTGAATAATATTAGGAGAAGATACAACTTCAACAAATGCTTAAACCTCGAGTCCTCAAGACAATTGTTTCATAAGAAAATAGAGTCAATTTGCTTTTGTCAGATCATAGGTGGGTAAAATGGGTCCAGGTTATTTTTGTTTCCATTGTCTTAATTAAAACCTAATTTGTTATTTAATTACCTGTTTTGTTTCCTAGTTTTTCAATTCAGACTGTAGATTCCAAATGAAAATCATCTTGTTCTTTATTTTACTATGCCGTTTAGTTTGTTTTTTTCAGCAATTTTGATTCATATTCTTTCTTTCTTTCTTTTTTGATATTTCACTTGGGGGAGTAGTATGGACCTCAGTGGTTAGTTCTGCTGCTACACGTGATCCAGTGTCCTGAGTTTAAACCCCATGCCATATTGATGTCAGTGTGGATTTTACGAGTTCTTTACATGTCCGTGTGGGCTTTCCTGGGTACTCTGGTTTTCCTTCCACATTACCAAAGGATTTTGTTAGTGATGTTCTAGTTATGTTAATTAGTGATAAAAAAATTGACTTATGGGAGTGTAGGTTATTAGGCCTTGCAATGGATTAGTGCCCTGTCCGGGGCTGTTTCCTGCCTTACCACAGTGCTGCCCCTATTGACTACATTCCAGTTGGATTAAGTTGGTTTGAGAGTACTTGCTATATTATGTTAGGTGTTTACATGTGACAAATACCAACTTTATTATTGTATGTGTGAAAATTGCACATTCTCCCTATGCCTAAATGGATTCTATCATTTTTTACTATATCTCTAAAGAGGTTTACGTTCATTCAAAATTGGTTCTCTATGAAGGAGAATATATGCTTGATTGAGTATGCCCTAGGGTAGTCTGGTACCCCTTAACAGTATGATACAGTTCATTCCTTTTATTATGCAATTAGCTTCTAGTACTAAATTAGCTTAGAGTTTTTTTTTATGAAATAATGGTCTAGTTGTTGTGTATTCTGTATTGTGTAGCTGCTCTTAGGCAAAACACCATGGTTAATATTTTGAATTGCATATATGCACTCAATACTGACTTCAAGAAAATTGCTATTGATTTTCTATCCATAAGTAATGATTGTTGTTATGACTGGACAATGCTTTTTGTGAACAATTTATTCAAAACACAGGAAAAATGCAGTTAAAAGGGAAACTTTGCAACCTAGATAAGATGTACATCCCATTGTGGACTATGGCCAGACATTTATCCTGACCAATACCCCCAGGCTGCCAGAGGGAGCCATCCCTGCAACATCGAGATGCCCCGAATTCCAGCAAGGCATCATGGACATTGGAGTTTTCCTATACAGCCCTGATGGATAACGTCAGGGCCACCAGGGGATGCTGCAGGGAGGCTCAGAGACCTCTATGTCACCTCTAACCCAGAATTATGTCTTAATTACAGCGACAGAAGAAATGACGTACTTCTGGGATGAAAAGAAGAATTTGGATCTGACCCGGAAGTGCTAGGAAGTCACATGGACTGTGGGTTCAGAAGCACTTCCGGGTCAAGGACTGTAAAAGGACTATGGGAAATCCCAGACGTCGAGCTGAGCTGGGTGGAAGGGTGGCAACGTGTCTGGGAGTGGTGGAGTGTTTATTGAGTATTGATTGTATTTGTTTATGAGTATTGTGGAGAGGTGGGTGCTTTGTGCACTGTGTAATAATAAAAAGTCAACTTATTAGATTTTTACTTGGTGTCTGACGTCTGATCTGAGGGTTCAAGAGGATGATAGCGTCCTCTATCTGTCACACCATGTAACAATGTGCATTCCCTATCCATGCCACCTTCCCCATTCTGAATTAAGACATGCATCTAGAAATAGATAAATGATTATGAGACAGAGAAGTCAATAGCCCAATTACACCTCATAAAGATAAAATACAAACTAAAGATGTCATTGTTGTGTATTTGTCTTTTAAGGGAGGCACACCACTGGGCAGCAAGCAAGATTTGAAGAGCTGTGCAGATTTATTTCAGCCCTACAGAAAACTTCTTGATGTATTTTATAGAGTGGTGTAAGGTTGCAAATAGAATAAAAGGCAATAAAAACCACTACTACCACTGTAAAATTTCTTGTCCCCTGTTATGTATTATGGTAGTCAGTCTATCTGTGAGTAGCCTGGCATTTTTAATAATGTTTGGACTTTAGTCATGCAGGAACACCAGAGGCCACCTGAACAAGCTCTAGGCATATGATCTCAGAGCTTCTACATAATATCCTGAATCAGAAAGTATATCCAATAGAGCATCCAAAGTAGTTTATCACTGTAAAAGGCTTAAAATGTCTTTCCAATTATAGAGTTGTTGAACCTGGATTTGGGAGGTGAGCTAGGTAAAGGTCAGCCTAGTGGAAAGAATAGGAACCTCAGTAAATATTATGTTTAGTTAGGTTCAGCAGGACAGGCAGGACTTAGTTTAGTCTGTTTATTTGCTACTTTCCATCCTTGTTTTAAGAACCTTCTGCTTTATCATTTTCCTTTGTATATTACTTTGGTGTCCTTGATATATGCATTGTCTGGGTTTGACAAGGACTGAAACACTCAGTGTTAACATACACATTTTGGAGAGTAATTTATCTTAGTTATAGTGATACAGGAGGCAGAATTGTTAGGTTTCTGTGGCACGGGGCAGCAATAGCTCTGTTGTTCTGACCTTTCTCTATCTCATCTTGGTTTAAAATTGGAAGTATGTATTAACTGAAATTTGACAGTCACATTTAAGTCATTGCTTCTTCAAGGTAAGGGATTAAATCTTCCTCATACTTGGCACAAGTCTTGAATGCCAGTGTCATAGATTTCTTTTCCCCGTGACCCTGTAGTTAGGATATAGCGGGTTGGATAATGGATGGATGGATGGATAGATTTCTTTTAAATAAATGCTCTGAAGTCACTCTGCAAAGGTTTCAGTGATTAAATATTTATTTATTTTTATTCAGTAGATCTTTTGGAGATTTGTTCTATATGTATATGTACTGTATATATATTGTCACACATGGGCGATTAGGAGGCAGTCAAAGAGCCTAAAAGTGAGTAAAACATCGTGAGATAAGGGGTTGTCACGTGGTATTTACCTGAACTATTTTCTCTCATCAACAGAAAGCAAGAAAAAAAATAATACCGCAACTTCCGGGTTCCAAAATGACCGCGATGACGTCACTTCCGGCCACCATTGATGACGTCACTTCTGGCACCCACAAAACACCTCACTTCTGGCTCATCAGAAAAACGTTGTTTCTGGTTCCTGTTGCAACGTCACCACCTTGCCAACCATTTCCTGTCACATGATTTTGCTTTCTATATAACCGCCATTTTGAAAACAGTTCATTGTTCATTGTACTTTCTCAAGACTCTGAATCATTTAATTTTCTTATTGCCTGACGACAATATACGGGGACGGTCCCCAAATCTTTATTTTTGTACTTTGTGACGTTTATTCTCCACAATTGGCGTAGCCGGCAGGAGTTTTGTTCCAGTATGTCTGAGCAACAGGACCTAAATACAGTTCTCTCCACCATATTGGGAGACCTACAAACTTTAAAAATTCAAATGGGAGAGACAAGGACCCAGTTAGCGGAATCGGAGGCTTGTGCCGCAGCAAGAAAAACGGACGGAGGTCGCTCGGTCACCACCCATTGCTCTGACAAACTTATTTTTTGATCTTCGAACGTACCGCTAAGCGGAACGCTTGGCCGAGGTCGGAGTGGGCATACCAACTGGCTCCCTACCTGAAAGGAACAGTGCAGAGGGCTTATTATGATTTAACCAAGGAGCAGGCTGCTGATTATGATGCTCTAAAAACAGAAGTTTTTAAGCGCTACGGCGTATCCCCGGAGCAGCAGGCAAGAGAGTGGAGGAAGTGGCAGTTTGACCCAGAGAGGCCACTAAGAACCCAGGGCTTTGAAGCCTGGGGAAAGGTCTGTCGTTGGCTACGGCCGACATAAATGATTCCCATAAAATGGCCGAGATACTTGCATGTGAGACCTTTGTGCACACCCTCCCTGAACATATTGCCCAGCAGGTCCGGAAGCATACCTACTAGGATATGGATAATAAAAATCGCAAAGCGTCATTGGGCGGCTTGCAAATCAGGGCGATCAGAACGGTTCTCTCGCCGAACCCAACAGGCATGTGGGGCAGCTCCTGAGCCCCCCCGACAAGCTCCCGAACCTGCCGTCCGTAGAAGGGACAGACTAGCTAATTCCCCCCGCTGTTTCAAGTGTGGGGAGATTGGACATCTGTCCCCTAACTGTACATATGAGCCCATGGATTGCTCGTTGGTGAGGGGAGAAAGGTATTGTGCCACAGTGAATAACCCTTTGTCTCTTCCTTATACAGGTGCAGTTGTTATAAATGGCAGAAAGGTAAGGGCTATGTTTGATTCGGGGAGTAACATTTCTATTGTTGCTGCCCGTTTCGTTTTACCGCAACAGTGGACTAAGATAAAAACTAGTCTTAAATGTATTCATGGGGATATCCGGTATTACAAGACAGCCAGATGTGTAGTAACAGTAAATAGTATCCTGACGAGCATGGCTATGGTGGTATTACCAGATCCCCCATTTCCAGTCATACTTGGTAGAGATTGGAGTGAAATTACCAGCGGTAAAAACGTAACTGTACCGAAGAAACATGTAGGCTTAGTAATGGAAAATATTGATCCGAATGCCTCCATGCCATGTCCCACAGTAGCACGGGCTGATACTAGCACCCAATGTGAAGAAATTGATGTCCCATCGTCCTCTGCGGGAGCTAATACAGTTAACGTGGAGGACGTGGAGGCAGAAGCCCCTCCCCTTGAGGTTACGCGAGACCCCATTCAAACTTTAACTTCCCAAATCCTTTTAACACCTTCATCATTTAAAAGAGAACAGTGGAACGATGATTCCTTAAAATTTGCCAGGAATGTTATTGTGTCCACCGAGGGTTATACAACTTTGGATCCCATGCCACCGACGCCGTTCTTTGTTATTAAAAATGAATTATTATATAGAGTGGCAGATCACAGGGGTGAAGTGCAAGCATCGTTGTTAATCCCACGCACTTTTCAGCGACAAGTGTGTGAGTTAGCAAATGTTCACCTTCTAGGAGCCCATTTAGGCTCCGAAAAAACTTTAGAGAGGATAAAACTCCGATTTTATTGGCAGGGAATAAATTAAGAGGTTCGGCGATTTTGCGCTTCTTGTCCAGAGTGTCAACTTCGCCAGATTCCAAGAAGGACTCGAGCTCCTCTTGTTCCCCTTCCCCTTATTGATATTCCATTTGAAAGAGTCGGAATCGATCTCGTAGGACCCTTGGAACCCTCGTTAAAAGGATTTAAATATATTTTGGTATTAGTTGATTATGCCACTCGCTTTCCAGAAGCTGTTCCATTGCGCTCAGCTAATACTAAAACCATCGCACGGGAGTTAGTAGGAATATTCGCTCGTGTTGGGATCCCCACAGAGGTTTTAACAGACCAAGGGACTCCTTTCACGTCGGAGATGTTCTGGGAAATCGCTAAATTACTCCGTATAAAACATCTAAAAACGTCAGTCTATCATCCCCAAACTGACGGGCTGGTAGAACGTTTTAATCAAACCTTAAAACAGATGTTACGTAAGGTAGTTACTGAGGATGGAAGGAACTGGGATCATTTACTTCCCCTCGTTTTGTTTGCTTACCGGGAAGTCCCGCAGGCCTCTACAGGTTTCTCTCCTTTTGAATTATTGTATGGGAGACAATCCAGAGGGCTTTTGGACATGTTAAAAGAAGGATGGGAAGAGGAGGTCCTCCCTACTTCAAATTTTCTTGAATATATCGCGCAATTATGCGATAGACTTGAGAAAATTAGACCAATTCTAAAAGACAATTTGGAAAAAGCATTCTGTGACTTAAAGTTGGCCCTTACGTCAGCACCTGTATTACATTCCCCTGATTTTTCTGTTCCTTTTATTCTCCAGACCGACGCATCAGCCACAGGATTGGGTGCCGTGCTGAGCCAATGCGTCGATGGTGCTGAACACCCCGTCATGTACCTTAGCCGGAAATTGTTGGAACAGGAGACCAAGTATGCTGCGGTGGAGCGTGAGGCCTTGGCGTTCAAATGGGCTATCACATCTTTAAGGTACTACCTATTGGGACGCGAGTTTACTCTGGTGACGGATCACGCCGCTCTGCAGTGGATGTCCCTTCATCGTGAGTCAAACCCGCGCATCACTAGGTGGTTCTTGGAGTTACAACCTTATCATTTTAGTGTCATTTATCGTAAAGGATCCTTACAAGCCAACGCAGATGCTCTCTCTCGTGTCCACGACCTCGCGGTGCAGGTCACACGACCTGAGGGGTCTGGGCTGAGGGGGGGGTCATGTCACACATGGGCGATTAGGAGGCGGTCAAAGAGCCTAAAGGTGAGTAAAACATCGCGAGATAAGGGGTTGTCACGTGGTACTTACCTGAACTCTTTTCTCTCATCAACAGAAAGGAAGAAGAAAAATAATACCGCAACTTCCGGGTTCCAAAATGGCCGCGATGACTTCACTTCCAGCCACCATTGATGACGTCACTTCTGGCACCCACAAAACACCTCACTTCTGGCTCATCAGAAAAACGTTGTTTCTGGTTCCTGTTGCAACGTCACCACCTTGCCAACCATTTCCTGTCACATGTTTTTGCTTTCTATATAACCGCCATTTTGAAAACAGTTCATTCTTCATTGTACTTTTTCAAGACTCTGAATCATTTAATTTTCTTATTGTCTGACGACAATATACGGGGACGGTCCCCAAATCTTTATTTTTGTACTTTGTGACGTTTATTCTCCACAATATATATATATATAATATGTAATGTATATATGTGTACTGTATATTTATTTGTATATGTATGTATGTATATATATATATATATATATATATATATATATATGTGTGTGTGTGTGTGTGTGTGTGTGTGTGTGTGTGTGTGTGTGTGTATAAAATACACACCAGGAATCAGTGGCATACTTCTACATGTGACAATAGTACTGCAGCTACATAATTTAACATATTAAATTGTGAAATTTGTTCCAGTGATTTTAAAATCTTGGATTTTTTGCGTTTATTGTGGCTAAAAATATCAGTTTGGTTTACTGTAAAATAATGTCCACTTTTTTAATATTCATATTTCAAGCACATTACAACAAGAAACAATGAAATGTTTGTGAATGTAACCTAAGTTTGAATTGCTTTATATAATACCATATAATAAATGAATGGCTCTGGAAGGTGTTTTACTGTTTGATCTAAAGCCATCCATTCATCCATATATATTTTTAAATCCACTTATAAGCCATGGTTGCACAGGACTGCACCCAACGCCAGGGAGAGCACTCCATCACTTGATTGTGAAAATCATTCACCCTAAAATCATCCATTCACCTTTTTTTAGAAACTTGATTATTCTAGTTCATGGTCATGTAATGTGTATTGTATTCCAGAAATTCTGTTCTGTACAGTTGTTTTTGAACCTACATTGGGGAAATGTAATGATCAAAATAAGACTGGAATTTATGCACATATAATTATAATAATATTGTATCATACTTGTCTATAGGGTGGCATTATATTAAGTCAAATGATTTCTCTTTAATATTATTTACAACTGCGATGGGGAAAAAAGCTCATCTTTTTTGTCAGAATAGTGAAATACGTATAAAAGTGTATATTTTGTTGTTTTTGGCCCCTAAAATGAAGCAAACATCAGTATTTATTTTGTTCAATATTGTAAACCCTAGGGTTGCTTCATTGTCTTGAGTAAGCCTGATGACTTCTTGTTCACATTGTTAGATAGTTACCAAAATATTTTACCATGACTTGGCATGGCTAATATTAACTATAAATGTGGAAGACCAACTTGATGAGAGCTTGATTACTTTAAATGTTGTATTAGTTAAAAAATAAAAGTTGAAAGCTGCTGCTGTGTCCTGCCTTCTGTTAGTGCATGATGCACATATCCTGGATGGCAAACTTTTGCTACATCCAATTTGTTCATCTGATGACAGTTCTTGTTTGTAATTGAACTTTTCTTTTAATTAGAAACTTCACCCCAGCAATCCCAGAAATGTGACTTTCAATTCAGTTTGAAATTGGTAATGATGCTTATTACAACTGGGTTTCTTTTGCACATTTGTTAATATAGTTTGTACTATTTTTCATTGTTTTGTTTTTTTACACTGACATATAATTACATGGGAGGTACACATAACAAATGCAGCCAGCTTCTACATTGGAAACATCTAACTCTACGCTTGTGTTCATCATTAAATTGCTGTTTTAATAAACTGTTTATAAGAAAAGAGTAGAAATAAAAAAATCTCTCCTTTTCAGTCCATGCAAAATTTTATTGATTTTTAAAGCAGTAGTAGAAGGTCACTGTTTAATTAGTAAATAATTAAAAAGTACAGCCTGTAATTAAATTGCACATGACCATAAGAAATTTCTTATTGATTGACCATTTTATGCTATTCACACAAAACGTGGGAATGCGCAACATACTGCCACAGCATTTAGTTGATGCAGAAACTTTAACAGCTTTAAAAAAGTATCAAGATGAGATACTGGAACAGTTTGGCTGTTTAGTAACCAAGTAAGCTATTATGCTGTTATCTAATTATTATGGCCTACAGAAGGTTTACAGTCTGTGGCACTGGTGTGAGAAGCCCCCTGGCTACATACAGAAATATCTTATATTCCAGCCCTTGTGAGGTGTTTTAGCAAGATGATGTTACAGTGGGCTGGTGTAAGCAAAGCAATTTGCCATAGGTTCACAGGTACACCTAGACTTAATATGACCCACCATATGAGTCACTTCTGATAATTCAATATCATTGGTTTACAGCTTTTTTAGCATTGACGTTTTGGAAATTATGAAGTTGTCAGTTTAGCAGAGCAGACTATCCTATTTTCCACCACTATCTCTGCTAATGCACTGTTGATTTTCAGCAGCAGAGAAAGTGTAGCTTGTTGATTCTTAGTAACTGTGTAAAATGTTGAACTTTATGAAAATGTCAAGCAAGCCAAGACAAGGAAAAAATATAATCACCCAAAATAATGCATATTTAAGCAATGCAGAAGAGCAACACTTAAAATCTCTTTAAAAGTAACCATTGATGATAATAATTTTTTAAATTTGTATAGCGCTTTTTTCATTATTCAAAGCACTCTCCACACAGGGAGCACCCAGGACATGAACCCATGATCTCCTTACTGTGAGGCAGCCCCGCTACTGCTGTGACACCTGCGTGGATATTAAACACCAGGTACACAAACACATTACAGAAATTAAGAAAAACTAAGAAGCTGTTCATGGGTTGCATGATAAATGACATTTTTTTTACTGATGTTACATATCCCTTTGTTTAAGTCTTGGAGTGCACAATATAACAAATTGGTGTACTTATCTCTTTATTTTTAGCTTAGAAAGAAGTCATATGCAACAATTAGTGTTGCTTGTTTGTGTTACTGAGCTACTGGTATGAGAATCTGTATTTTATTTCACAAATTTAAATCCACATACAACTCTGCGTAACATTTAAGACATCTGTAGTAGCCACTTGGGATGCTGTTCTTGCAACCTAATCTCCAAAACAGAGTAACTACATTTTTTTCTTTTAAATTTCTTTAAAATCTGAATGTTTATATTGGCAAAACAGCATAAATAAAATTCCTTCTTACACAATAGAGAAACAATTGTGAGGCAGCAAGGATGAAAATTTTGTCTCTTTTTAAGTAATAGTTTCTAGGCAGTCATTGGTGACCTTACACTTATTCTAAGTTAATTAATGTTGACTTATTTTATTTTCTTAATGTGTCTCTTATTTTTCTATTCTTCATTATGTAAAGCACTTTGAGCTACATTTTTTTGTATGAAAATGTGCTATATAAATAAATGTTGTTGTTGTTGTTGTAGTTTATCGGCACTGCTCTAGATATTGGCAGGCCAGGGGTAGACTTTCACACAAAAAACACATACTTTGAAGAATTCTGACAGTTTCTCAGTGCTGAATCTTTTACATTACAAAGTCAAAGTGACAGGATTTAACCCTATTGCCCTGTAAAGCCAATTTCTTTAACTCTTTTTTGGCTTAATTTCAGGATTACAATTTGCTTGTGGTTAGGGCTTGGTTGAATTAAACAATTGAATTGAAAAAAATTGGCCAACCCTTCTTGTGGTCCCTTCCTAAGCAGGTCTCACCTAACATATGTCTGGCAGATAATCATTTGTGTTAGCATTTGCATATATTTTTATTTTTCAGACTTCATACTTTTATACCGTTTTACTACATTTTTGATTTTTTTTTTTTGTTTGGAAACATGGACACTATCCAGTGACCTGAGACGAAGACTGGACTCCTTTGGTACTGTGTCTCTTCGGAGAACCCTTGGGTACCGTTGGTTTGACTTTGTGTCGAATGAGCAGTTGCTCATGGAGTCCCGAATGAGGCACATGACCTGCATTGTGAGTGAGCGTCAGTTACGGCACTACGGCCATGTGGCGCTTTCCCCGAGGGTGTTCCAGCTCATAAGATCATCATTGTTGGGGACCTGAGTAGCTATACCAGGCCAAGGGGTCGCCCACATAACACCTGGCTGCGGCAGACAGAGGGTCATTTCTGGAGGGTGGAAATGGGCCGCGTGTCTGCCTGGGGGGTTGCTATCTGGGATCCCGATTTGTTTCGTTGTGTAGTGGGTGTGGTAATTCACTATACCAGTGCATGCTTCCCAACTTGACTTGACTTGACTGGAAACACAGTGAAGCCATGGAAGACACACAAGTGAAGGCAAGTTGTACAAAGTTCCCTGCTTTATGCTGAACCTAGGCAAGACACACCCCACAAGACTATCACACATACACTTACGTATACAAATCTATTAAAGTACTTGAAGCAAGCTTGAAAAGGGTTTTATCTACTCTCTGGTGTAGCTGCGGTTCTTTCTAGCAGAAGAATTAGGTCAGCAAGTGTACAATCAGCACAGTAGCGTACAACTGTCCCTCACACAAGTGCTGAAATGGTAATAGGCACAGTTAAACAAATTGGTTGCTGACTAACTCTAACAGCATGCATTTTCTTTCTACTATAAAGTCATGGGTAGCATCTTGGGTGGCAAAACAATTATTAAATCAAATGATTCCACCTACCCACAACTTAAAAATTCTGACAAGGAAATGAGCATGTTATTCAAGAAAATGATCTGTTCTTTCAAAAATTTAAATTATTGCACAATTTCTGAGACATAATCAGAGCTGTGGATTTGCTGCACAAAACTTCAAAACTCAGACTCCTCAATTTATGGTACTACCAACTGAGACTTCTCTATTTGTAATTTAAGCCAATATACAGTACTGGTCAAAGATTTAGGATCACTCAGAGATTTTCATGCTTTTGATTGAAATTAATACATTTCTTTTATCATGATGCCATTCAATTGATTTGTTTGCAGCTTTTGTAGTCATCAACAATTTAAGTACCAAATTCAAATCTGAAATGTTTCAAATTGTGGACACAAGTTCACTGTGTTTGATCTTACACAAGTGTGGATTTTCCTTCAGTGAATGTTTATGTAGGGTTCATGTTAACCATGACTAAGTCTGCAGCATCAATGGAGCTAATTTTGGCATTCACTTTTCTATGTTGGTTTATTGATTTATTACTAAGTCCTCCATTATAATGTAAAACAGCCAATTTTAAACCAATTTTAGAAACTATGCAAACATGTATTAAAATTATACTGTGCCTTAAATGTGGTAACTACTATTAGGATTTTATCTGTCTTTGTCACAAGCTGATGCTAGCATTTCTTTGTTATTGATGGCCACTTGATTTACCTGCCATTATCCTCAGCCCTTAACAAGTTAATTTTCTGCTGCAGTAGCCTTAGCAGATGTGCTTTACAATATTTGATAGAGAATGAGATATACCTAAAAGAAGTAAATTAAATCTGAATTAAAAACATGAGAGCTAAAACCGTGAGATGAATGCAGAGCATTGTTAATTAGGTGTGTAGAAGATAGTGTTACAGGATTCACTTTTTTATCCTTCATTAAAGAGCAATGCAGATATTCTGCAACATTACATTCTTTAGAGAATTCTAGTGTTTGATTTTCTGTATTTAGGATTTTCATTGTGCTTTTATGTTAGTTTAAAAAGCATATGTTCAAATTTCTTTCTAATTTAACTTTGTTTTTCCTTATTTTGTGCTTTCTGCTGCACTATGTCCTTATATCCTTAGTTGCTTTGTTACCAAATGTATAAGAATAAAATTGCCTCTCTTCAGATTTGTCTTTAGCTCTGTATTTAGCTTCTCAGTTTTAATTCATTTCTCTTTGTTGTTTATCATATTATCATCCATATTTCAGATTTATTTACACATTCCATCTCCAGTATGTAATCTGGGGAACTTTGTAGCTGGCCCACCCTTTGCTAAAAAATGATTTAATCACAACTGTGATCTATGTACAGCCACCACCTGCACCTCTGCAGTCACTAATGTGGACGCCCCTTCTACACATGTTCCAGGGGAGCAATCATGGACTGCTCAATACCTCCCCCGGGACGCTTGGTGGCAGCCTCCCTGGCTGAGGATGGTACCTCAGTTTCCCGCAGGGCTTCATGGGAGATGGAGTTCTCCACAGCCCTGTTGGGATCTGGGGTGGCCGCCAGAGAATGCTGCATAGGTCCCTGAGCCAAACTGGATAACTCTACAGCCCCACCCGGAGGGCAATCAGAAGCAGGTGAGCAAGCACCTGGGGCACTTCCGGGTGGGCTTTAAAAAGGGCTGGCAACCACCACTCAGGGCCAGAATCGGGAGAAAGAGGACGAGGTTGCCTGGGAGGAGTGGTGGTGCCAGAAGAAGGGTTGTTTGTGTTGAGTTTAGTGCATTTGGGTCTGTGTATTGCCTGTGGGGTTCACGGGAAAGATGTGCCCTACAGGTGAAGAAAAATGAAAGTCTTGTGTGTTTTATATGTGCCTCTGAGTGAGTCTGTGCTGGGTGGGGTGCTATACAGCGTCTTTTTCACACTATTTTCAGCCAGAATACAACAAATTCTCATGGAAAAAGTTTATGTTGATTGTTGTTTGCTGTTTTTTATAGCCCAATGGTACAAAATAGTTTGCAGGATTATTAGGAAAGGCAATACTAAGCAGTCTAATACTGGGGAAACAACCCATGCTTTTCATGTTTAGTACTCTATAATGAGATTAAGGCTGTTGTAGAACAGCACAGCTATGAACAGAGAGAGTAGAAAAGTAAGAATCTGAGGTTTTCATGCCTTGATAAGCGATCTTCTGAGATAAATCAGAACAAGAGTGCAATGAATGGCTCCTAGTGAATTGGTTTAAATATGATTCTGCTGCTCCTTATTCATCTTCTGGTGAAACTGTTCTATTAAATTTGGCCCAGAATTTGGAGGGCTTCCACATCCTATAATCTAAAAGAATAACAAAAAACAAAAGGGATGAAACGTACAAAAATGTCTCCTTAAAAGTGACATACCTTTCACTTTACATATTGTCCACATTCTGGCTGCATGCTTATGACAAAAATGAACGTAGAAATAATGAATTTTATTGCAGCTTTTAAACACAATATTTTCCTTGCGAAGGCTACTTGATATTAATTAATTCCCAGCAACCAGTGTGAGTGGCATATTCATGTAGACAAAAGTACATATGATATTAGGGATCCAGTAAAAAGTGCTTGTGGGAATGGTGTATTATAAAGTAAAATGCAACTGTTAAGCAAAATGGCATTGAAATACATAATCCACAATGTGAAAAAACTTCATATAATCTTGTTCCTACACTTCCTATCTACCCCTACTTCAGTTGTCCTAATTGTGTGGAGGAATGACCTATAATAGTAGCAATAGTAGTGCATAAATTAGATATGCACAGCAGCAAAAGGACTTTGGGAAGGTGATTGATGAGTTTTCAATAAATGCATTAATAAATTAAAAATAATTGATTTACAAATATGTATGTTTTATTTCACAATATATTCAGCCAATAACATTGCACATGCTTTTTGTTTACATTTAATTTAATTATTTTAGTGGAAATGTTTTGAAATTAGGATTACAAAATGGAGCAGTGCTAACTTACAGGTCCAGGGGTTGAGTTTTAAATCAAATTTGGTTGCAATTTGTGTTGAGTTTGTACATTGAATAAATGTGTAGTGAGGCTGGTAGTGACTGTATATACTGTTTAATCACTAGAGAACCAATTTGCAGCTTCATATGTGTTTAATTTGAGCAGACAGTGGCAAGGATGAGCTCCTGTTAATGTGGTAGAAAGTCCTGAGAACCTTTGTGGGGGTACAGAATAGAGTTCCACTGCAGTTTGTTTGGTTTCCTGTGCATCAATGAATTGGTAGGCCATCTGGACTGCTTCTGATCCTGTCTATGATACAGAGGTAAAGGAACTTGTGGGGCTAATTGAGAGACCTCTAAGAGTGCAAACCTAGACTTTTTAGTTTTATGTAGTGTGGAACAGATTCTCAGAATTCTGTCTTCTGTCTTAAATAACACACTTTTGGTACCCTCCTATAAAGAGAGCAGAACAAGCTTTCATATATTCTGAGTTATCAATACCCTTTCTAGTAGTTTGTCTGTTCTTCTTGCTCATTTTGCAGAAGTGAGTGAGGTGAAGAGAGACAGCAGCTAGTGTTGACTTTAAAGATACTAATTTTCACAGATTTCTCTAAATTCTGCAGTTTGATCAATTTCCTAGGATCCGCTGACACACCTACTGCCACTTTGGTTATCACTGTGGTACTGTGGTTATAGTACGCTGTTTGGATTGGAATATGTTATTGTTGAAGATGTGAGCAATATTGACTTAATTTTTGTTGTAGTGTAAATCTGTTCTTTAAAAGGCATGTCCTTATTGTCAAATACATGGTTTCATAAATAAACCTAAAACTGAAATCTGCAGTATGTTACTGGATTTTGTCTAACTTTTTGGCATTTACAGCTTTTTAAATCAACCCTTTAATATCTGCTTTAATTATTGCACATCTATTCAGTCCACACTTTGTTTTTCTTGGCTTGTCTGAATTTAAAGTATTATACTCTTGGGTAAATCAAAAGGTGGCAGCATTAATGATACACAGATTCAAAGTTGTTTCAAGTGTCATTTTGTTCTTTTGAAACCCTGACCTCACCATTATTTAGAGAACAAACTATCTCTCTCCACTGGTAATCTTACATATTATTCAGAATTGGCCTTATTTCATAACAATTATTATTGTTACTTTTAATTGGAATAATTTTATACAGCACTTTGGATGGTGCACTCTAGTATATTGTGGGGGTGGCATGTTTAAAATGAGGTTAAAACCTTTGGGTTATGTAAGGAGTCTTAACTACATATTGCATCAAAGCTACACAATAGAAGCAGGGAAGGTCAAAATATCTAATGAATTATTTATGCTGTACATGAACATAATTTATCATTTTATGATTTTTAATTGTAATATTCATTTTTTCATCTTGGGTTCTTGTCAACATGCAGTATTTAAGCCACACAGAAAGCTTTGCAATATCTTTTACCTGTTGGAATAAAATATGAATAAAAATGATAAAACCTTAAACAATATATGTATATAATATTTACAAAAACATGGTGGAGCAGTGCTGTCCCAGGTATTGCTGTGTGGACCTTGAACAACTTCCCAGTGTCTAAGTTGTTTTTCCACCTGCCATGGACAGATGAGCTATGTTAGATGACCGGTATAAAATGGCCCTGAGTGAGTCTGGCTTTGTGTCTGTGATAGTAAGTATGCCTATGATGGACTGGTGTCTTATGCAGGGGTGGTCCCTGCCTTGTGGCATTGGCACTAGTAAAGTGGGTAAAGTTGGATGAATGTTTTCATAGCGTACCTTAATTATTTATTGGGACAGTAAGGTAAAAAATAAGTGCAGATTTGTAACCTTATTTATTTTTTATGGATTTTATTGCTTATGTGCTTATAGTTTTATGATATTTCCAGTTTGTGAATTTCTTCCTCCCAATCAGTTTCTAGCAATTTCATATTGGTAAGATGTTACTTGATTCATTCATGTTTGTACACAGTGAATTTGTAATTTTAAAGTGCAAACACCCAACAGTTAAAGACACCTTTTTAGATGCCCATTTTTTACTCAAAGTCAGATTTTTAATTAAAATTATATACTCCAATTTATACTTTACATATTGATAAATACATTTCTAAACTCCTTACACATGAAAATGTAGTAAAATATCAGGCTTTAGTGTTATTAAAATCATGCTGTTCATTTTGTCAGTTCCTTATATCTGTGGAATAATTGCTCTGTTCATTAAATATAACTCTCATTCATTTAAAGCAGGGGTGACGAACTCCAGTCCTGGTGGGTCGAAGTGGTTGCAGGTTTTCATTCTAACCCTTTTCCTAATCAAGGACCAGTTTTCACTGCTATTTAACTTATTTTTCCTGCATTTTAGTAGCCCTGTTTTTAAGGATTCAGTCCCCTGAATTGATTCTTTTCTTCATTAAATGGCAGCCAAACAGAAATGAGATGTGAAACAAGCCAAAAGATGACCAGCTAAATTGGGGCTTCAGATTCCAACCAACTTCTTAATTAGAATGTGATTATTGCTGTTAATTAAACTTGTTATTTAATTCCATGGCTTGTTGCTGTTCTCATTCTGCCACAGCAGACATTTCCAAAACTGTTGAGTTTCTGTTTTTTCTAACAACACTGACAAAATGTTTTGGTGACCTGGGAGATTATCCTTACTGAGACTTTCACCTTTCTTTATTTTCAGCTATTGTGTGATGAGTACAGGATAGCTGGTCATGTGTTGGCTTGTTTTGTGTTTCATTATTGTAAGGCTGCTAATTAAGGAAAAAAACAAGTAAGGGGCCTGAGTCTCATGAATTAAAGCTAAGGCAAAAGAAGTCAATTAGCAGAAAAACTGTTCACTAATTAAAAAGATTGTTAGAATGAAAACCTGCAGCCAATGCAGCCCTCCAAGACTGGATTTCGACACCCCTGATTTAAAGATAACTGCCCTTTTCCTGGAGGTCCGCAAAGTCTGCACTTTGATGTTTATATTTTCCCCAATATAACCAAAACCCATGCCACTGCATCTCTTGACTAGCTCCTTAAGCAGCAGCACTTTTCTCCTGAAAAGTAGATCTAGGTGCTGCTTTAAATTATGGCGAAAAGAATGCAGTATAAATTTCAATTATTGACAATCTGTTTGAACAATAGAACAATAGACATTTTGCAAACCAAAAGAAAAAAATCAAGTATTCAGTCTCATCTGTTTTGCTGATACCTAAGTTGTCTCAATTATCTCATCTAGATCCTTCTTAAAGGCTGTCAAGGTTAGAGCTTCAACTACATAACTTGGTAATTTGTTCCCAATTCCACCAACTCTTTCTGTAAAGAAAGAAGTCCTAAATGCAACTCCACTTAATTTCCACTGGTGCTCTTGAGTGTGTCATTTACTGTTTAGTTGAAATAATTTTGCTAGATCTATATTATCAATGACTCTGAGAATTTTGAAGACCTATATTAGGTCCCCATGCAGTCACCTACTGAAGACTAAATAGGTTTAATGGTGTGGCACAGTTCAACATTTCCTTAAGTCCTGGAATGCACTTGATTGCTTTCCTCTGAATAGCTTTAAGTGCTGCTGTACTTTTTTTTGTAGTGTGGTGACCAGAATTTCACATAATATTTCAGATGTTGTCTCACTAGTGCACTGACTGATTGTATTCAGGAAATCAATCATTAGATGACAGATAATTTTTTACAACTTAATCCTGATAAAACACATATCTTAAACACATATCTTATTAGTTGGTACCAAATCTGTCCTCTCGACCCTTCATGAGCTAAAAATTGACGTTGATGGGATCCTGTTTGAACCCTCAGCATCAGTCTATAATTTGGATGTCATCTTTGATCAGTTTCTTACTTTTCAAGCACACATTAGCTCAATAGTACAGACAGCTTTTCTTCATCTTTGCAACATTGTTCATCTGCATTCTTTCCTTAATATGAAGGATACTGAAATACTGATTCATGCTTTCATCATTGCATCAATGCATTGTTTTATGTCCTCCCGACTAAATATATCAGTAGATTACAATATGTTCAGAATTCTGCTGCTTGTCTGCTTACACACACTAAATAATCTGCTCACATCACTCCTGTCCTTTATGATTTGCAATGGTTACCAGTCTTTTTAAGAATCAAATATGAAATTATTCTTCTCACCTTTACAGCCCTTCTTGGTTTAGCCCCTCCTTATCTGTCTGAGCTAGGGAATCCATTCCCGGACGGGTTTATCCATTCCCGGTAATTCGGGAATCCCGCATGTCATTCCCGGGAATCCCGGGCGCCCGGGGATGACACAGTGCAAGGGCATCACACATGTGAACGGTTTTAGAACGACCGACACTTATTTTTAATAAAACTACTGCAATATGTTGACACCAATAAAAGACTAACCTTATCTACAAGCAGTTCGTGATGTCATATAAGTACATGTATCTAGTTCAGGGGTGCCCACACTTTTCCGGCTTGCCAGCTACTTTTAAAATGACCAGGTCGAAATGATCTACCTACATTAAAAATTATATATATATATATATATATATATATATATAGCATAGTTTTACTGTCAAATAATGCAAAGAGTACGCGACACTTGTTTCGCCCTTTACATTGCGCCACAGCGTGTGGTTCGTTTATTTAAAAGCATGTAGATCGGGGTAATTACATTCATGGCATTCGTAGTCTGAATCACAATCTGATTATATGGGTGGTTACCTACCAGGTAACGCTTGTGTCGGCAAATATCCGCCACGCTGCCCTCTTCAGATGCAAGAAGCAGATCATAGAATGTTGCAAAGTTTTACTGTCAAATAATGCAAAGAGTACGCGACACGTGTTTCGCCCTAATTCTGGGCTCATCAGTCGTACACACTCACTGCACGCCAGCGTCAGAGGCGAAGCCACTGTTCGTTTATTTGACAGCATGTAGATCGGGGTAATTACATTCATGGCATTCGCAGTCTGAACCACAATCTGATTTTATGGGTGCATGTGGGATGACCAGTGTGTTAGAAGAAAAGAGATCTCAGACTGGCCGCCCTGTATGTCAATCAAGTGGCAAATGCCATAGGGAGGATATATGATAGACTAACGTTTTAAATTTTTTTTTTGAATGCAACGCGATCTACCTGATCAGATACGGATACACTTGTTCTATAAACAACGCCCGCGCTTGCGTTGCTCTGAAACACTGCCATTTCAGCTTTTACTGATGCATCCAGTTTCTTGTCATCATTCTGTGATAGCAAATTTCTTGGCACAAATAATGCGAATGCAACAGACTGACGCATTGCAATTTCAAGTTGCTGTTCAAGTTGCAACACTACACTGTGGGCCAAAAAACCGTGCCACTTAATTATTTTCAACTATAACTCTTATTTCTTGATCGATTGTTACACTTTTACACGCTATATATGCAAGCTTGGCCGTTCCCGGTTTCCCGGGAATTACAGCAGTTTCATTCCCGGGAATGCGGGAGTGAAAAATGTCCGGGAATCCCGCGCTCTTGGTAATCGGGAGCCCTGGAATGAATTCCCTAGTCTGAGCTGCTACTTCTTTACACTCCTGCTCGTGCATTAAGATCATCGGACACTAACTTACTCACTGTACCTAAATACAGGTTAGTAACTATGGGTGGCAGAGCTTTCAGTGTGATAGCCCCTAAAATTTGGAATGCTCTTCCTCTCGCCCTTCGTGAGGAAAAATTTATTATTCATTTCAAACTCCTGTTAAAAACACCTCTCTTCAATGAGTATTATTAATTTTCTTGTATGTAATTTCAAATGTCTTGTTAATGTGTTTATTGAATTGTAAAGTGTCCTTGAGTGTATGAAAGGCACTACATAAATAAAATGTATTATTATTATTATTATTTTCATTAGTTATTTTCTTTCTTAGCCATTTCTCCAAATTAATTACCGTTTCCAAAGACAATGAGGATTACTATAGTTTTCTCATTTAATGCTGAAAAGATTTTGACATGAATAGTAAAGTAGTACATTGTCATTTTCATCTGCCAACTTCAGCGATTTACTCATCTAAAAATAGTTCAAAGTAAGCATCAGCTATAGATGGGAAAGATCAGTACAGATATACAATGAAAAAAAATCAAGAAAGTGATATAAATTTGGGAAAAATATTTATACTTTCATATTAATGGATTCATTTAATCTTTAACTTTTTTCTACTCTCTTATTCATTCCGACATAGAGAAATGGAAACTACCAGAGCTGATTCGACACAGTTAATGGCTAAAATTTTATCCCAATGCTTTGGAGTTGTGAGCCAGCAATGTTTATCATTGTGCCATGGTGTTAGCTTTTTTGTAACCAACCAGAACTCAAATTCTCTTAAGTAAAATTTGCACCCTCATTAAGTGTAAATAGTTTAATAAAAATTGTTCAGGAGAAAATTATAGCAACATGTATAATTAGATTTAAATCAAAGGTGTACTTTCTCCAGCTATCAGAGTGGAGCTCATTAGCTGCTGGAAGATTAGTAGTATGTCTTTCTTTTTCAACATCCAGAGGTAAACTGTCCTTCTTTGTACCTATCCTTTTAATCATACCCTTGGCCTCCTAAGTAGTAGGGATTGACTTTCAGTTCCTTAAATTGGCCTCGCTGGTCTGGGCAGACTTTAGTGGACTTCTTGTTCCTTTTTGCTGCATGTTTTTTCCACATGCTTTCTGTTATCCTTTAGGAAAAAACACAAGATCTAATATAGAATTCCTTGTCTTTTCTGTTACACTTTCTTCATATTTCTAGCTAATACTTCACAGGGAGGTAGGTGGCAATTTTGTATATGCAGTGAAGCTCAAATGGAATAAAGATGAATAAACACACTTGTAGCCTGAAGCTTGATAAGCCACTTTAGTTAATGACATTCTTATTTGGCTCAACTGGCTAAGACGGTTGCTTTCAATACTCCACGCAGGATATGAACTTAAGCCTGTATTGTGGGAATCAACTGAGGATGAGCTTTGACGTGGAGAAAACCTGGTTACAAATATATTTTTGTGCATTGAACTTTTCTGTAAATTTCAGCTTTGGTTTATGTGAATACTGCACTGAAAATATAAATTCACAGACCCTTTTCACTTTTAAAAAGATAATGCAGTCAACAAAATGTAATTTTAAAAGAACAAATAATTAAAAAAAATACTATTCATCTACGATGGATCACTGGCCGATCAATACAAGATTACATTTATTGTGTCCAGTTGTTATATTTGTGAAACACCTAAAGTCTCACAGTGTCATAGTATTTAGAAAAGAAAGAATGGCAGTGAGATTACATGTTCTAACCTCTGACAGCACAGAGAAACATTGCTACGAATAAAATATATTGTTCAATTAATGTGTTAATATGTTTGAAAAATGTAAAGCAATATAAGTTTGGTTTCTTCTGTACAAAATTGTTTTACTGTGGTCCACAGGCGGAATGAGCCCCATGTGTGCTGACTGCTTCTCCATTTTCTGTTTGGTAATGTCACTTTGTGATGAGAGAATCTGATGTTTTATTCTATTAAAAGAATAAATCAGTCTTCAAGCCATCCTGTCATTTGAAAAGAAGGGAGCCATTGTAATCAGCACCTCTTATTAAACAACAGCACAAAGCTAAGGCATTATGGAACTTTTTTGCTGTATGATAAAGAAAATGAGGTTATTTCCCTTTGGACATATGCCAGTCTGGTTCTTTAATGACCATAGAAATTATCCAACAAAAAGTAGATTCCTATTATAGGGGATATTTTTAATATAAGACAACAATATGAAAAAGTTTAAATGTCGGATAGATCTTCATGAATAACATAACACTGATTGGGGCATTTGAATGTATAGTTAGTGCCAACTATGTTTTGACAAATATGAATGTGTGAGTATGCATGCCCTGTGGCATACTGCCATTCTGGCCACTGTTGCTTTCTGCTTTGAACACATTGATTCTGAGTTAAAATGTGGCAGTATAAGCAAATTCAAGAAATGTATTGATAGTTGTAATTAAGGAAAAGAATCAAAACAGCTGGACAATTCTTCCTTAAGTAGATCTTAATTTGTCAATCCCTTGTCTAAGTCATTGAATTCCATTGTTGTCAGGGCCTCCTGCGACTGTGGGTTTTTGCTCCAACCAGTTTCTCAATCAGTCAGTCATTGTTACCTTTAAATTGACCTGATTGTTTAATTATCTGACCTGTTTTTTCTTTTATTTTGCATTAAGAAAAATGCAGTAGTGTCAGTTTTAAAATTATTGATAATTAAGACATATTTGTACTTTTAATGTATCTTGAAATGCTTTGTTTTTTACTTCACTTTTTCTGTATAATGTGCTTTCTTAATTGTATCTTATGTGGATAATTGGAAGGACACTTTAAATGTCAAGGAAGTGTTGGGGTATTAGACAGGTCGCCCTTTTTAATACAAACGTAAAAGAAAAAAAAGAATGCTCAATGGCGTGCTAACTTAAGCAAACTACAGAGGTGTCTTCTTGACTTCTTAAATGGGAATCAGTGGGTCGTCCTTGAGAGCTCCTTGCTGTTTGAGTTTAGGTCCGATATGAGATGCCATTTTCTGTGGCGTCCACATTTTCATAGTCCTCTGACCATTAGGGGTGGACTCAATTGCCCTCAGTTTGTGTCTTCTCGCTGCTGTGGGTGACAAGAGACATCAGTGTTAGTGGCTACACCCCCTCTTGACCTGGGGTGATATTGCTTACCTCCGATAAACCTGGAAGGTGATCCTCTGACACACATGCGTGACACAACACAGACAATTAATGTTAACCAGAGCAGGCACCTGCACAAATCATTCTGAAAGGAGCAGCTGCTTCAGTGAGACCTTCATGTGTACGTATTAGTAAATGACTGTCTAAATAGCCAGAGCCTTAAAAAATAAATATATTTGAAAGGATAAAGAGTGAAATCTTACCAATCTAACACATACAAATTCCTGCTTTATTCAGTAAAAATACAGCATAACCACTTTGTAAGTAAATGGTTGTAAAAATATAGAAAATGGTATATAACTGTTTGTTTAATTAAGGTATGTGTCCAAACAAGAGAAGAAGTCAACTGGGGAAGAAACATATAGCCACAGGGGACCCTTACAATCTAATGTTGAGAACCTACTGGTCTAAGGCAGTGGTTCCCAAACTGTGGTACGCGGAGCCTTTTCAGGTGGTATGCATCGCGGCCCCTGAAATTTTATTTATCTGTGCAAAACCCTTTATGACAATCCTGTTGCGAGCAAAAACCAATGAAACTGTTTAAATACAATAATACGTGGATTCCCAAATTTAGTGTGGTGTGAAATTTTGTCATTTGAATAAATAAAACCTATTATTCGAATCAGTATTTAGTTCATTTAACGCTACCATAATTCCGTTTCGCGGAAGTCAACTTCTACTTCTTCACTGTTTGAGCTTTTGGTCACTAGATGAAAGCACAACATCGACGCTATTTAGTCTTCGGTAACTCTGCCTCACAGAAACCACTCGCGTTTGTTGTTATACGTGCACTGCCGATGTATCGCATCATAGTCACTAGATCTAAGCACAAAGCCGACACCATTTCATCTTCGGTAACTGCATCACATACAGGCCGAAGACAGGATTTAGTTTCGGGGTGGAATTTATCAATTTATGTACATGCACAAATTTTTTCATTAATTTTATGCATAATTTCTTCTAATTCTTTTAACTTTTATTCAGATTTCGGGGCGGTTTAGACCCGAACCTCCCCCCCTTACAGCTCTCCCTCCCTTTCAACAAGGTGCGGGTGGTACGCAACGCAACTCACTTAACCTCAGGTGGTACTTGACGTCCAAAGGTTTGGGAACCCCTGGTCTAAGGGATTAGCAATATCTCTTATTGTTTTATGCCATTTGTAGAGTAAGAGCAATAGAGTGCACAAATATCCCAGAATACACTGTATACTAAAACTGTAATTCATTTTGTGGTGCAGAGATATTTTAGGCCCTGCTTGAACCACTTTCCTTAATACATTTGCATTCTAGCAGATCATCAGAGCTTATATTTATTTATTTAGATATGCTGTTCTCAAGATTTTATTGTAGCTTCTTTAATATCATCCACAGTAGTAAATATTAGTACACATAGAAGAACAGAGTGATTGCCTTGTCAAAGTTCTTATTTAACAAAGTGCATTGGTTCATTTTGCATCTTTTCAACATCTTGTTTGATTTGTTTGATGCATTTTAAAGCATCTGTGTAAAATCACCTTCTGTGGCACCAAATTCACAAGATGAAATTCAGTTTTGGTTAGTCACTACTGCATTTCTTGTTTCGACCACTGTAGTGAATAATGTATTTTGTTTCTTTTTCCTAGACTTAAATATCAAATGAAGCAAATATGGCATAAATTTGAGTGATCTACTGAAATGAAAATCGAAAAATGTTTTCACTGTTACTGTTATTTTTGGGCTGTAAAATTTTAGATTTAGTCTGTGATGATTAGACAAACAAAATTTGAAAAATGTTTGAAATTCTTAATTTTTCAAATATATGTTTGCATATGTATATTTATATATATGTATGCTTTTTAGTTATTATAATGGAGTATGTTTGCTCTGGGGGCTTATTTTTAATTTCTGATTTAATTAAGGTTTAACTGAAAGAAATACAAAGTTTTTGCAATTTAAAACTTCTGCAGCCTCATCCACAATAACATGACTTGAAAATGGATGCAAGGCCTATATAATATACTGTATCTTTCTAATCTAATACTTTTGCTTGCCTTGTCTGTTAAAGATAAGATATTCCATTAGAAGCAATTAGGCTTTTGATTTTTCACATTTTATTCCTTCAGTTCATTGTAACTATGATTAATTAATGAAAATGGCACTTGTTTCAGACAATACAATGTGCCATGTGTAAAATTTGGGTACAATAGTCAAAAGAACATGCTTATCTTTGTTGTCTTTATTGACAATACACCATTTTGAAGGTCATGTGCTCTCGATCAGTGCATTGTCCCTTGGTGGATAAAACTCTTTCCTGGTTTAGAAGAATCCGTCTCTTAAAGAAATGACTTCTCTTTCCGCTCCAGCCAAGCCTACCTCCTAATTACATGACTTCTGCTTCCGGTACGTCTGAATCCACTCTTCCTGTCCGCCTGCTTTATAACTGCCATGTTATACTCTGTAACTGAATTCGGTTTGCCTATGAAGACCTCTTTTGACTTAAATGTCAGCTTGACTCTGAGGATGACGTGAGGAAGACTTTTTCTCGACTCAGCATCCGCAAAGAACCTGGCCCAGAGTCTCAGGTCGCTTTTTAAAAAGATGTTGCGACCAGCTAGGTGCTTTTTTTATGGATATTTTTAACACATCTCTGAGAGTTTCATCTGTCCCCACCTGCTTCAAGCACACAGCCATCATCCCTGTCCCAAAGAAAAATAAAGTATACTGCACTAATGATTGCCGCTTAGTAGCACTTACTCCCATAGCCATGAAGTGCTTTGAGAGGCTGGTGCTAGAACACATCAAGGACATCATCCCTGACAGTCTGGACCCCCTCCAGTTTGCCTACCGTTTCAACAGGTCCACTGAGGATGCCATCTCCCTAACACTTCACATCACCCTGTCTCATCTGGTGAACAAGAACTGTTATGCCAGGCTGCTGTTTGTAGACTACAGCTCTACATTTAATACTGTCATTCCATCCCAGCTCATCGCTAAACTCCTGGATCTGGGGCTTAGCTCTTCACTGTGCAACTGGGTACTGGACTTCCTCACCGGCAGACCTCAGCAATTGCGCATTGGTGGAAAAACCTCCTCCATTATCACCATCAACACTGGCACCCCACAGGACAGTGCAGCTCTAACACCATCCTCAAGTTTGCTGATGATACCACTGTAATTGGTCTGATCAGCGAGGGCGATGAGACAGCCTACAGGGAGGAGGTCAGACTCCTGGTAGAATGGTGTCAGGACAACAACCTCACCTTCAACGTTAGCAAAACTAAGGAGATGACTGTGGATTTCCGCAAACAGGCAGTAGAGCACAGCCCCATCTACATCGGAGGTGAAGCTGTGGAGTAGGTCAGCAGCTTTAGGTTCCTCGGAGTCACCCTCACTGATGACCTTAAATGGTCAAGTCACACATTGCGACTCCTCAGTTCCACCCGGGGGAGGGTAAATGCTAACATTATTCAAAGTTATTGTCTGTTTTTACCTGCATTTTTATTACTCTTTAATTTAATATTGTTATTTGTATCAGTATGCTGCTGGTGGATTATGTGAATTTTCCCTTGGGATTAATAAAGTATCTATCTATCTATCTATCTATCTATCTATCTATCTATCTATCTATCTATCTATCTATCTATCTATCTAGTCAAGAAAGCCCAACAACACCTCTACTTCCTTTAGAAGACTGAGTAAAGCCCGGATGTCCCCCACACCCCTGTGCAGATTCTACAGGTGTACTGTGGAATCCATCCTGACAGGATGCATCACATCCTGGTACAGCAACTGCTCAGATCAGGACTGCAGAGCTCTGCAGCGTGTGGTGAACACAGCACAGCAGATCACGGGCACACAGCTCCCTGCGATCATTGACATCCACACTACACGCTGTCTCAGGAAAGTGAACCATATCAGGCGAGACCCCAGCCACCCTGCACTGTCACTTTTCATCCTCCTCCCATCTGGGAAGCGACTAAAGTCCATTCGAACACACACCTTCAGGTCAAAGAACAGTTTCAACCCAACTGCAATCGGACTCATGAACAATCAGTATCCTTGTGTCACCTCCACTGCTACCTGCACATATACTACTGCCACTGTCTCTGTTTATTCCTAGGATTCTGGTTTTATTTATTTACTTATTTATATTCATTTATTTATTGTGTGTGGTTTTTTTTTGTCTATGTTCACTGTCTGCAGGGGCACATGCAAGCAAGCATTTTTATTGTACATGGTACTTATACACGTGACAATAAAGAATTGAAATTGAAATTGAAATTCCATCCATCCATCCATTATCCAACCCGCTATATCCTAACTACAGGGTCACAGGGGTCTGCTAGAGCCAATTGAAGTTGAAATTGAAATTTTTTTAAGTATACGGGGTGGTTACCCCAAACCTTTTTCTTTGTCTGGTTTGCTTATTTTAAAATACATAGTAAAACCGGAAGATAAAGATTTGGGGCACTTTGGAGGCAAACCCTGTATAATTGGTAGAAAAAGCACAAATAATCAAGAATGTATAGACAGAAGACATCCCATCTAGCCTGTGCCACCAATTTCTCCAAAGATGAAGATGTCAAAGTCATCACTAAAGAACTGTAAAACAATTCTACTGTTCAGTAGCTTCTCTTTGATTCATATTATATAATATTCTCTAGAATATACTGTATATTCTTTTGGACCATATTTCTCTTGTCTTAACATGTCCGCCATTGTTACTGGGAAGGGATATGCATAGGTTCAAGCACAAGCTGCGAACACATTTCCAGTGTGCATATGCCCCCTGATGAATACAAGAGAAAAATTTCCAGATTATCTATTTTTACAACATGAGTTTACCAACAAGATAAAATCTGGTCATTCTACTGAAGCAAAATCTCTGCAAAGCAGAAATTTAACAATAGACAACACTTTCAGGATGTGCTGGAAAAGCTTTTTTGAAAAAGTACAAGTGCAAGGCTGGGGTCTAGATATGCAGTGGTTGGCCATGGAAACTTCAGTGTAACAGACAAGAGATTAATCAAACTAATTTCCTGTGAAGCTAGAATGCCAACACTGCTGACTGATGTGAAATCACAGAAACCATTGGAACCCAAGTCTGGAGGGGCTGCTGCTAATAAGCTATTTCTCAATGGGGAACCAAAGCCAGGAGACTCTGATACAATTATAGATACCAGAAAAATCAGATTTTAGTTTTCAGATGCAAGGTGTTGTTCACAACTTGCTTACCTAAATATGCTTTTTACAAAAGTTTTGAAATAATTATATCTATATATATTTTTAAAATTTCCATATGATTGTCTATAGAGCACAATCGTGTCATGAGCTTTATACTATAACCCTGATGCAGCCCCATATCATACCTTGTCAGTTTTCACACACCTTGCTGCCCCTTGGAGTGATTTGAGTTTTTCCCTTATTTTCTTACCCTCCCTCTGACTTTCCTTTCTTATTTTATTGAAGAAGTGTTCTCTGTATATTCTCACATTTCTGTCTTGCATTTAAGTTAGAGAAGGTGGAAAGGACGCTATAGACATTAGTTGGATTATATGATCTGAGAAATGCACTGAGAATACAGTCTCAGTGCTCAGTCTCAGTCTCAGAGCTTGTGGTCTGACAGCATGTCCCACATAGAGAGTGGCAAACTGGGAACTGTCACAGTTATCCTGATGGCCAGTCTATATCTTTGTGACTTGTGAAAGTAGAAAGAAAAGGATAAAGATGATGACATTGGTCATATGTACTGTATTTAATGTTGGAGTGAAATACTGCGTTTGATGAGCATGCAGCTGCCTAATATCTATGTTATATTTTCCAGGACAGGAGTAAGGAGGAGTAGGTCCATTGTATAAAATCTTTTCAGGCTTGGCCGTATTGTTGCAGACATTTTTTCACGAAGGTGGTCTTAGTGTCTATCCAGCATGAGATTTAATGATTACTTTAAGGTGAATCTTTGTTTCCTAAAGGAATACATCATTCTGCCTCTCCTTATGAAAGATATAAACATTGCTGTAAGACAAGAGACAGACATGAACACCTGATAAAGTTAAAGAAAATAATCCATCACAGAGAGAAAAAGAGCTATAAGATATATTGAATAGTATGCCTATTCTGCTTTGGAGGCTTTAAGACACAATAAAAGGTGGATGTTTTCTTTCTAGGAGCTTAGAAATAAAAACAGCAGATAATCCTGATACTAGTTCTTTTTCCCCTATGTTCACTTTATTTATTTTTTACATTTTTTTGCTTTTAAGAGAGCACTTTAATGCTTGACAGTTATCTTTGCTGCAGTATAAGTTCTCAGCCCTTGTGAATATTTTCAGGCGAGTCTTTGAACTTATTAAAGCTCTTATGATAGAGAAGCATTTGACATTTAGCACTTAAGAATCAATACAAGTTGACTTTTTTTTTATTCAGCCCTTCCAAGTAAGAAAATTGGCTCTTTGCATTGAAGACTGATTGCTTGGTTGAAGTTTGTAATGAAAGCTTATTTGGGCTATTGGATTAAGTATTTCATTAGCAAACAATGAAAAACAGCAGCTGATTACAAGACAGTTTAAAGCAGTGTTTGTCTAGGGTCAGACTTGAATTTATTAGTGTGGCTGTTCAAATTTCCTTTTTCATCTTGAAGAAGCAATAAATTGGTTTTGCTGTTCCTTGTTACGGGTAAGTTTTTTTGCAAACACACATTCTGAAATTTAAGTTATATTAAATTGTATAAATAGTATTGCTGCTTCATTTTTATTAAATAAAATATGGGAGGGAGAAAGGGCCTTTAATTCTATTGTGTATAGTATTTTATATTAATTGAATCATAATATTAATTGCAACCATCTTGTAAATTCAGAGTTTGTGAATGTGTTTCTGTGTGAATATGTCAAATGTTGAGAGACTTTATTGCCTTTGTCTTTTTGCCATCCACTTAATGTTCTGCCAGGTGTGAAATGGTAGGCCACAAAGTATGCTTAGGATGTTAACATGCACAGCATGCTTCTCATTATTTTGCATTAGTCTTTCCTTTAGACATTAAATTAATTAACATATAAAATGGATGTTTATTATTATATTTCATTCACCAGTGCACATACATTAATATGCTACATGTATTTGTCATAGGTATTAAATTGTTTTGTCCAAAGCTTTATATAAAGAGTGACTAACCACCAATATAAAACACATTCATATTACCCACAATATACGAATTAAGTAAACTAAATTATATGAACTTATATAAAATGTATAGTTTTTGTTTCTCAAGCAAAATTAATAATCTGTAGCACTATTATTCAAACAAAAAAGCTCCCTCTGATATGACTAATCTTTTAATATTTTAATCTATGTTTATATATTACTGAGTGGAAGGCAAATCAGTTACATTTTGCAAATTTTTGTAGTAGTGGTTAGTGCTCCTGCTTCATAGCTGTTGTAACGTAGGTTCTATTACTGGCCAATTCAAAGTGTTTGCATGTACCCCTGTTTTTATGTGTGCTTTCTCTATGCATTTCAATTTCTTATCACACCCTAAAAGGTGTTATTTGCCTAGTGTAAGTGAATGATTGTAGGCATTTGCCTAAATGTGATCTACAGAAGACTTGCATGACTTCTAAAGTTGGTTCCTGTCTTGCATTCAGTGCTGTCAGCATAGGTTCTGGCTTCACACTTTTTTGTGAAGAGGCGAGTCCAGAACATGGATTGGTAAGTTTCAAGAAACATGTATTTCATCCTGAAATACATGATAGAGCTAGGTAGATATACCTTGCTGTATGTACCAAGTCTGAATAATAAAGTCTCCTTCATACTAAATACAAATCGAATGAAAAAAAGCTGGATGCATTAATTGATGTTTATTTCATATTAATTTTAACCAAATTATTGCATCTGACAGAAAATCATTTAGTTACCACTTATCTTCAAGTGTGCTTAATTAAGCTTAGTTAAATATAAATAAAAATGCAAATCATAATGAATCATTTAATTTAATCTCAGTTCACATGAAATGGTCATGAATTAATGATCCATTTAGCACTTTTCATTTTTGTTTTCCTGTTTCAGTGATGCTGAAGAGGTGAGGTGAAGAGTTTGGTAAAGGATCGATAATGACTTTAAAATGTTAATAAAATAAACCAGTAAACCAGTCAATATTTAATCTTCATAGGTAACATTTTGAAATACTGACCACACCTTGATCATAAATTATAAACAAGTATTACAGGTAAAAAATCAGGGTTTCTTGTGAAGTAAAGTACTATGTACCTTGTCAGGCAAGTACTTTATTATTAAACATGAACTCCGGTCTGATATTGTAGGTAATATTATCATATCCATGCTGGCATTTTTCTTAATGACATACATAAACAAAAAAATTAATTTATTATTTAGTCTTTGTATATATAGTCCAGTCACTTTAATTCATTTTCTAATCCCTTGATGGAACATTCCAGAAGGAATGCAGAACCTAGATTACATGAATTTTTGGTAATATATTCACCTGCAATATGAGAATAATACTTCAGATTAATCTCTGCCACCAACTAACAGGGAATCAAAAAAAAGTAGATCGATTATTATTAGAATTTGAATTAGAGAGCACTGTATTGTGATTGTACCAGTACAATGACATTGTAAAAGCTACAAATAATATAAAAAACATACATCATATAACAAATACCATACATAAATAAATAAGGGGCAGAAATTATTATCCACCAAAATAAAGGTAATCATCATGCATATCTGCAAATCTTTTTGTTCTATTTTTAAAGCTCTTGTACTGCTTGCTGGAGGGCAGAAGCATTGGTTCTGCAGAGGCATTGGGCACTGGAGATGTCTTCCAGGGAGGGCAGAGAACAGCCAATGATATTACCCTCTGCAGAGCCTTCCTGTCAGCTGCTGTACAGCCAGCACACCATGTTGAAATGCAGTATGCTAAAACACTCTCAGTGGTTGAGTGGCAGAAGGTCATCAGCAGCTTCTCCTTTATTTACACTTTCTGAAGAAGTCTCAAGAAATGAAGTCACTGCTGTGACTTATTGGCCAACACCAGAGTATTTGCTGTCCAGGTCAGGTCCTCAGAGATGTAAGTTCCCAGGAGCATACAGGAGGTGACCCTCTCTATCAGGTCCCCATTGATGTAGAGTGTGGCTGGCTCTCCTCTGTGTCTCCTGAAGTCAATTACCATCCCTTTAGTTTTGCAGGTGATGAGTGAGAGATTGTTCCTGGAGCACCACAGTGACATCTTCTGCACCTCATCCCTGTATGCTGACTCACTGTCACTGGTTATGAGACCTACCACGATGGAGTCATCAGCCTGTGTATACTGCTGCTGACTTTGCACTGATGTCCTCCCCACTTGATTCAAGAGTCAGTGCTGTTACAATTTGCAGAATATAATTTTCAAATAGAAATATGCAGAATGTGGACAATAGGGTATCCTGAAAGCAGACCCTGAACCTAAGAGATATATACACATGACCAAAGTATCTGTCATGATTATGTTTAATTTTTATTTTAATTTGCTTCATTCTTTGGTTGTTCTCTAGTCATATTGATTATTTTTAGGGTTTTCATTTCTAGAGAATTCTGACTACCTGCAATTACATTTTCCTTTTGCCTTAATTTAGACATGGTTAATTATTTTTTCCCATCTAGTTTTGTAGGCATCGGCACTATGATTCTTTGTTGCCAGGATGCAATGGCCCATTGCTGGAGACTGTGTTTTTACTCAGGTCCATGTCTGGGGGGCATTCTTTTAAGGACAATTTGTGATATTATTTTCAGTTATTTGGCTATGCATCTTTTTACTTTGATTTCTTGGTTAGGGTTTGGCATTTATAAATCACTGGCTAAACACAGAGCTACTTAGGAATGTTTACTGACCATGGGTTTTTCTAATGATTTGAAATTTGTTGTGCAGTTTAGTTGTCCTAATTTTGACACTTTTTTTTTTTTTTTGATTTTCCTGTCCTGGTGATTGCATCTCAAAATCATTACTGTCACTAAACTTCAGTAAAGTAACAAACTAAAAGGAGTTTATTAATAAGAATGAAAAGGAGTGATTACAGCAGGACATGCCAACTATACATAGAGGTTTATGTCCACAGGGCCTACATAAACTCATACTACTTGCTCGAATTCCAGTATCACTTAACCACCATTCTCTACCTCTCTAACCTCCCTTACTCTCTGCCAGTTGAGATCTTGTCAAGTACCACCTCCCAAATCCATGCTCAAAGGTATGGAAAACTTTTTGACTAATCACCACCAGACACTTCCATGTTTCCTAATTTAACTATTTCATGTGAGAGAGACATCAATGGTGCTGTGTCAATACAACTCCATCTAGTGGTACAAACTGCTCCTGCACTTCTCTCTCACTACAGAAATGACCTACTAAGGTCTAGATTGACTGATATGAGGCTAAAGCTTACTATTGGTGGCTTTGGGGATATCAAATGTAATAATAGGATTACTGTACTCCTATTTGATTCTGAGTTTGAATCAACATTAAACCTTGCTATTAGAACCCCGTGCTAGTCATAAAAATGTCCCTAGCACTATATACACTGCATCCATTTTCTAACCCACTTATCCAAGGCAGGGTTACATGACTTTGGGTACGAGACAGGATCGATCCCTGGACTGGGTGCCAGTCCATTATCGATTGAATACACACTTAGACACACACACACACACTCACACACATTTGCCAATGTAGCATTGCCAATCCATGTAACTTGCATGTCTTTGGCCTGTGGGAGGAAGCCAGAGCCTCCACAAGAAACCCACACAGACCCAGGGAGAAGATGCAAACTCCATGCAGTTAGAACTCAGGACAGGAACCCGAGTTTCCTTCTTGCAAGCCAGCAGTGCTACCACTTTTCCTCCATATGCCACCTAGACTTTGTAACATTTCTCAGTAATTATATTCATAATGATTCAAAATATTGAAACAGAAAGTCCTTTACTTGACATAAATAGTAGTAGAAGGGAGTACTTTTATAATAATTTCAGAAAGCCAGTTATGGAAGGAAACGTTAGAGAAAAAAACAATCTTTTTAAACCCATAAATGTTTCATGGTTAAATCTTTAGGACAGCTAGCGATGCTAAGCCCAGAGATATTTTCATTATTATTTTTAGATCTATGCTTGCTGAACTGAAACCCGTCATTTAGCATTCGCTTTTAATCCTATATTTTAAGAGCCAAGTTACTAATGAGCAAGGAGACCTTGGAAAAATATGGGAGAATGAAAAAAGGAGTTGGCAATATTATTAAAAGAAATAGTAATCTAAGTACTGAGACTAGCAAACATCTCATAAAACAAACAGCATTACAGACAAAATTAGCAAACTCCAAATTATGGTCAAAAACCTATTTATATGAGAAGGCATATAGCTGCAGATAGCCTCAAGTGTCAACCTTGTCAATGTAGCAGGTAAATGAAAGTGGAAGGTGTAACCACAGACAGCTGTGTCAAAATACTTGGCAGTGGTCATGTCTGAAGGTATGCCATGAGTTATGGTTCAGCTGGTTTGACAATGAACCACTACTACAAATAAGAGGTGTTTTATATAATGGAAAGAATAAGGTGATGCTAAATGTGTAAGGTCACTGTATATTCACTCTTGGTTAACTCTTATTTGAAGATGAGGTTGCTCTTAAGCACAAAGACCTTAGCTGTGCTTTACAGATGATAACTATTAGGAACATTATTTGGAAGTTTATTCATATTAGCAAGAAGGATGGCTATAGCACAATGAAGCATAGTAAATAAATAAACACAAGAAGCAATCAAGACTTATCATTAATTAGACAAGAACAACATTTATTTCTGTAGCACATTTTCATAGAAATGATATAGCTCAAAATTCTTTATAAGATGTCAAAGAAATGGTTACATGCAAAGAAAAACAAATTAAACTTATATAATAATGTATAAAGAGTACACAGAAAATAAATAATACACACTTACATAAGAAATATATACTGTATAATTAAGAGAAATAGTTTCCTTAAATAATGATAATGATAAGGTCATTTGGCCAGGGTGGACAGAAAAAACCTCCAGTTAAGCTGGAGAAAAAACAAAATATATGTTTCTGAAATAGGCAGCAAAGGTTATAGTTTAAAAAAAAATACAGAGACTAGACAATATAAGTAAATCTATGTAAGACATAATACCATACCATACCATTTTATTTGTTGAGCGCTTAAAAGCACAGCATTACAACTGACCGAAGCGCTGTACAGTTAAAAAAGAAACAGGACTAAAAACAAAATATTAAAAACAAACATTAAGAGACAATTAAAACAGAGATACTAAAAACAGGTCAGAGGACCCAATAAAATAAGAGAAATAGGAAGAAGCAAGTGTGAATATTAGGGGCCTGTTTCATTAAACCTCATCTTTGGGTAAATAACTTCCGGTGTTGATCTCATCCAAGGTCTGTCACTGTGTCTGAGTGTGTTATGCTGATTTTAGATATATTTCTTTCAGTCCCAGTTGACAGATATGCTGTGACATTTTGGTATAAGAATTGTGTCTTCTTCAATCTCATTGTCTTGCTTAATTGTGCCTGAAACCCTATAAACACATTAGTAATTAATATGAATAGGTTAGTTTGAGAATGTCAGCATAGCCTTATTTCTCCACAGAGTGTGCAATTTGCCCATTTCTTTAATATCCTTTAGATGTATTTTCTGCTGTGGCATTTTATATTTTAACAATGGATTCAAATGCTGTTTTGGTACACAATGATAATAAAGAGGGGGCCTTCTTTAGCTTAGATCAGGTGCCATCTAAAGAGTGATTGTTCAGCCTTTTTTACACAATAGAGTCCCTGTTAAAATTCTGATTCTCGTATATAGATTTGTTCATTTCACCAGTTTGCTTTGTAAATTTCACAATAGAATTCTTGACCTTTTCAGTTGTCTAACATTAAGAGAAAAATATGCTGCAAATTAAGTTCACATTTTAATGGTGCTTTCTAATTTAATTCTTTTCAGCGCCTTTTTCTAAAACCTCGCACTTAGCCATTACCTTAATCACTTGATCCAATGACACCATTCATTCAAAATAGGGCTATGGTTTCTGTCATAAGAATAATTAGTAAATTATATATGGAGCAGTGTGGCAATGGTAATAGCACTGGGAGATGGACAAGGGCCAAATGCTGTTAAACTAATGGTAAAACATAAGAGACTTCCAAGATAGAGGGGAGTGCTATTTTTGCTCCAATTAACTTGTTGAAAGAAAATGATTAAATGTGGATATGCTAGATAGAATAACACCGTTATTAACTTTAACTTTAAGCCAAAGGATGCCAGTTCACTGCTTACAAGTGAATCATAGTTGGACTCAAAACAAGTCGCTTGACCTATCTATACCAACTGCCAACTGTAAAAACTTGCAGTTGGTCCTATTGTACCATGAATCAAATACTTTGTCGAACTCCTTATGATGGTCTTCACTATTATGTGTTATTTAAAATGTAGGTTAGATTGGTTGTTATGGTGTCCTTTTATAGGCCTGTCTCTTTAAACATACAAATATCTTTAGGCAGAACTAAAATATAAGTTTAAAATCATACAGGTGATCACCCAGTGACTGCTCTTTACAAAAGCATATGAAGAACTGTCTCTGTCTACCATAATTACAACAATGGCATGGTGGCTCAATGGTAGAATTACTGAGTCACAACTTAGAGACTGGGGTTTAAGTCCTTGATGCTTGCTGCATAGAGTTACATGTTCTCCATGTAAACACTGGTTTTCTCTCTGTGCTCCAGTTTCATCCCATAGTCTAAAGTCATGCAGGTTTAGTGGTTTATTGGATTAGCAATGCTAAATTGACCCCTAATTTGTTTGTGTGCTCACCCTATGATGGACTGAAACCCTATTCGGGGGTTGTTTCTGCCTGATGCTTGCTGGGACAGGATCCAGCTTCCCTATAACCCTCCTCTGGATGGATAGAAATTCTCATCTAATTAGCAATGTTTTCTTAAGACAATCTTGTACGCCATAGTTTTTTTTGTTCACAATTATCCTGTCTGTGTACTCAAAATAAAAACAGAAAGTGAAATGTCTATCATTACAGTTCACCAAATAATATATATATATTAAAAAAACAGCTTGGATATCCTGTTAAGTGTGTTGGTAACTAGGCATTGTAGTACCTATAGAACTGGACAGCAGCAAGGTTGCTATTTCAATCCACGATACCGATTTGACATATGAGGTAAAGCTAGTTTCTTCAACCTCTTGTGCTTTTATTGTTGAAATATGTAAATGCATGTACTGTACCTGTAAAGCACTTAGGCATACTGTTCAGAATATAAATGTAAATTCACAGAGTAGAAAAGAATGCAAATAACCCTGGGCAGGCAGTTTGGTACTAAGGGGCAAGGCATTGGATCATGTGCTAGTGAATTAAGTTCAAATCACTGATTCCCTATATGAGAGTAAGTCATTTTATCATCTATGACTGTGATGTAGAAACCTGCAAAACAAATGTATTCTATGTGTATAATACTTTAAGTTACAGTGAACTATTATTGCTAAGTTTGTCTTTCTATATTGTTTGCCAGAACACTTTGCTGGTCACTTGAGTTGTTTTGTGCACTAGAACAGCAAAAACTTTTTCCTCTTCTAAAATATTTTTTTTTTTTATCCAAGTCACGGATAAAGGCACAAATTATAGAATACTTATCTGCAAGCTGTAGCTGTGCTACTGTCAGCGGACTATGTTAAACTGGTGCCCTGGAACAGGCCCAATTATTTGTGAAAGTATCTAGCATTAGTACAAATAATACAGGCTGAAGAGAATTTGGAAGACAAATAAATCATCTTGTGTTCTAATCTGCCACAACACTGGAACTGTGCAGAAAACTGTGAAAATATCTTGCACTTACTGGCAATTGGAGATGGAGTGGTGAACTGGCACAGTGCTGATGAGAACAAAGAGCATGATGGGAGTGATAGATGTGCTGCATTATATTACAAGAATGTTTTAGTAAGAGTTTATCAGCTGCTGAAGGAGCAATTATCCAGACATTACACACAAGGCAATTATTAGGTGGCACTTGTATTTTTTATATACTTATAGCAATAAGATAAAGAATGCAGTTTTCATCTCATGCAAATTGACTCTAACATTATTTTCTGTTCTCTGTTTACTCTATTATTAAAATTTTGAACATATCAAGGCCTATGCAAAAAAAAAAAAAAAAAAAAAAAAAACTAAAAACAAAACAAGGCAAAGCCACAATCCTATTTAGTGATGTTTCACTCCTCATAATCTTCTGCCAAAAACATGTTACAGAATACAAAGGAATTTTGGAGAATTGGACCTGGGATAGAAATGATGAATTTTTCTTGTTTGAAGAGACTGTAATATGACTTGAACCAAACATAAGATGCAATGAGAATCCCAGTTTTAAGGAATGTTCTTAGGCATAGCTGTGTGACCATTAGTTACTTCACCATATCAAACTCATCCATTAGCTCCATCCATTCATTCTAATTTTACATTTTATATATAATTGACCACCAGTTTGGTATACCAGTTTGTCAGAAAATGGGGGTTTGTCATAAATCTGTCATATAGCATCAGTGGTATTTTTATTGAGAGGTCCTTTCATTGGATTGGCTGGCCCAGCATTGTTTCAGCTGTGGAATGGCCAAATGGGGGAGACAGCTTGATGGATGAGGTCTCCAGGACTATAAACAAATCCAAATCATATTATGTGATGTCATCCATTGTTAAATTCTGCTACGTACTTCTAAATTTTTTTATTTTTATACTGTTTTGAGGATTTGTTCTGTTCTGTGTATTGTATTGTATTGACCCCCTTCTTTTTGACACCCACTGCACGCCCAACCTACCTGGAAAGGTGTCTCTCTTTGAACTGCCTTTCCCGTGGTTTCTTCCATTTTTTCCCTACTGGGGTTTTTTTTGGGAGTTGTTGTTCCTTGTCTTCTTAGAGGGTCAAGGCTAGGGGGCTGTCAAGAGGCAGGGCCTGTTAAAGCCCATTGCAGCACTCCTTATGTGACTTTGGGCTATACAAAAATAAATTGTATTGTATTGTAGGGTACATATACTATAGCTGTATTTCCTGTAATCACTAATTTCTTCTTGTTTCAAAATACCCATAATTTTAGTAATAGTTTGTAGTATTAGTAAGGTTAGTGTGACATGCCCTGGTGCCCTTTATATACAGTTTATACTGTATATATTGTAATGGCATGGGAATACCAAGTACACAAATACATAGCTCAAAATAGGTAGAAAATTGACACAATTGTTTGTTTATAATACAGTTTAACCTTTAAAAAATATAACCACAGGGATCTATCCTTAAATGGATGTAGCACCAGCAGTGGTTGTAAGTGGTGGTAAGTGATCTCTTGGGCAGAGCTTGTTTCCAATTATGGTTCAAAAGTTTCTCCTGACATTTTGGATTCTTTTATTAACCTTACAAGATGGCCAGCTGGAAGGATGAGCTCCGTTTAGGCTTATCTTTCCTGAAAGGGTCAAGGTTTTTCGACTTAAAATGGACCTATGGGAACCTAAAGTATTTTAAACCTCCCCAGCAGGTCTAATAGTAGCAAATGGAGTGAGCTACATTCTAGATTAGATAAACTGTATTAATCCCATGGGGAAATTGGAAAGAATACTGCAGCAGAAACATAAAAAACAAGAATACAGACAGATAATACATCCATTCAATCAATCAATCAATCAATAAACTCAATGAGTTCATTGGGTAAACGCATTGAATTTCCTGATAGCAGTGGACAGAAAAGACCCCCAGAGGAACTTCTTAGTGCACCATGATGGAATGAGCCTGTGGATGAAGGGGATTTTTCATGATGGCATCCACTTTTGCCATCACCATCCTTTCCACAACAGCTTCCAATGTGCCAGGGTTAACCCTGTGATGGAATGGACTTTCTTGATAAGTTTGTTAAGGCATTTTTCTACTTTTGTGCTCAGATTGCTTTCCCAGGAGACTATAGTGTAGAACACCACACTGGCTTCTATGGAATGGTAGATCATTTCCATATACAGTACTTTCCAGTTAAAAAAGGTGAGATCTCTGAAGACATACAGCCCAGTGCTTGATTAAGCAAATCTACCATACTGTGGCTGATTTCATAATGTGTAATGTTTAGGTTGAGCCTAAGTAAAATGAGAAACTACTAAAATGGTGGGGTCACAGTAGATGTGGTGGTTTAACCTGCAAAGCTACCACTTTGGTAGAAGTGGGCATAGTGTAAGAGAAATCTTTTTTTGTAATGTTATAGCAATATAAGATCTTAAGTTTACACAGCACTTGAATTGCATACTTTTCCAGGGCATAACTGCTGTCCATGATATAACTAAACTGAGACTGCCTTAGCATTCCTTACAGTACATGTTATGGGCCTATGTGATTTCTATGTTCTTATCAGATATATGGTAGCAAAGTATTCATGTAGTTATGTTGCTTTGTAAAAGCCTTTGTCTAACAAAGAAACATCAGCATACCAGCTTTTGCATTATGACAAGGGTATCTTTGTGTGTTGTGCTCCTAAGATGCATCTTATTAAAAAAAAAAAACATCTTGCACATTGTTGAAATATGAAGAGGCCTTGTGTATGAGAGCTGTACTGGACCGGAAATCAGAGTTTTTCCACTTACAGCAGTGACAAGACTCAAGGTGGCCATCCTACATCATCAAGGTCTCCCTAAAGTAGAATTTTTGCAGCAGACTGGTGTTTTTAGATTTGCTATCTAAGCTTTTCTGCAGAAGCAGAAAATATCAAAACAGAATGTATACACTACTTAAAAATTCAATAAAATGCTTTGTTTTATAATCAGTAACAATTAAACAATCTGTCAAATTAGAAAGAAAAAGCAGCTGAACCCAGCTTTCATATAATACTTTTTTATCATTTCTGAAAAGAAAGAAACCTAGGTGCACTGCATTTTGTGAGGGCAATAACAAGAGAGAGAAATGATCCAATGTTTTATGATTTACTTACTGTATTAGGAACTTTTTACAGTTCAAAATGCAAAACAACATTTTTATCATCTAATCCATTTGATAGAAATTCTCAAAGTCTGTAAAAAAAAAAAAAAAACACGCAGAAGAAAGCTTCCAGAGCAGAGCTGAATATCCTTCCAGTGGTACACCATGCCCTATATCCTCCCTTGTAAAGCGCCAGTATGGGCAAGATATTTTTATACATTTATAGAAAACACTCATCTTTAGAACATAATTTCATGTGGCAAATGCATATATTCCATGTTTGTGAAGAAAAACTTTGACTTGTAAAAATAGCAAACTAATCCTTTAAGCTATTTGTCTAAAATCACTATTCCTTTTTTAGGTGTGTTCACATACTGTATAATGCACAAAGCACCTGTCTGTCTATCCGCATGAAACAACTCTACCCCCTGTGGATCTGTTTTGTTGAGATGTGGCACATTTACTCTTCAAAGAAATTTCTTGAGACTGCTCAGTTTTCATTCAGATATCTCCAACAGATTGGAGAATCCAAAATTTCAAAATTTCCTATTGTACATTTTGAAACAGAAAAATGTTCTGTGTGGCTTCAACTAAGAATTAGTTTACTGTTTCAGCTTTACCTAGACAGCGGTTGCCTGAACTTGTATATGTTGCATATTTTCCTTTTTTACTCATTTGACAGCCACTTGGATGTCCCAGTGCAAGTGTGTCATATGCCTGGGAGCTCAAACCGAAACACCCTTCTGCTACTGCTGCATTAAATTGAGTACAAAAAAATCACTTCTCTGGAAATGCATGGAAGGGGAAGAAGTAAAGCTGTCTTGGATGAAGTAAATAAAATATGTGAAATGTTCCAATATTAATACAGTATCAGGTAACACAGTTGCCGAATGCACTTGAATGTTACTTCATGCATACATTGTCTAACTTTTATACTTTATATTCTAGGAGCTCTTTATGTTAGCAGTTTTAGAGTGTATAACATAGAGGAATACATTTATGTACCTACAAAATAAGGAGTTAGATGCACGTTACTATACTGTTCATCCCTACTGGGTGGTTTACTCTGGTACACTTTCACATTCCACTGCGTAGCTTCCTCTACTGAGCTGAGTGGCTTTTCAACAATTTAACCTGTCTCTTATGTGTAAAAGACAAACAAATTTTGTAGGTTTTCTTACAAACTAAGATAATAATCCCTTTAGCTGTAAATGAATGTGAAATTACGTGCATAGAACTCACCTATGTTGTGTAATTAGTTGACTGGTACTGTGTACCGTGTCCATTCCCTTTATTTTCTGACTTGCACTAGAGCCAGCGGTTGCTGCTTATTCTCTTTGTCCCTCACTGGAAGCTGGAGTTGAGGTGCATAGTAAAACAGTTTGTCATCACATCTTACATTAGCTTTTGTAAGTCTTCCTTCATCCACTTCGGAGCTCAGACCACATATCATCCTGTCTCTTCTCTTGTCACTTTCTGCACATCCGTTTATTCATTCATCTGACCGCGCTATTGCTGAGTGTCACTGTTGTGCTGATGGCATTTATCTTTCAGACACACTTTTCTACACTGAGTGGAAAAAAGAAATGGGGTGCTTTAAAATAGTCCACTCAATACAGCATTATTATTTATAGATATCAGCAAATAAAAAATATAAGAAAAAAAACATAATTTTTGTATAAATTCACCAAATTTTAATCAAATCAGTCAGCATTTTTGAAATTTTGGAGCATTTATATTTTTTATTGTAGGGTTTTTTCCCCCCTAAATACTGGTATACTGAAATGTTCTTTCTTAGTGGATATCTAGTGGTCTAGATATACCATTTTGCAAAATTTCAACTTTGTAACTAAATGGGAATTATAATTTATTTTACATTAAGCCTTCTTAATAGGGAAGATCAGCACAAGTTTGTTTAAGCTTTCTTCATTGAACATTTATGAATATTTAAATTTTGTGAGAGATGACAGAGAAAGTTACTTTTTCAGGTTCTTAAAACAAGAAAGTAAAGAGGACTTATCTGGCAATTTTGTACTTTTCAGTTCACAGCATTGGTCACAAGGCCATATTTACTAGAACACAATCTTTGCAAATGGCAGTCATAATAATAATGTAATAATAATAGCTTAGATGATTATTCAGTCAATTTCAGGGGAAAATTGAGAACTACTCAACATTTGGCTTCTACTTCAAAAAGCTTAATAAGATTAACGGTTATATAACTAGACTTGATTTGCAATAAATGGGTCAGCTACTTGAAGATCTTGTGAAAAATATTCTATAAATCTTCATCAGCTCAAGTTTGCTTAAAGAGGAATGGGTGACACAGGTTGTTACAGTTATTCTGAGATTAGCATTTACAGTCTTTAAAAGACAAATCTCAGGGTGACTATAGAAATATACCATATTCTGTGTTTTATTGTCAGTGACTGCAAAGAGATGCTTTTTAATATAAACAGCTAATCAGTGAAACTGAAGCTTTATATAAAACCCAGTTAGCTGTAAAGAGAGAGGTAATTAAAGTCAGCTATCAAGCAGGACAACATGTTTTTTTTTTTTTCGCTTAATTTTATACAATCCCTCCTATTAATCTGGAAGTTCAGATACCATCTCAAATATTTCTTAATGTTTAATAATTGAGATGGTTAAATGTACAAGAATGGTTTAAAATGTATGCTGTCATACTTTATAAGACTGAGAGGTACAGTAATATGAAACTGATTTCTTCTAAAAGTTTAATTTTTTAAATTATAACCTGAGTTTAATCACTCTCATTTCAAGTGATTGGCATTTTGGGGACTTTAAAATACATTGTGCATTATGTGTTACATATAGCTTGTCTTCTTTAACAATAGAAAAATGCACATAGAAACATCTCAGAAGAGGACTGGTTTGTCATCAACACCCACAATATGATATAGTTAGATTTATTTAAATAGTGTTTTGAGTGTGCATAATGCCAATAATACAGTATTTCAGCAAAACAGTTTTAAATTATGGACTTTTTTTGTATTTAACAACAGTCTGCCCTCTCCTAAATTCCTGAGGCTAATCTTACTCCCACACACATAGAGCTTTTCCTTGTTAGAAATTGCTTACAGTTCACTAGTTGTAGTAGTAGGTTAACCTTCCTATTTACCATTCAAACTTACACTATACCTGCAGATTTTATTTTTTCTCCAGCCGTCTGGAGTTTTTTTTTTTGTTTTTTTTTTCTGTCCTCCCTGGCTATCTGACTTTACTTTTATTCTATGTTAATTAGTGTTCTCTTATTTTAATTCTTACTTTGTCTTTTTTTCTCTTTCTTCATCATGTAAAACACTTTGAGCTACATTATTTGTATGAAAATGTGCAATACAAATAAATGCTGTTGTTATACCAGAGAGGGTTAGCCTCATCCAGAAGAGCCCTTCAAGCAAGTGCTATTTGTTTTCACAATGCTGTCAATGGGGTAGAATAGTGAATGTCATTACACTGTAAATTGTAATGTTCCAATTATCCAACATTCTTTAATGCCAGATATTCCTGTCCCACACAAACCTCCATCTCTAACTATTAACTGTCAGGAGCTGCAGTGGGGTTTACCCATAGTCCTGTTTTTTTCCTGCAACTTTCTCTTGAACCTTCCTATCAATATTGATTCCTGGTTTGCTATGGTAATTGTGCCTCTGTTTCATGTCAAATACACTTCTTTGGGTCTTGTGAAAGACTTCAGCTGAGTCCTCGTGTCTATTGCCATGTGTTTAATATTTTCATCTTTTTGTCTGCATTTTTAAGCCATTTTTGTATTGTGTTTTGGGTATTGCTATGATTAAGACAACATTAAAAATGTATTTATTATCCTCTTGATTATCCTCTTGCATTTTTATAATATTTGATATACACAGAACATTTGTAGATATGTGTTTTTGTTCATATTTAACCTCTAGAATTAAGCATATTTTATTATTGTAATATTTTTGTTTTCCCACAATGACATTTTGTATTGGTTATGGATGCCCACTTTGTGAATGGGGCATGGTGCTGGAAGTTGTGTCATGCTTTAGTAAACAGTGCAACAGATTTTTCTTCATTCAAGACCAAAAAATTCTTAACAAGAGTTTTGACAGATAAGAGTTGGTTTAAACAAACCAGGTGGACTTTCCTGTGCTGCAACCCTGCCGAACTGTTAGCTCTTTGTACTGGCATTTATTCATAAATTTTTCTTGTTTCCCCTCTGCCTTCTGACAGTGAGAGAACAGATACATTTAATTATGCTGTGATTGGCTGTTTTGGCCTGCCTTTTTTAACTTTGGTTTTTGGATTTTTGTCATAAACAAATAGTATAGGCTTTATATTTTGCTATGGCACTGACACTGCTCTCTGTCTCTTGCTTGAAAGAGCACACACCAGTCAAGAACTGTGCTTCCAGCTGTATTTTAAGGTGTAGCATGCCATTCTAGTGCTGTGACAAGGTTTCTCTCCATAGAGAAAAAAATCAAAAGCACATTAAGACCCAAAACTGAATGGCTTGAAAAGGCAAAGGCAATCCAGGGCGAACAAAATGTTAAAGCAGTAATCTAAGGCAATGTCAAAAAAACAGAGCTAATGTTCTTAAATCCAGCAAATAACAAAACATAGAAAATCACAGTAATCAAGAGAAGTCAAAACACCAGGAGCACATTCAGATGAACCACAAGTAAATGTTGGTTACCCCACCTTAAGGCCAGTCCCTTGTGACAATGGACAGGTGGCCCAGCCTTTTGGGGGACCACCCACAAAACACATGGAGCATTACACAGGCATAGAGAACAAAGCAAATAACTAACAAAATTAACATTAACATGAATAAGTGACAGACAAATTAATAAGAAGGGCATTAAACAAGGAACTGAACCCACCCAGTGCAGTATATAACACTCTAGGTTTAACATTGCTTGTTTTCAGATTCACAGTGGCCATTAATAATATTTAATTTTTAGCACAGTTTTTTGACATTGAAGCATTTTGACAATGGATAACTCCATACATGGATTCACGCATTCACGCATGTAAATGGAACTTTTTAAGAAACCAGATTTCTGCCTTAACTGGGTTATTCACCTTATCCCTGTTTTGTGTGTGAGCATTTAAATGCACCCAGCTGTAGGTACTGCACTGTAATTTTAGGTTTACACTTGCTCTGACGGAATTCCGAAACAATCTGGTATTGATAAAAAACTTCTCACGTATTTCTAGTAATGTGCACGTGCGTTAATCACATAAGGACTTGCATGATCTGAGAATGCATGACTTGTGCAAACTTGTAAATATAATGTACCAGTACCTACTATTTACGTAATACGAATGGGTCTTTCTTAATGGGCATTTAGAGTAATTGGTTGAAACATGTGCTCGATGATTTTTAGTATTAATCAAACTTTTCAGTGCATTCTTACAAGTATTGCCCAAGGGGGCGGTGGCTGGTCCCCAATGCCCCCTTAATATGTCTTGGACCGGAAATGCCCCCTTTGATTTCTTCTGTGCCCACTGGTGGGCAGTCCCGCCCTCGTTGGGAACCTTAGCTCTAGGTAGTTAAGGATAGATAGATAGTACTTTATATGACTGAAGAGGAAATGTATGTCTTACTGTAGCTCAAGAAATATAAAAATATCAAAACAAACAATGACCCCAACTCTAACACACACAAGAATTACAAAAAAGAAAAAAGTTTGACTTGGCTAAAGATAATGGAGCAGTCATAGTGAGGTATTATAAAAGTGTATTTCTGTGTTTATAAACGAGCCTTGGTTGCATTTCTTGACACACTTGTGCTGAAAAATTCTTTGGCTAAAAGTACTCAATAATCATGTGTCACAGAGAGGACGTGCAGCATTACTGATAATGGTAGTCAGTTTTGTCTTCATTCTTTTCTCTGCTACTACCACCAGTATGTCCACAGTGTGTTCCACTGTTCTTATTTAGCTTTTGTTTCAGTTATACTGTATTCTACATGATGATTAGTGTGCGTAACTGAACTGGTCTGATTATATATTTTAAGTAATCTAAAATGAAATATCATCAAACTTAAATAACTGGTGGTGTACAGAAGAACACTGTCACATTTGTATGCAACAATAGCTAAATTATAGAGGAGATGGAGAGCATCAAGTACCCCTGCTTCCACAACCCTTAAAATGGAAATTCAGTATGTCCCTTATTGTTAATAAATCTGATCAAAAGTTCATACATGTTTGGAATGTTACTGAAAGCAATCACCTTTTTCTATATTTCTGTGCTTTAACTTTCTCCAGCACTGTGTGGCATGTCAATATCAGTATAGTGGAAAATATATAATTAAGGTCAGTGATATGTGCTTTTCTGAAAAGAATTCATTATTTATTATCTTGACCTTAAACTTTTTTGCACTCATTTGAATAATTTGTTGAAGAGTTTCTGTTAGTCTGTTGTTTGTGGACTTTTTGGGAGTGGATATTACCGTTGATGTTTTGTTGTATGATGGTATTGATATTTGATTTGAATGGACTTAACAAATAGTTTGAAATAAGTAAGTACATTAATACATCCTTTGTCACTGGATAAGAGCCTATCAGGACATGTACAGAGGATCTCTGTCCTTTGGCCTGATGTATACAAACACTTCCTTGGAGTGCTTCATTGGAAACTTCAGGCTAAGTTGGTCACCATTTGAAAAGTCTTTAATGGCTAATATATTACCAGTTTTTGGACTGAACCATTATTCCAAATTTTTTAATGCATTGCTTACTCATTTTGCTGGAGTGACTGTGTTTTTAAAAACATACTATAAAGTGAATAAAATGCATTGTTTGAAAAAATAGATTAATAATGTAAGAAAGCTGCTGCACAGGTAATATTTAGTGCCTTTCAGCATATCTTCATGTCTTCACTACCACCATCAACAAAATGTACTTTGCCTGTTAAATGCCTTCTGTTGTATTGTTACTGTATTTAATTAATACAAACAGAAACCATGGTAGCATAATAATCTCAAATCTACTTAATCCAGATTAAGGTAATGGGATTTGAAAGAATATCCCAGTAACAGACACAAGGCAGGGATGGGATTCAGTGTTCGTCACAGTGCCCTTTACACACATGCCTACACTAACATAAGTGTTCTCTAGAGTTGCCACTTAACTTAACATCCATGCCTTTTGGATATTGGAGGAAAACCAGAGTACCTAGTAGACAAACCATATAGACAACCAGATAATTGGTAAACTCTGCAAAAGCAATGATAGGCATGAGATCTGAACCAAGGGCACTGAATATGTAAAGCCATATCAGTGAGCACAGTTTCAAATATTGACATGTTACATATTTGATTTTTTACTTTATAAACAAAATATTTTGATTATAGGACAATTTTAAAGGAGGTTTAAATGTAATTTAAATACATTTCAGTGGATGCTTAATTGAACTTATGTGTGATTGCTTAATAAATCAATTAGTTTATTTGCAAAAATATTTTTATGTTACAGATTCATTTGGAATCAGACTTACATAGCATAGTCACATGCATATCCACGTAAAGAAATGCATCTTTTTAGTATTGTTTGAGTAATGCCTTTTCTACTGCAACATAATTTTTGTCAGCCTTAAGCTCTTTAAAGTTAATTTCTTCCTTTGCCTAATTAATAATTGATTAATAATTGATTGAAAAAGTTTTTTTTCTCTACAAACAACCATATCTTCTGTTTTTCTAAAGTTAATTAGAAGTAAGTCCAATATGTCTTTATCCATCAGCAGTTCCTGTAAAAGAAAAAAAAACATTATTTCTTTACTGCTATTCAGGTGGATTCTTGTGTACAACCCTCAAAGATGAATGATGCTTTTTTAAACATCAATGATTTTTCTCCATCTCAAATAGGAAACAAAATCCTATAGTAGTTAAAAAAAAGAAAAAAAGGAAAGAATACAGTAAAAGTGTCAGTAGAAGAGAACAAAGGAATGTTTCACAGCTGAAATATTTTATGTATACAGTATGAATGTTTGGGGTTTATTTAACAGGTAGGAAAGTGACGTCTATTTTGTTTAACAGAATTTCAAGGTAACTCTGTTTGTATTCATTTTCTAGCATCCACAGTCCATTCATTTCATTTATGCATTTTCATATAGATAAAAGGACCCAACCTTTTAACATGCAAGCATGTCTATTATATTTTAATTGTTTTATGCAGTAAATAATTATGGAGCAATTACACTTTATGTACTCTGTAATTACTTGGAAATTGTATCCCTTAAAGTGCAATTGTATCACACAATATCAAGTCTAAACAGCTGCTCCTGTCTAATTCCAGAGGACTGCCTTATATTTTCGAGTCATCAAACTTGATGAGTCCCAGTTTTGGGTTATTATTTCCTTTTTCAAGTTAAATTATTATTTTTTTAATTAAGTTATAAAATTGCCTGTCATGTTTGCATAATGCCCTGATTTAACTCTTATGCTTTACAAATCAACTAACTGATTTATAAATGCTTTTATATCAGTTGTTGCACAGTCAGTGTTACTCAACATTCATACTTAACAGATGCATCTGATATGTATCACTGAAAACAGTCCAACCACTGATTGTCATTTTCCTTGTATTTGCATTTTCTTAAAGGTGTCTTTTTGTGAAAGACATAGAGTGTGAGAACTTTAAACAGCCTATCCACATAGTGTCAAATCATGTGCTTGGATGGACCTGACTCTCACTCTGTTTTTCTTAGTTAAAAATATTTATGCTATTTAATATGCTGGGCATATGCTGCATAATTAAAGCAAAATTGCTGCCAGCAACGAAGGAATGGATGATTTTTATGCACAGAGGCTTTCCCAGCTATTGTATGTGGCTGTTGCCAGTTGACAACAGTGATATTTTTTCTGTCTGTGTATAAGAAAACACTTCATAGATAAAACAGTATGACCAGCAGTGGATATACACAGTTTGTCTGTGAAATTGAGAGGCAAATTGTTTTAGTCATTTTCCATACTTTCAAAAGTAATAAAATTAGTTTCAGTAATTCTAAACAGCTATTACTATTTCAGAAACAGTCAGAAGTATTTTCATTTTACCTCAAATATCCAACTCTTCACCACATTGCACCCATTTGGTATATAGAACATGTTGACCAATGACCCCATGACTCAGTTTGTCTTTTCGTTTATTAATATTTTGGGGGTTAGTAGTTTAGAAATCGAGCTACAAAAAGCTTTTTCACATTTTGGCACATTCTGAACACCGTTTCCTAAGTAACTAAGCTTCTTTTTATTTAAATTTCTACTTCATCAGCAGATACCTGCAGGTAATTGAATTCCAAGCTGTGAAGTCAGGAATCCATAGCAATGTATGTTTCATACTTATAATCAATAAAGTTAGATTTAAATATGCTTGTTATTACAAAGAAACTCATACATTAAGTTTTTTCTCTTTTTTTGATCATCCTAATTTACTTAATTGTTTTAAAATCAAAATGAAAGAATAAAAACATATTTAGGAACTAATAATAATGTCAAAGGAGGTGTAGCATCAGAGTTTAAAAAGTAATGGCAGAGCAAGGTTTGGTTGAACCTATTTATATAAAGAAACTCTTTTTTAAATTAGGTAGCAGTTTTCCATTTGTTATTGTTTATAAAAAATAAGTGCCATGGATTTTAGCGAGTATGTCAGAATTATGAGTTTATACAAGTATAACAGAACAAATGTGCGTTTTAACAAGACTATAACCAAAGAAAAAGAAATCAGGTTAGTGTTGCATGTTGTCCTGACTTTTCGGGTAGTATACTGGTTAGAGCTGCCAACTCGAATTCAGAAGGTTGTGGGTTCGAGTCTTAATGTCTCCCAAAATAAACGTTTTGAGTAGTGAGCTGTTCTTCTTGTTAATATTATACAATAAAAGCATACATTTGATTTGCGTCTGTAACAGCCGCTGTAAATGTATAGTACTTGTCAAAGTTAGCTTCTTTTTTTTAGTTTTACTAGTTTTACTTTATTTACTTATGTTCCTACAGCATATAGTCACAAGTATACTGCGGAGCTTCCTCTGTTTGATTGTCAAGGGCATGCTCACAAATTACACATGTACCTGTCTTCATTGCTGTGGATTGGGAAAAGTGCCTTCAACACAGAGCTGAACTGATTTAACTTGGGTGGCCTATACAGTTGCATTTTTTTAAAGATCTTTTTTCTTGCAGCATCCCAGACCAGACTTGAAAATATACATTCTATGACATTCTTTGGTACTTGAAGGTACCTCTGTGGCAGATTATAACTACAATTTAACCTTCTCTACTTTTTAATATTTATAAAAATTAAATAATACCTTAATGAGTGTTGCATTCTCATTTGATGTCATCGTATTTCAATGTGTACTAGAACATTTACTAATATTTTCTAATTTGCTAATTCTATTGTTGATATGCAAAGGATATCAACTTAATAGTACCCAAGTGAGTATCTGTCAACACTTTTTGTTATGTGATTCCCAATGCTATCCATTTATTGTAATATCTTGCTGTATCTGTTATAGACTTGAGGTGTGCTGGAAATTACTCTTGCAGGATTAGGCAGAAATTTTATAATAGTTTATAACTGTGTAAAGCAAAATGAGACAGAAATAGTCATTAGTAAGGTAAATATAAAGATGGAGTGTTTTTTCTCAGTTCATCATTTTCTCCCAAGTCTAGAGATGGGATTATGTAAAAGTACCATAACTAGATGCTTAATCAGAATCTAAAAAAGTGTATCCTATCGCCTTCTATGTATTCATTAACTAGTGGTAAAGTTATAAAAGGCAACCTTCCTCCCTTTTAGATAAATCAAAGTAAAACGCCTGAGAAAACATGCATTAGTTTGTTTTAAAGCTGAGGGTCAAAAAGTAAAGCTGAAAAAATTCCATGGATAATTTTAAAGAATATGCTAAAATATTAAATTATACATTTTCTTTTGTTTCTTTAAAACTGCTTGCAATATAAACACATACTTTGTTTTTACACAGATAATAAGTGTTTCTGTATCACTGTACATGTGTGCCAGAACATAATGGTGTATATATTTGTAGCAATATGAGTAAGGAGGACAAAAGTTTCCAGGTAAGGTAGTCATTTGTGGTGAGGAAGAAAGAAGGTTTGATGTATTTACATATTGATTAGCATATACAAGGAAGAATTTCACTATACTCTGTAAAAGTGAAAATAATGATCTTATAAGTAAGAAATTAATTCTATCTCCTTTGCAGGGAGTACCCTTTAAGTTAAAGAAAGTATAGTTTTTCTCAATAGGGACACAATGATTAGTCTGTCAGATACGCAGATATTAAGCAGCACAATAAACAAAGTTTTCTACACTGATGAGTCATAAGCAATATAAACCAAATTATTCTTGGTAAAGTAAAATGTCATGAAAGAAGGATGCTCTTATGCAGTTCAAAGTAAAATAGTATCGCATAAATACACCTGAATTCAGTGTTCCTAATTTTGAAAAAAAATAGTGGAGAGGGAATTATTAGTGTTAAAAACATGTTATTGTATTTTGTATAAACTTCAAACATCACTTAATACATTTGCTTGCTTTTAAAGCTGTTTGTTGAACTAACAATCTTCCCCACTATAACATAAGCCTTTAATTGCTTGTAAATACCGTATACTGTATGACACTAAGTGAAGACTATGCTGCACTCAGGTGAGGTTTTGTTGTTGTCCGTGTCATTGTCTGGTCTTGCAAGTTTCCTGGATAAAAACCAAGATCCAGGCCTTTAATGAAATCTTAGACACAGCCATCAGCAGTGTGTCTGTCTGCAGAGAAAGTGTCGCCATTGTTGAGAGATTTACTTTCCTCGGCAGTGACATTCATGTCTCTGATGACTATTCTTGTGAAGTCAGTAGATGGATAGGGAGAGCATGGGGGATCATGAAGTCACTGGAAAGGGGTGTGTGCAAAAGAAGGTCCAAGTCTTTAGAGTCTTGGTGCTTCCAGTTTTGCTAAATGGCTGCGAGACATGGATGCTTTTAAGTGAATAGAGAGGAAGACTCTGGTTTGACTCACCTGATTTGACTTTGTGTCAAACGAGCAGTTGCTCACGCAGTCCTGAATAAGGATTATTGTGAAGGGGCGTCAGTTACAGCACTATGGCCATGTGCCGTGGTTTCCCCGAGGTTGATCCAGCTTGCAGTATGAGGACTCGAGCATCTGGACCAGGACAAGGGGATGCCCCCATAACACCTGGCTGCGGCAGATAGATGGACATTTCAAGAAGGTGGGACTGGATCACATGTCTGCCTTGGGGATTACTGTACCAATGCATGCTCCCCAACCTGACCTGAATGCTTAAGGGATGATGTAACATCTTCTTTACCACACCAGCAGGCACAATAGTTGCAAGAAAAGATCCTCCAACAAAGAGCTGCTGTAATCTAACTTAAAAAACAACAGATAGAAAGTTTAGTGATACAGTTAGGAGGCAATGTATCTTAGGGATGTTTTGTGTTTTGCAAAAGGAATTAATGAGATTGGGTCAGTAAAGAAGAGATTAGAAAGTACTTTTTATATGTTAAAGAGATATTCAGATATTTAGAGACTGTCACGGTAAAAATAGTTCCTTGAATACATGTCTTTTTTTTCAGTCATGTTGAAACTTACATGGTGTAGACTCCAGAGTTTTAGCTCTTTAATGAGAATCTGTGACCCTTTTGATATCCTGGTAGTCAATGCATAAAATACAGAACACAGGGTCATTATTTCTATTCAGGATTTGCAGTTAGTGTTGCACAAGGTTCAGTATGCCAGAATAATTAACAATCCAAGCTTTAAGGACAAAGAAGAAGTCAAAAGGACAAATATAACAGGATAGCTTTGGTTCTGTTTAAAAAGAAGACAAGCTAATTTGTATTCCATAAGAAACCAGTTTTCTGTTTTGGCTTGAGCCTTTTGGAAGCATACCCTTTTCCACCCAGCATACCTATTTGAGAACATTATTACATCCCACCTTTGTTACTAATAATGAGGAAAAGACTGAGCTGAAATATGAAATATAGTGTTAACGTCTGTAAAAATATAATCCTTAGAGAGTTAAAGAGAAAGAGAAAATAAATGCTCTGTCATAATAAAATTGCTGTTCTAACCATTGTATATTCTAAAGCAGCAGTATTTCCATCCATCCCTACTCTAGAATATAGGCAAGCTGTATGTTTTGTACATTTCACATTCATTATTTGTATTCCATGCACAATCAGTGAAGCAGAAATAATAGGAAAAACAGGAGCAGTTTTTTCTATTTTTTTAATTAAATTCACTTGCTGTGCATCTGGAATTAACTGATTTGGAAAGTAGGTACAAGTGCTGGAAATGGCACATAGAAAATCATTGAAAGTCACGTCCAGACCTGGAAGTTCTGCATCCTGAGAATTATAACAAATAGCCTGCAAAAAGAAGCCATTAATTATAGTTTGATGAGGTAGCAGCAAAGAAACAGATTGAGCATTTTGAGGCACTTTATTTGTCTTCATTGGCCACATCTGTGTTTTTGCCAAACTGAATTAAGTGTGAAATAAGTTTTCTTCAGTTTTTGATTGCTGCTGTTAAACTGAATTTTGTAGTTTATACCAGAAATTAGTAGACATCTTAAAACTCTAAATGAAGTTTTAAGCAGCTTCGGGAAATGGATGGGGGATGGTATGCATTTGTGAAAGTAATTTGCTGACATTTGACTGGAAATAAATAAAACTCAGGGCAACTTTTGATGTGATTCATTCATCCACTTTGTGTAATCACTTTTTCCTAAATGGAGTCATATTGAGATGGCTATAATGCAGGCAACACATGATGTAAAATTGTTAGGCATAGTAAATGGTTGAGCTGAGGCATACACTGGATATTGGCAGTTATATTAAAAATGACCTTTGATGCAAGAAAGGTGTGTAAAACTGCCCTACTTCAAGGACTTATTCAAAATGTTCTTCTGAGCTGAGTTTCATTAGAAACTAGCCTTTTATCCAAGGTATGTGTAGAAGCTCATATCTGAAGACCACTAAAGACATGTCATTTGATTTCCTGAATTGTTTTTTTTCCATTACAGGACTTATTCCTTCAGCATCAGACATGATGTAGGAACACAATGCAGACACACATAAATAGAAGGTAAATGTAAATTCTTAGCATTCTTAGATTAAGCATTAGACTTTCCAATAGACATGTAATTTTTACTAAGCAAGAGTATCCACTTTAATTGTCACATTTGCTTGGATTTGGATATTAGAATGCATAAAAAATGAGGAAAATGAATGAGAAAAAAACAAACTTTAAAGACTTTATTGATATGGCTACCTCTTATCCTCTGTCAATTACCAACCTCTGGCTAGGCAATAAATGATGGAAAATCTCCATTACACTAAAGGTTAATGCTGAGACAACTGCTAAAAGTTAAACATGTCAGCTTCAGTCTAATTTAAAAAGTGTTTCTTTTAAAAGGATATTCAATTAGGAAGCCAAAATATCAAATACAGAATTGGCTTTCGAGGCAATGAAAGGCAAGCACAGTCAGAGGGAGTCTAATGATCAGGAAGCAATTTTGATAGCTCCCTTACTGAGACAATGTTCAGAGTGATTAGCGTCAGGCAAGCTAAACTATTATTCTGGTAGATGATATCTAGCATCATGCTTTTTGAAATAATACCCCTGAGCTTTTATTTTTATTTATTTATTTTTTTTTGTTTAGTCACTTTTATGTTTTTTCATATTTTTTTTATGATTAGATATGCCCACCCTTACAGTGATCTCCAAAAAACACACTCAAAACTAGGGAAATTCATAAAGACTTGAAGATGTCAAGTGTTATATGAAAGAGCAGTCTTTGTGAATTACATACTAGTTAGGGCAGTGTTTCCCACCTTGGGGTCATGACCCCAAGTGGCATCACCTGATATGCTAATAGGGTCATGAGAAAATATTTCTGAGAAAAAAAATTAAACAATATATTGAATTGGAAGTGAATGTCAATAATTCAAACATGCAGAGTCACGAAAAAGCTCAGATTTCAAAATAGGGTCACAAACCAGAAAAAATTACAGGTTAACTCATTAAAAATCAGTTATAAAATACAGGTGTGACCTTTTCATCTAGTGTAGATATAGGAGTGGTTTTGAAGCCTAGAATAGAGATGGTGGTGTATTTAGGCTGTTTATGTGTACCTCATACTAACAGAATGATTCCAAGGGGTTCCTAATAAACCAGTCACATTAAAACACAATGACTGAGAAGCTGAATGAGGAGTGGAAGATGTCTGTAAATACATAGAAACCCTAGTAATCTATAAATGTGTTCAGCTTGAAGCACTGCCTTGGTCAGTTGTTTTACATTCTCTTACTTTGTTAAAGTTTCTGCTCACTTCATGTTCCCTGAACTTTATCACAATGATAATTATGATTCTGTAATGGTGTTCTCAAGGACGTACTTGGATTATTCTGTTTGCAGCTTAGTTATGTGATTGAAATGCAGCAATTCAGTTTTTAGGTTTTGTGCAGATATTGTTATTTATCCAAGAATTTATTTAAGTATAGCTAAAAATTCCCAGTTTGTGCCCACACAGCCTTTCATTTGTGAATGATTCTTTACTGTTGTCTCAGGTTATAAGGGTAAAATTAAATATATGAAATATTCAATATTCAACTTAAATGAAACAGCACACATCTAATAAGCTTTCTAAACAGGTTTATTTTATATTGTATCTCTACAGTATTATTTGTGCATCTGCAATATTTTTTTGTAAAGCCATTTTGCTTTAGTGTGTTCTTAGTCTTTATGAAATATTTTTATTATTTACTCCTGTTTAGAAATATATTCATTTTTGCTGCCAAGAAATTTCTGCAAAACAGATTCAGTGCTGGCAGTTGTTCCTCTATCAGATGCAGAAATGCACATGTTCAAACTCATAAATAGTAAATCCGACCTTGGATTGACAGAGGTGTAAACTCTCCAAGGCAAAGATATATCATGATATTGCAAAGAAAAAGAAAGCTGTGAGTGAAAAATAGTTTTCCTTCAAAAAAAGGAGATGCAAACAGCCCAGGGATTGGTGGTTTCCTAATCTAGCATTTAGAGGAAAATTGATTTTCTGATGGGCCAAAAAAGAGGCGAAATGCAAGTTACTGGCTCAGGGATTAATCCTGCTTAGTCAATATTCTGTTATGTACTTGTAGGCAGCTGGCACGCTAGGATGAGCTGTGCCAGTTGACCTGTCGAGTGAAAACAAGGTCCATTGGCAGGATTAATCGGACCATAGGGTACTAATGCATGCTTGTCAATTTCAGGAATAAAATTTGACAAAAGCAAATTCTCTCATTAACCTGACTTGACATAGCGATGTTCCATTAAAAGTGAGTGCCATTTTGAAAGTGGGTGATGGCAGGTTTGAGCTGTGCATTGATAATTAAGGAGGCTTAGCTAGTCGCTTCAGCTGTGGTATAAAATTTAGAGTAGCTATCCAGTGGTCCTTACTAGCCACAGCACTGGGCAACACACATTGATGAAAAGAAAACAGATGTTACTGTACATCTCAGAAAGATTTGCCTTACATTATTTTTCCGATAGATTATATAATTTGTGTAATTTGAAAATTACTTTGTGTTTTACTTAGTTTATGTTTTGTTATTCTTTTAATATATTTGGAAATGTGCATGATACTTAAAACTCTTCCAAATTGCTAAAACGTCATTATGGCTAAAAACTTGTATATTAAATCCCAAGGCTTCTGGTTTAAATGCTGTTTCAGGTTTATTTCCGGAGATCCTGTTTCTGATAAAGTAAAAGCTGAGCATTATTTAGCACTTGAAAATATTAACAGAAATCAGAAAAATGCAGGACAGTAATTGTCAAATTTTAAGAAAGTTTGAATGTTATATCAAACATATTAAAATCTTATTAAAGTGCATAGGTTAAGAAGCTTTGGCTATGCTCAGGCTTTTGTATAAGTATGATTGCATAACAATGGCTCCTGCCTTGAGCTTGAAGTTTGTTAATAGAAGATAGTATTTTTAGAAAGAGTATGGTAGTTTTTTTTTTGGCTTTGATTTTGAAGAGCCATGGAAAATTAAGACTTGCCTGAACTTCATCAGTCAGTTAATTGTTTCATCATTGCTTTGTTTTGGACATAGATATGATCATTTAAAAAAGTTCAAAAGTTGATAGTGTGACAAACAAATCCACATAATTAGAAATAACGTAATCATCATTTGTAGCATTAGGCTAGTGGCTTAAGATGCTTAATTATACTTAATAGTTCAACTAATCTATTTTTATTGTAGTGTATATCAAAACAAAATTGCTGAATTTGATGTGCTAAAAAATATAAAAAAAAGATTATTGTCTCTTAACATTTCTGTAAGCAGAGGTTTAAACATGTCAGAGCCAAGAACACTGTTTTCTTTCTCTGAAGTGTCTGATACTTAAATGATTACAGAAGAATAATGGAACCATTTTCATTCAGAACACTGTCAAGGTTTGGGCAATGGATGAAGCGTTGTATCACTGACAGCCTGGGAGAAAAAAAAATCTAATTGGTATACTAGACTTGTCTAGTTTTATGTAGGTGCTAAACAATTTGGTAACTGATATAGGAGCACAAAGGTATTCAAGACCCCCAGGGGAGCAGCTGAATTTTTCTCATATCTTTGGACCACAGGGTTCACTTTGTTATTTTGAAGGATTAGGGTAAGTAGCAGTTGGAACGGTGATAAATAGTGAAAACAGAAGAACAGTTGCAATCTAGTAATTTAGTTCTGTGTTTTGTTGATATTTTAACTGCATAAAGACTATAATGAGCTCACCCAATAACACCAACATCCCCTACTTGAGCCCAAGTTTCATCACAATGTCCAAGGCAACCTTCTTTCTGATTTTTAGCAGGATATATTATTTTGAGTTGAATAATGTAACATAACCAGTATTATAACTTTCTGGACTTAGATGCCATCTGTTGTTTTATTTTAAATATAAATTTCTGTGAATCACATTTCATTTTTACCCAGCATCCATAACTGAAGCATAGTATATTAATAGCCCTGTTTTTTGTTATGATTTCAACATTTGCACATATTTTTTATTTCAAATTATGAAACTTCTAATCAGGTATTTCCCAGAAACTGATACTTTAGGCATTATCGTTGTGAATCTGTATTTACCATGTGCCTAGCTTGTGATGTATTATATTTAGTTCTGAGTTTAAACTTGATGGCCACTTGTCTAAGAAATTTAATTTTTAATGTAGTGGTCTATTTTTAGTATTCCCTTTTTGTGGAACTGTTTCTTTCAACAGCTTATGGGGATTTGATCATGATTATGAACAATCGTTGGATGAACACTTTTGGCGGCCGTTATACTTTTTGGAGCTATATTTGCCCACCTCTTGTATTTTGTTAGTCCCTTGGTGTCAGAAATAAGAAAAGTAATACCTAATATGAAGGATGCCCACTCCCACTTTCCTTGGTCAAATTCATCTTGAACTGTTAGTTTTTAGCCATGCTTGCAAGTTGTAGATTTTTAGTTACAACATTAGCTTTTGTAGTTCCCAAGCACTTTTAAGTACTCCAGTACACAGTCACTGAAATTGTTGGGGTCAACAAGGATCCTTACATTATTGTGGTGCTCATTCACTAAGTTTTTTACTTTTTGATTTTCAGTTTCCACTTGCTTTTGGTTTTTTGACATTATGTTTGGTATTATACTGTTTTCCTGATCCTGTTTTGACAAATTTTAAAGTCTCAGTTATATCATTTAATAATGTTGTAAGTCATTTCACATTCTGCCCTGACTTGCACTATAAATGGCTTAGTATTGACTTATATAGACTTGAGAAGTCAGGTGAAAATCCACTCATTCCGAGTTGAACTGAGTAAGCTATATACTGTATATAACGAAGTCTGTCTCTTTGAACATCACCTTGGATTTTCCCAGACCTGCTTTTTCACTCGTGAGGCTCATAGATTCATATATATGAGGTGGTCCCAAACAACCCCCCCACCCCCCCCAAAAAATACCCCATATTATACAGCAATAAATTTGTCCCAGCACTTCTTCCTTTCCTGAAAACATTTCCTTTACTCATCTTGTGTTACAATGTCTAGAGCCTCAAGTCAAGTTGGGGAGCAGGCACTGGTACAGTGCGTTGCCGCACCCACTACACAACGAACCCCCCCTAGGCAGGCACGCAGCCCAGCCCCACCCTCCAGAAATGACCCTCTATCTGCCGCAGCCAGGTGTTACGTGGGCGACCCCTTGGCCTGGTCCAGTCACTCGGGTCCCCAGCAATGAGGATCTTACGAGCTGGATCACCCTCGGAGAAACGCGCTACATGGCCGAAGTGCCATAACTGACACTCCCTCACAATGCAGGTAATGTGCCTCATTTGGGACTCTATGAGCAACCGCTCATTCGACACAAAGTCAAACCAACGGTACCCAAGGATTTTACAGAGAGACACAGTACCGAAGGAGTCCAGTCTTTGTCTCAGGTCACTGGATAGCATCCATGTCTCGCAACCATATAGCAAGACAGGAAGCACCAGGACTCTAAAGACTTGGACCTTTGCCCTTTTGCATAGATATCGGGAGCGCCACACACGCCTTTCCAGCGACCTCATGACCCACCATGCTCTCCCAGTCTGTCTACTGACTTCATAGGAAGAGTCACCAGAGACATGAATGTCACTGCCAAGGTAAGTAAACCTCTCAACAAGGTCAACACTCTCTCCGCAAACAGACACACTGTTGATAGCTGTGCCCAAGATGTCATTAAAGGCCTGGATCTTGGTTTTTATCCAGGACACTAGCAAGCCCAGACACTCAGACTCTTTACTCAATCTCTCAAGAGCCTCCATTGACTCTGTGAAGATCACAGCATCGTCAGCAAAGTGAAGATCCGTGAATCTTTCTTCACCAACAGATGCTCCGCAGCCAGTGGACCCCATGACCTTTTCTAACACCCAGTCCATACAAGCATTGAACAGAGTAGGAGCAAGAACACATCCCTGATGAAACCCAGAATTACTGTAACTGGGAGAAACGCAGAGGTCCTGCCTCCACTCTGCACAGCACTCACAGTACCAGTGTACAGGCCAGCCATAATATCCAGCAACCTCGAGGGGATCCTGCAAACCTCAGGATGTCCCACAGGGCAACTTGATCAACTGAGTCAAACACTTTGCAAAAATCGACAAAGGCTGCAAAGAAACTCTGCCGATATTTGCATTTAAGGTCCATGAGAACCCTCAGTGCCAGGATGCGGTCGATGGTAGACTTCTTAGGCGTAAAACCAGACTGTTTTGGTCACTGGTAGATGAGCAAGTGATTACGGATCCTATTGAGGGCGACCCTAGCAAGGACCTTACCCGGCACCCAGAGCAGTGTTATCCCCCTGTAGCTGCTGCAATCCAGGCGATCACCCTTCCCTTTCCAGATAGGGACGACAAGTCCAGTTTTCCAGTCAGTTGGGATGATGACAGTCTCCCAAATGGAAGCAAAGATTGCTTGCAATGCCAGGAGGACAGCCTTACCACCAGCCTGGAGAAGTTCACCCTGGATACCACAGATCCCTGCAGCCTTTACCCCCTCAGCTGGTTCACCACTTGTGCAATCTCAGTGAGATTGGGTGGTTCACAGCTAATTGGAGGATCAGCCTCAAGAACTGTGGACCCAGAGATATCCAACATCCTAGCCAGAGGATCAGCTTTGAACAACTGCTCGAAGTAGCCAGCCCAACGGGTTACAACTGCAGTGTCATCCGTGAGGACCGTTCCATCAGCTGCCCTGACTGTGACTCTCAGAGGAACAGATTCAGATGTGTGTAATGCTTCGATTCCTCTGTAAGCAGGACATGGGTCACTAGACCTTCACAGTTCACGGTACATACCAGAGTTGCCATTGAGCCGTGCGCTGCAAATCCTCTCGATGATATCCAGGGTGCCCTGCAAGATGAAACACCTCCTTCTGGGAACACCAGTAACACCAACACAGCCCTCAGCAACCTTCAGAGTCTTGTCGTGAAAGGTCTCCCACATCACATTAGGATTGGCAGTTGTACCCAAATCTGAAAGTTCCTCACACAAACTGTGTGCAAACTCATTAGAAACAGCCTGGTCTTGGAGTCTGGCCAAGTCCAGGCTCATTTTCCTAGTAGGTGATAACCTACTGGACCTAAGCTGGATCCTAAGAGTAGCAACAACAAGTCTGTGGTCAGAATTCACAAATTGGGCACTTCTGTAGACTCTGCAGTCACATCCTCGTGGACAGATGCTGGAGGCTCTAGAGACTCATGCGATGTTTTTTGTTTTTTTAGCATAACAGCAAGATTTTTTGACCAAGCACTCTTTGACTGATAACACAGTGAGTGCAGTTTGGGTGAGCCACCCTTCCAGATGTTTTCTTTTCCTGATACTTTCCCACAGACCCCTCAGCAGTTCAGTGTAATGGTAACAGTCTGTTTATGGTGCAACTCTTTATAAACAAGCCTGACAGTGTTAAAAAAGTGTGATCATTATTGTCTTGATGTTCAATATGACCTGACATGCTTTTTTCAGTTTGTAAAAAGAAAAAAGAAAAAAAGTCTACGTCATGCATACGATTGTAGAATAAATGTTAGAAATACACTCTTGATTAGCTCAGCACAATTCTACTTGGTGGACTGATTAACAAGATCCTAGGCTAGCAATACCTAGTGGCATAGTTGATAACTATACCTTACTCCTGTCCTATTGACTGATTCTGACAGAATTTTTGGGCACCCCTTATAGGTACCTTGCAAAACAAAACAAAAACATAAGACAATGTAGGATTAAAAGTGTATTGAAAGCTGGTACTTCTGCATAAGTGTATTTTTTAAATAGTTAAGCATCGTAACTATGCTGCCCCAGTTGACCATTATTTTAGGTACTGTGGATAAAAGAAGACTTTTAGTTTAACTGATGTTTTAGAATGTGCATTGACTAAAGTAATCTTTGCAAATAAGCTGTAGCTATATCTGCTCTAAGCATGACAAATAAACTCTTTGCATGTAAAAAATGCTGATTTTAAACAATAATGTAATTGTTTAATCTTATTATTTCAACACTTTGAACACTGAAAAAAATAAGCAGGTTGAAATTTGTCATCAATTGTTTGTTTTACTTCCTGATACCTCTAATAAATGAAACCACACTGATTTGTGAGCATGCAGTGAAGTGGCCCAATGGGGACAGTGAATTCCTCTGTTCAACACAGCAATTGAAGAATATGTCATGATACATATGTTGCAAAGCATCTGCCCTATGTTGTCCATTAGGAAAATCTCCTTTCAATTTTTAATGATCACGATGTTACAGTTTATTAAGAAAAAACAGCATATTTATTTCTAGACATCCATAATGCTGGATAGGTTGAGCTGCTAAGACTTCTTTTTGCAAAAGACCATCCAACACTCCTGTATACGTGCACTATATAAAATAAAAATGGATGGAATGATCATTTATGAATTAAGACTGCCTTTTTTAATATTGACATATTTTGTGAATAATCAGTTCTGCACCCTGATGTTTCTTTGGTCGACTAACACTTCTTGCATCATTTAACTATTGACAGCTTAGCAACATTGTTTCAAACAATTACTAATGCTTAATTTATTTGATCCTGTTGAGCATATATATTACAAGGAGTCATAACTATATGATGAAAGATTTGTTTGCGGTGTGTTTTAAGAAAACCTCAAATTAAGCATTATCTTCAATCTTCAGATTACTTTTACTTGGAAACAAATGTTAGCAGCTCACTCACAAGCCCTGAATGTATATTCTGACTGAGCTTTTCAGATATTCATTTGAATTCCTTGTAGTTAACATAGGGCTTCATTAGTATGCATCTGTAATGGAATAAAAAGGTTACTTCCACACTGAAAAGAAAAGAAGGTAAGAAACACAACATATCAGCTGTGATATACCCGATGAAGGCTATACAATCAATACGTGGTGTTTTTTACCTTTCCTCCCGTTCCGTGTGGAAATAACTTTTAACTCGTTTTTTTTCCTTCTTTGAATTTCTTGCCAATCTACACAGATGACAAACACAGAATTTTGAGCATTGCCTAGGAAACACCATAGTGAATGAGAATTGCATAGATAAGCTTCCAGACAGAGACGGCATTTTTCTTCACTTCAGCTGTGTTTATCTTCTATCTTCTGTGACGTTTTTTCCTGCTTTCTTCCAGTTGCTTAGTGTTAGATCATGTAATCAATTAAATGTATTATATAGTAGTATATAGATGTAGTATAGAGAAATGGTTGGTTTGGAATGTTTTAAACATTTCTTATGTGGACTATTCCATTAGTTACCTAAAATTTTATGTGTTTTATCCACAATATACACCAAGCAGTTAGGATCGAAAATATAATGCTTATTTTTCAGTATGACCTGTGTTAGACTGATGGTGCTGTCTGTTGTATTTCTTTGTTTCAGGCTTCTGTGTCTGTCAGGTTTATGCCTTGTTTTTGAATATTATATCTTGGAGGTAAACGTTTACCCTGGTGAATCAATAATTCTTGTTTATGACTAGCATCCTCTTTGGACATAATGTTTCTGTAGTTGTGGAACACTTTGATTTCAGTTTTGCATATGCTTTATAGTTTTGAGGTTATGAGTATTTTTTATTATTACTTTGCTGATGTTATTTGACACCATTTGTGTTTTGGTTTTCGTTCATTAGCAGTGCTATTTTGGTTATTTTTTAAAGGCTACAGCCATGTTGCTGTTGCCAATCATATGTTTCACTGAAGCTACAATGCATGACATCACTGAGTCACTACCTTTAAGATGGAAACCTTTTGAATTATTGAAAATCCATTTAGGGTGCTCTGGCATTTGTTTTTTTTTCCTGGCTTTGTTCTTTCCTGCATAACATTTTTACCTTTTTCATCTCCAGTCTAGCACCTTTTTACCTTCTGGTCTCCCATTACTTCTACAATGGAAAACAGTAAGGAAGAAATTAAATCCCCTTAAATTTAATGTACTTAGATAGATAGATAGATAGATAGATAGATAGATAGATAGATAGATAG